>JAADJZ010000030.1:0-552281 GCA_011032825.1 Massariosphaeria phaeospora | reverse complement strand
ACCCTAACCCCTAACCCTAACCCTAACCCTAACCCTAACCCTAACCCTAACCCTAACCCTAACCCTAACCCTAACCCTAAAGACCAAATCCAATCGAATCATTTTACTTTACATACAACTCTAACTCTATCCACTTCGATTCCTTTGGTACTCTACCATGTCACAAGCACCACGATCCCAGTCCCACCCTAGCCGTCCGACTCAGGATGAGCCAATAGAGGAAATGTCTAGTGTTAAAGCCTCTTCCACCATCAACACCCAGACGGCCGAGTTCAATCTGAAAACTGCTAATGAGCTTATCGGCAGCTTTGTTAAACGGATTGTCAACGCCAAATCCACCGCTTAACTCGTAGCGCTTGTTCCCGCCCCTGTTTAGAAACGAACGAAAACGTTACTTAAACAAATCGTTCAAGCGCACTTTAAAATGGCCAACGCTATTGTTGTCTTAAAAGAATAAGAAAACTTCTTTGCAAAGTCCATTGCCAACTCTTTAGCAAAAACAAACTTTAATCTTTCTAAACTAAAATCTCTCTAAGCTCTCTTTGTTCAAGTTTTAAAACTAGCTACTAAACATAAGCAACTCGCTTCTAAAGACTTCTCCTTAGCTCTTAAAGTATCAAAAAAAGCAGCGCTAGAACGCATGATTAAAATCAAGAAAGCTAAAATCGAAATTCTTGAACAATTGTGCGATCTAGACGCGCAGACTAAGGCTCTCCTCGACGGCTAGAAATTAGCAGCGAATAACGACTACATTAGCCTTAAGGCTTTTACGCTCTTAATAAACCAACTGTGCAAAGAATTATTAGTTAAAACAACTATTTCAATTGAAGCCAACGCTGCCTACCGACAAATCGAAACTAAGAAAAAACAATCGGCAACGCAGAAAAAAGCTTAGGTCGAAGCTACTAGCGCCTTGCCTAGCGACAAGAAAGCTTTGGCCAAGTTTATCAAAGAAATTAGCAAACGCTAGCAACAATCTAGAAAGAATAAGCAAGCTAAACTGAAATTAGAAAAAAGTCAAAAAGAAGCTAGTCTCTCGAAAACCAAAAACTAGACGAAAAACACTGCCAAAGTGTCGAAGCGCCGCTAAAGAAGCAACAAAAAACGCGGCACTTTCTCTAAGAAGCAGTAGAAAAAGCGCTAAATACACTATTGCTCTATGCAAACGGCGCGCTGCCTCTAAAGTTCTTCTAACTTTAGAACTTTTTATTTTAAATAATGTACATCTAGCGCACCTAGCTTGCGCATTAGTTTAAAACGCTTATAAACTAGCGCCTAGGTGTACACAAACTTAATAGTGTTAGACTTTTTATAAACATTAAGTACACGCTTAGCGTAAATCTAAAGTTTTTATTCTTCAAGCCGCTTAATTAACAAGTAGCGCTAGACTAGTTTAAGTAACTAAGTTAGAAGTGTCGTTTTATAACGCATTTTTAAAGCAACGGTACAAACGTACTGCTTAGCTAGCACAAATTTATTTTGTATCTGTTAACTAGCTAGGACATAGGCATTGACGACAATTAGTTTGCAAACAGTATTTGAGTTAAGAGAAAAGTCTTGCGCGTGCGCTTTACGGGCAACCTATACTTCAACTTAACTCTAGAAACAACGCTCTCTTTCGAGTCGTAGTTCCTTCGAAAAATCTGCGCGATTAGCTATTAGGAGCTCAGCTTCTAGCACTAATTACTAACAAAAACTTTGAGTTTTAGTGTTACTCGTAAGTAGTACGAGACACAAGTAGAAGCTTTTTTCTACATACTACAAATTTAAATTTAGCACTAAAGAAAAGCAAAGTTTAATAACTTTTATTAAAGTGCTGTTTAATACTTTAAGCATTAACTTCTTTGTGTGCATTAAACGGCTTATATTACTCGCATCTAGACACGAAGCAGTATTACGTTTTTAGCGTTTAGCTTATGCAAATAAAGCAATCTTGATTCTCTATAGCATTTCTAAGATCTACAAAAGCTTATAGAAAATTAGGCTTATTGTACTAATGCATTTCTATGTGCTAGAACCTCTAGGCAGAATACTGCACGCTATGCTACTACTAGTTCAACGCTCTTTCTCGTGATATGCGAAAGCAGCTGGAATTTGTGTTTAAAAGTTGCAGATTTAACTGTAGCAACACAACTTCTATGCGACTACACACTAGCAACGTTGCAAGCATGTATACAAACATCTGTTAAAAAATTTTGTGCATGCCCTTTAGTTTATTCTTAAAAACAGCGACTAGTATAATAAGCAGACTAGAACTAGATTCTCAAAGCTTCTAATTTTATTTGGCACAAGCGCTATTTTAGATTAAGCCTAAATTAGTTTGCTAAGTTAACGAGGTTCTAATAGAGTTACATTGCGCTTTTGTTTTTGCAAATCTCTTTATAGCTTACTACAAATGCTATACTTCTATCAACGTACGCTTTAGTTTTATCGCTAGTATATTAATAATATTCTTGTCTTTGACCTATCTAACGAGGCTTTCGAAGCTATCCGCGTTTTAGGCTTGCAAATCCTGTAAACGCACTTTGCTTACGAACTTTCGTTCCTCACGTACGCTTTTACACGCACTCTAAGTTAGCAGCAGTGTGTTTCGCACTCTTTAACAAAGTGCTAAACTACTATTAATACTTTCTATAAGCAAGCTTTTACTTTTTCAGTTAAAAAAAGGCTAGTTAAAGGCGAGCTCTGCCGGATCCGCGCAATATGCTACAAGAAAATATACTTTCTAACATAGAAAGCGACATTTATGTGAAGCTTAAGCGCGCGGCTAGCAAAACAAGTGTTACACTTCTAAAGACAGCAGGTCTAATAGCAATCGTACTTTTCTAGTTTTAGGCTAGAAACTAAGGTCGCACGTAATGCAATTATTGCCGTTCTAAATATAACTTTGTATAAACTAAGTTTCTTCCTCCCTATCTAAAACGACATGCGATTAGAATAAGTTTAGCTAGACTTTAAACCTACCGTACCTACCGCAGTGTATCGTTGCCAAAAAACGAACTAGATCCATGTAGATCTCGTTCGGCAGTAAATCAAAGCATTCTTTACAAAGAAATCGAAAAAACCACATTAAAAAGCTGTTGTAAATGTGTCTTTTCTAGATACTAGATTATTCTACTCTTTGCTCTAAGCTGTAGTGACAAGCAGTTGCAGCTTTAGCGCATAGCATTCTCGTTTTTTTCTCTTTCTTGCATGCGCTTTCCTTAAGGGAAGTGCGTGCAAGGTCGAGTTAGGTTTAAAATGTAAAACTGTAAAACCTGTTGCTGCTTTTGCTAGTTTCACTGCTTCGCATGCTTCTTTGGGTATAATACTTTCTCTAGAGAGAGAGCGTCGCGAAGTAGCGTTGCTTTTGCGATTCAAGAACTCTAAAAACGGCAAAACACTGCTGCGCTTGTAAAGTACTTAGATAGACAAATAAAAGTGCTAGCAACGGCGCGGACGCTTGAAAATCTAGAGAAACACTCGCGCAGCGGACAACTACGCGTAAGAACAACTTGTTTCAAAAGAAAGCTGCTAGCTTGTAGGAAAAGTCTGTTAGTAATATGAAAGTATTGTTTCGATCTAGGTCGACTATTGCGGTTTTCTAGAAACAGAAGATTTAGGTAAGAGCCTAGCGCTAAGGCGCTAACTCTAACTCGAACCTAAGTAACCCTAGTACTTACCAATTACTAACAGACTTTTAGAGCTGCTTGTTTCTACAGCACAACGTTTTGCATTGTCTTAGCTTTCTCTACTCGCACTTGGCTTTTGCAAAGGCTAGGCAGCAGCTAAAAGCTTAAACTTCCGGCAGCGCAGCAAGTAAACAACTTGAAAAAACTTTCTCTTGATTTCAATGTATATAAACAGCTCTTTTTTTTATTCTAATAAGTTTCTTTTTGTAGATACAACAAGAAACGAAAAGTGTCTTGCAAACCAAGGCATTTCGACGACTCTTCTTTGCAGAAAGACTAAATTCAATCGAATTATTTTACTTTACATACAACTCTAACTCTATCTACCTCGATTCTTTTGTACTCTACTATGTTACAAGCACTACGATTCTAGTCCTACTCTAGCTGTCCGACTTAGAATAAGCTAATAAAGAAAATGTCTAGTGTTGAAGCTTCTTCTACTATCAACACCTAGACGCCGAGTTTAATCTAAAAACTGCTAATAAGCTTATCGGCAGCTTTGTTAAACAATTGTTAACGCTAAATTCACTGCTCAACTTGTAGCGCTTGTTCTTGCCTTGTTTAGAAACGAACGAAGACGTTACTTGAACAAATCGTTTAAGCGCACTTTAAAATAGCCAACGCTATTGTTGTCTTAAAAGAATAAGAAAACTCCTTTGCGAAGTCCATTACCAACCCTTTAGCAAAAACAAACTTCAATTTTTTTAAACTAAAATTCTTCTAAGCCTCCTCTGTTTAAGTCTTAAAACTAGCTACCGAACATAGGCAACTCGCTCCTAAAGACTTCTCCTTAGCTTTTAAAGTATCAAAGAAAGCAGCGCTGGAACGCATAATTGAAATTAAGAAAGCCGAGATCGAAATTCTTGAACAATTGTGCGATCTAGACGCGCAGACCAAGCTCTTCTTAACGGCTAGAAATTAGCAGCGGATAACGACTACATCAGCTTTAAAGCTTTTACGCTCCTAATAAACCAACCGTGCAAAGAATTATTAGTCAAAACAACTATTTCAATTAGAGCCAACGCTGCCTACCGACAAATCGAAACTAAAAAAAACAATCGGCAACGCAGAAAAAAGCTTAGGTCGAAGCTACTAGCGCCTGCCTAGCAACAAGAAAGCTTTGGCCGAGTTTATCAAAAAATTCGGCAAACGCTAGCAACAATTCAAGAAGAATAAGCAGGCTAAATCGAAATCGAGAAAAAGGTCAAAAAGAAGCTGGTCTCTTCGAAGACCAAAAACCAGACGAAGAACACCGCTAAGGTGTCGAAGCGCCGCTAAGAAAGCAACAAAAAACGCGGCACTTTCTCTAAAAAGCAGCAGAAAAAGCGCTAAATGCACTATTGCTTCATGCAAACGGCGCGCTGCCTCTGAAGTTCTTTTAACTTTAAAACTCTTTATTTTAAATAATGTACATCTGGCGCACCTAGCTTGCGCATTAGTTTGAGACGCTTATAAACTAGCGCCTAGGTGTATACAAACTCGATAGTGTTAGACTTCTATAGACATCGAGTACACGCTTAGCGTAAATCTAAAGTTTTTGTTTCTCAAGCCGCTTATCAACAAGTAGCGCTAGACTAGTTTGAGCAACTAAGTCGAAAGTGTCGTTTTATAACGCATTTTTGAAGCAACGGTACAGACGTACTGCTTAGCTAGCACAAATCTATTCTGTATCTGTTAACTAGCTAGGACACAGGCATTAACGACGATTAGTTTCGCAAACAGTATTTAGGTTAAGAGAAAGGCCTTGCGCTGTGCGCTTTACAGGCAACCTATACTCGACCTAACTCTAAGAACGACGCTCTCTTTCGAGTCGTAGTCCTTCGAAAAATCTGCGCGATTGGCTATTAAAAGCTCAGCTTCTAGCACTAATTACTAACAAAAACTTTAGAGTTTTAGTTGTTACTCGTAAGTAGTACGAAACACAAGTAGAAGCTTTTTCTACATACCACAAATTTAAATTCAGCACTAAAAAAAGCAGAGTTCGATAACTTCTATCAAAGTGCTGTTTAACACTTTAAGCATTAACTTCTTTGTGTGCATTAGAATAGCTTATATTACCTGCATCTAGACACGAAAGCGGGTATTACGTTTTTAGCGTTTAGCTTATACAAATAAAGGCAATTCCAATTCTCTATAGCATCCCTAAGATCTACAAAAGTTTATAGAAAATCAAGCTTATTGTACTAATGCATTTCTATGTGCTAGGACCTCTAGGCAGAATACTGCACGCTATGCTACTACCAGTTCAACGCTCTTTTCTGTAGATATGCGAAGCAGCCGAATCTATGTTTAAAAGTTGCAGAATTCAACTGTAGCAACACAACTTCTATGCGACTACACACTAGCGACGTTGCAAGCATGTATACAAACATCTGTTAGAAAAATTTCGTGCATGCTCTTTAGTTTATTCTTAAAAACAGCGACTAGTATAATGAGCAAACTAGAAACTAAATTCTCGAAGCTTCCGATTTTATTTGGCACGAAGCGCTATTTCAGATTGAGCCTAAATTAGTTTGCCAAGTTGACGAGGTCCTAATAGAGTTACATTGCGCTCTTGTCTTTGCAAATCTCTTCATGGCCTACTACAAATAGCTATACTTCTATCAACGTACGCCTTAGTTTTATGCTAGTATATTAATAATATTCTTGTCCTTAACTTATCTAACGAGGCTTTCGAAGCTATTCGCGTTTTAAGCTTGCAAATCCTGTAAACGCACTTTGCCTACGAACTCTCGTTCCTTAACGTACGCTTCTACACGCACTTTAAGTTGGCAGCAGTGTGTTTCGCACCTTTCAACAAAGTGCTAAACTACTATCAATACCTTCTATAGGCAAGCTTCTACTCTTTTTTAGTTAAAAAAGGGCTAGTTAAAGGCGAGCTCTGCCGGATCCGCGCAATATGCTACAAGAAAATATACTTTCTAACATAAAAAGCGACATTTATGTCGAAGCTTCGAGCGCGCGGCTAGCTAAAACAAGTGTTACACTCTTAAAGACGACAGGTCCAATAGCGATCGTACTTTTCTAGTTTTAAGCTAAAAACTAGGGTCGCACGTGATGCAATTATTGCCGTCTCTAAATATAACCTTGTGTAGAACTAGGTTTCTTCCTCCACCATCTAAAACGACATGCGATCGAAATAAGTTTGAGCTAGATTCTTAAACCTACCGTACCTACCGCAGTGTATTGTTGCCAAAAAACGGACTAGATTCATGTGGAATCTCGTTTGGGCAGTAAATCGAAGCATCTTTTACAAAGAAATCGAAGAAACCGACATTAAGAAGCTGTTAGTAAATGTGTCTTTTTTAGATACTAGATTATTCTACTCTTCGCTCTAAGCTGTAGTGACAAGCAGTTGCAGCTTTAGCGCATAGCATTCTTGTTTTTTTCTCTTCCTTTGCATGCGCTTCCTCTAGAGGAGGTGCGTCGCAGAAGTTGAGTTAGGTTCAAGATGTAAAACCTGTAAAACCTATTGCTGCTCTTGCTAGTTTCACTGCTTCGCATGCTTCTTCGAGTATAATACTTCTTCTAGAAAGAGAGCGTCGCGGAGTAGCGTCGCTTTTGCGATTTAAGGACTCTAAGAAACAGCAGAACGACTGCTGCGCTTGTAAAGTACTTAGATAGACGAATAAAAGTGCTAGCAACGGCGCGGACGCTTGAAAATCTAGAGAAACACTCGCGCAGCGGACAACTACGCGTGAAAACAACTTGTTTCAAAAGAAAGCTGCTAGCTTGTAGAAAAAGTCTGTTAGTAATATAAAAGTATTGTTTCGATCTAGGTCAACTATTGCGGTTTTTGGAAACAAAAGATTTGGGTAAGAGCCTAGCGCTAAGGCGCTAACTCTAACTCAAACCCTAAGTAACTCTAGTACCTACCAATTACTAACAGACTTTTAGAGCTGCTTGTTCTACAGCACAACGTTTTGCATTGTCTTGGCTCCTCTACTCGCACTTAGCCTCTGCAAAGGCTAGGCAGCAGCCGAAAGCTTAAACTTCTAGCAGCGCAGCAAGTAAACAACTTAGAGAAACTTTCCCTCTAATTCTAATGTATATAAACAGCTTTTCTCTCATTCCTAATAAGTTTCTTTCTGTAGATACAACAAGAAACGAAAAGTGTCTTGCGAACCAAGGCATTTCAACGACTCTTCTTTGCAGAAAGACCAAATCCAATCGAATTATTTTACTTTACATACAACTCTAACTCTAACTCTAACTCTAACCTCTAAAACTCTAACTCTAAACTCTAACCGAATTCTTTGCCTCTAGATTTTGCTAGTGATACTTTCGTACTAGTTCCTTGCAGTTTGTAAAATTCCGTATTAGTTTCTATGTATTCTAGCTCTCTAGCTATTCTTGCTATTTAACTAAGTATTTCTACTAACGTCTAAACTTCTGTAAGTCCTTGACTTCTTCGACTTCGTACTTTTCGTCTTTGAGCTTAATATTAGTTGCTACTTCGGCGTTTAGCAGTGCTAGTTTAAGAAGTAATTTGTAAAAAACTAGATATATGCGCATGCTTGCAAGTAGCTGTAGTTTAAATAATACAAGTTCTTTGACTTTTAGGATTTTAAATAGTTTTATTTAGAAGTTGTTTAATTTGTTGCATAGTTGTTTAGTTTTTAGATTTTTTTGTAAGAGAAAAACTCTATCTCCCTCTTTAAGAGTTAGTTTCTTAAGCTTTTTCTTGTTTGCTAACTTAGCTGTCGTAAGGTTCTTTTAAGCAATTCGTTAGCTCAATTTGTCGTGTAATTCTCGCATTCTAAAAGCCTTATCGTTTGCTGCTAGCGAAATGCTTTTAATATCTTTTAGATTTTAATAAGCTACTAGCTTATATCTATAGTTTGCGTAGTATAGCGAGTGTTTTATCGTTGTAAACCTCGTGCTGTTGTATGCCAATTGTGCTGTTAGCAAAAGTTCAACTTAGTTGTTTTACAGCTTGTTAGTGTACATTCGTAGGTACTATTCTAGTGTTTAGTTCGTTTGTTCTGTCTAGCCGTTTGTTTGCGAGTAAAAGCTAGTTAATAGCTTCTTTGCAACTTCTAACTAGGCTAAGAACGTATTCTAAAACTTTAATGTAAACAGCTTGTTTCTGTTTGTAATAAACTGTTCTAGCAATTTGTAATTAGCAACAAGCGTCTTTGTAATCTCGTAAGCTATTTTTTCTGCCGTAATTGTCTTTTCTGTTGGTACAAAATGTAATTCTTTGGTTAATTAATCTACGATTACTAAGATCGAGTTGCATAGCCGTGCTAATCTAGGTTCTAACGATTTTAAAAGCTTTACTATAAAGTCTATCGTAACGCTAATTCATAGGCGTGCGAGTAGTTTTAGCAGTTAGAGTAATCCGTAGAGCTTGTATCTCTTAGGTTTGTTTTTAAAATAATCTAAACAGTTGCCTACTACTTTCTAAACTGTGTTTCGTACATAAAGTATTAAGTACTCGTTTGAGATTTGTTGAACTATTTCGTTTATTCTTAGGTGTTTGTATGCTCGTGAAGCATGTAATTTCTAGATAAACTATATAGCTTAGGTGTCGTTTGTAACTATCTATCTTTGCTAGTCGTTTTTGCTCTATTTTTAGTACATTCTTTTTTTGATGCTTGTAACCTTAGCTATTTTAGCTAATTGCAGTTAGTTGTATTCGAGAGTTTCGTCTAAGTTCCGTCGTAATACTAGGTTGTACGTAACTAGTTTGTTGGTCTCTATAAGATCTAATTTTCGACTAAGCGCGTTTGCAGCTCTATTGTCGGTTTCTTTGCGATAGTAAATCTTGATATCGTAATCTGCTATAAATTCAGCCTATTTAACTTGTTGTCTATTTAATTTCTTAGTTGTAGTAAAGCTAGTAAGGTTCTAGTAATTCAAGTACACTTGTACTTAATGTCTTGCCTCTTTTAGTTGCGCTTTTTATTGTTTAAAGGCGTTTATTATTGCTAATAGCTTTTTGTTGTAAACGTTGTAGTTGAGTTCTACTTCTAAGAACTTTCTAGAATAGTAGAACACTAGTCTCTATTTCCTGTCGTTGCATTGTTGTAAGAGTATCGCTTCTAATGCGTAATCCAAGGCATTAGTTTTTACTTAAGTTTTTCTTTCTAAGTTGTGCATTTGTAGTATTAGTGCCGTAATAAACTTCTTTCTAAGTTCTTGAAACGCCTGTTTCTGTGCTTCTGTTTATTTGAACTTTTTATCTTTCTTAGTAACTTCTAAAAGCAGTGTCGTAGTCTTGAAGTAATTCTTAATAAACTTTTAATAGAAGTTAGCAAATTTTAAAAAGAATTGCACGTTTTTTACTGTTTTAAGAGTTAGCTACTTTTGTACAGTCTAAATTTTCTTCGAGTCTATAAACACGCTTTTTCTTGAAATAATAAATCCTAGATAGCTAGTCTTTGTAACGTGAAATTTACATTTTTTTAAGTAAAGTAGTAGTTAATACTGCTTTATCTTCTGTAGCACTTTCTTAACATGTTTCTAATGTTTTTCGAACGTTCTTTTAGAGTATATCAATACGTTGTCTAAGTACGTTGTAACAAAAATGTCTAAGTATTCGTGTAGTGCTTTGTTGATTAAAGCCTAAAACGTAGCTAAGGCATTGGTTAATTTAAACGGTATAACTTAGTACTTATAAAGTCTATATCTAGTTTTAAAAGCTGTTATCTATTCGTGCTCTTTTGCAATTCTAATGCGATAGTATTCGTTTTGTACGTTAAGTTTCGTAATTTATTTTACCTCTTAAAGTTGATTTATAAGCTTCTGAATAAGCAGTAGTAGGTATTTGTTTTTTCGTGTAACGTTGTTAAGATGTCAAAAATCTACGCACAGTTTCAATTTCTTGTTTTTCTTAGGTACAAACAATATTAGCGAAGCTATTAAGCTTTCGCTTGGTCGTATGTATTCTCGCTGGATATTCTTTTAAATGTATTTCTTTAATTTCTTTTGCTAGTCGTAAGTTAGAGGATACATTAGTTCTAGTCGCAGTTTTGTTTTTTCTTTAAGAATAATCTTGTGATTCTATTCTTAGTAGTCTGCTAGGTCGTGCTTTTCGTTTTTCTCAAAAAAACTTTCGAACTCTGCTTAGTATTTAGTAAAAAAGTTTCTAAACTCTTTTTTCTGTTCTTTAAAGAAGTTGAATTGTAGTTTGCTTATTTTTGAAGGCGCGACTCGTCGTATCCATATAACGCCTATTTGCTAAGAGTTTTTTCTACAGATTCTCGCGATCTTGTAGTGTAAAATTAAACTAATTCTCTCGATCTCGAGTAAGCTTTGAATTGTCGATTTGTTTTGTTGTACTACAGCGACTTTTTTTCTAAGCCTTCGGCTGCGTATTGTTTCGTTTTCTTAATTAATGTTAAAGTTGTGTTTTCGTAGCTAGTCGTACCTAATATACATGTTAGAACTTTTAAAGTTTATAATATTAATACACTGTTAATGCCTAATGCCCGCAACTTTCAATTCAACTTTATAAGTTTTTAAGTTGATTAAACTGTTTCTATATTCGAGTAGTTGTTCGTTAGCTAACACTGTTCGTATTAGTCAATCTTTAACTTAGTAAAGTATTCTGTTTCTTTTTACTTATCCTAAGAAGACTAATGTTTAGGCAGCTTTGCTATTAAGTAGTGCGATAAGCTCTTAGCCTGCGACTTTTGCTTTTACTTTTATGTAATTCTATTCTAGTTGCGTTTTTTGTACGCTTTGTACGGTTGTGCTAGAAGCACTTATACTATCCTAACCGTAGGTTTGGTAGCCCGCTAGTTTTTTGCCAAGAAAGCTCTTAAAACTTGTTTTTTTGAGATGTTCCATTGATTGTGGTATTCGCACTAGTCGATAAAACATTCTTATAGCTGTAAGTATTTGCTGTAGTTTTAATTCTTGAGATTCTATTTAGTTGCGTATTTCTATAGCTAGTAGATTGCGCATTTTTAGGTGCAGAAAAGCTAGCGTGCTGCTTAGCACGTTTCGTAGTTTTCTATGCATAATTTGTTGTTGCATTTTAAGTAGTCCTTGTTCTTTAGACTTATAAGCTACTATTCTGTAATATGCTTGCTAGACTAGTGTGTTTAATACTTTTTGTTGTAACACTATGCCTATGCGCAGCTGCTGCTGTAGTTTTTAAACTAATTGTTGTAGTTATGTACGTAACATTCTGTTACTGTACATTCGCTGTCTTTGAGCAAAACGTGTAATAGTAATTTTAGCTATTGTTGTGCAAAGATTCTATTGTCTGCGTAGTATACACAGTTCTTTTCGTTGCACTAGTGCCAAAGTAAGTTTCCGTAATTGTTCTAATTAGCGAACTTTATTTTCTTTTCTGTTAGTTCTTGTTGTGCTATTGCTACTTTTGCAGCTTCTTATTTTTGTAGTTTTTTAATTTGTAGTTCTTTAAACTGTTGGTCGCAGTGCTAGGCAATGTAGGTAGTTCTACTGCACATCTAGCACTCGTAGTTTTAAAGTTAATTTGTAATCTCTTTTGCTTGTAGATGAGTAGGTTTTGTTTCCTAGTCTAACAGTTTCTTTGCTATCGAGTTTTTAACCTTAACTCACTCGCTATCTAGTTCTTCGTAGATTCTTGAATATAGTGTAGCTACTCGTTGTAGTTGGACTATAGCAATAGTAGCAGCTTGCGCGCTTGCTACTTTCTGTAGTGTTTCTAAACAGTTTTTGCAAAAGTATTTGTCTTTACTGCATTAGAGACATACTTTATTGTTGTAACGCTTCTAGCGTTTCTTTTTAGACAGCTCGTTCTTAAGGTCTTGCTTTGTTAAAGTAGCGTTTTTTTTGTTAAACTGCTTTTGTAGTAGTTTGTTGTTCTAAACTTGTTTAACGCTGTCGATATCTATTAGGTTGTAGTAATAGGTTTTTTTAATCGTTGCTACTAAGCGTATGTATAGTTTAACAGTAAACTTGCGTTCTTGCTATCGTTGCTATAGTTAGTTGTTAATTCGTACCGCAGTTTTAATTAACTCGTTGAGTTTCTTTAGTCTTTTGTTTCGACTGATTTTATCTTTTACGTGTTTTTTTAACCTTGCGTAGTAAAACTCGCATAAGCCGCGTTCTCCTACGTTGTCTACCTTAGCCTAAATTCTTTTAAATTCAATTGTGTACTCGCTAGCTAAGCTTTTCTGCCTAAGTAGTTTAAGTTAGTTTATTACTTGCTGCGTTTCGTCTACTTCGCCGTAGATCGTGTAAAGTTTTTGTTTAAACAACTTCTAGTTTTTAAAAATGCGCTTCGTGTTTTGCTTTATTTTCTTTACGTTTTCTGCGTGCGTAACGTAATTTTTAGCGTAGAGCTAAAACTATTCTGCTGCGTCGTCTTTTATGTGCATTCTAGCTGCTAGAATTTTGTTTTAATCTGTGTAAAAGCTGTTGCTATAATAACAGCAGTAAAAGTTTACGTTAGTAAGAAAAAGTTTTAAGTTTTTTTTTCTCTCGCTATATTTCTCTAGGGAGAGTGCTTTTGCTAACTTTTCTTTTATTCTACCTTAGAGCTTCGTAACTGCTGCTAATAGTTCTTAAATCTATTCTACTTGCTGCTGTATCTAATTAGCTTGCTTTGCTATTACAGTTGCTAGATTCGTTGTAGGTGCAGTAACGCTGCTGCTCGTTGTGCGTAAGCTCGTAAGTGTTGCCATATTGTTTTAGTTCTAAACCTAAAGTAGTTAACGTGTTATTAGAAGTGTTCTTTTACTAAAAGTACGAGTTATCGAACTTAGAGATTCCGCCTAAAGAATTGTTCTGTGTTCGAAAAGATTGCTAACAACAAAAGAACAATTTCAATTCTATTTCGAATAGAATAACAAAGTAACAATCTGTTGCCTATAGATCTAATCTATGTATAAAATGTACTTAGAAAAGTTAACTACAAAAAATCCAAACTATAAAAGAAATTCTGCTAATCTATATAGTTCTATAATTCTTCGCTAAAAGCGTTTTGCTTAGTTCGCTTAGTGTGCTTAGTTGCTAAGCGCTTTAAGCTAGCTAAGCGCTCGCCGCTTAGTGTGCTTAGTCCGCTAAGGCTCTAATCGCACTAATTACTATTACGTAACTGCTAACCTAATTCTGCTTCGCGCATTGCTGTACTTTCGTTTTGCAAACTTGCAAGCTTTAACAACTTTTCTGCGTCGTTGCTTAGTCTACGATACCTAGTATCGTTTTTGTTTGTAACACTTGTGCGCGCGTTGCAGGTAACTTTTAATATAGCTAAGTAGCACGCTATGCTTGCATTCTTTGCATACAGCTATGCAGTACTCTGCTAGATACTTAAAATGCTAGAACTTAATATTTGTCTTTGCTATAGCGTAGATAAGCTTTGACAAACATAGGTTAATAGATTTTGCAACAAGTGCAAGTTGCGCGTTGCAAGTTGCGCGTTGTGTAAATGCTGCTTATATTATCTACTAGCTACAAATCTATCTACTATGCCTTTGCTATACAAACGCGCTGCTTGCATAAGTTTTTTTTGCTGCGTTTGTTATTTGTGTTACAGTTGCGTAACGTTATACTTGCGTTTCTTTTTACTACGTCGCTTTACTAAGCTTTGTAACTTTAACTTTAAACACTACGACTACGTATACAATTTTAATGCAAATTTTAGCAACAGTGCAAGACATTGCTATAAGTAACAAGTTTAAATTATAGCTTAATACAAGCGTGGAAACGTACCTCGACTAATACTCTAAAGTTTAATTAACCTAGAGAGAGTGTAATAAGGTATACACGCGGATACGCGTAGATCTAGTCCCTAGCCAGCTCCAACTTAGGGCTAAGTCGAGGTCGCGCTCTAGGATAGAAGCGTTGATGCTAGCGATGAGGCTAAGGTCGTTGCTAGCGTTGGTATAGGCGCAGGTGGAAGCTTAGGGGCTTCAAGGGAGGTCCCTTGAGCAAGGAGGTAACAATTGTGTTCAACTTCGCATTGAGGAACAGCGTCGTCGAACTTTACTCGCTTTCGTTGGGCAGGCACTGCGAGTGATAGGTCGTCTGCTACGTCTAGGCAAGGCTTTCTTTCTCTAAACACTACGTTTGAAGAGAGTATGATAACGCTGTCGTCTCGCATTAAGCGGTATAGGTGAGCTCCTTGGTAACCAAGGAAACAACACGGTACTGCTTTGTCG
This sequence comes from Massariosphaeria phaeospora, assembly GCA_011032825.1. Lineage (NCBI taxonomy): Eukaryota > Fungi > Ascomycota > Dothideomycetes > Pleosporales > Massariosphaeria > Massariosphaeria phaeospora. The sequence continues at coordinate 537,505 of JAADJZ010000030.1, read as the reverse complement.
TTCACAAGCTTTCGGCGATGCCTAGTTCGGTAGGCGAAAGCTTTGCAGCCAAGTAGCCGGAGATAGGAAACGTTAGGTCTACAACCCCACCAACCTTCGTACGGAGTAATTATCGTCCTTGAATAGCAAGTAAGGTTCCGGAGGTAGGCCATTGATTCCACAATAAAGGGCCAGAGGTTTTTCGGAATTGATTCAGCATCTATCGTAGCGTGGGTCCGTTCGGTGATAATGCGAATAGTAACCTCAGCTATACCATTTTGTTGATGCTGGTCAGTGCCTGTTGTGTCCATTTCGATTCCGCGATCTTGACAGAGATCTTTGACTTCATTCGAGGTGTTCTCTCCTGCTTGGTCAAAGCAAATTCGATGGCAGCGTCTTTCAGGGCGCTCAAACTTCTCCAGCAAATCCCTAAGAGCAGAAGCGAACTCTGCTTTAGATCAGAGAGCAACTACCCAAGTGAAACCGGTGAAATCATCAATGAAGACTGCATAGTACTTAGCTCTATTGTATCCTTTAGCGAGGCGACCAGAGAGGTTAGCATGCATGAACTCCATTGAATACTCCTCTCTGCGGGACGGCGATGTGTGAGAATTCTTACGCTGTTTCGCCCGACCGCAGCTAACGCACATGCTTGAGTGCGAGAGTAGGCGCATGCCTAACACTAATAATGCTGTATCAGCTAGGGTCTTTTCACCTAGGTAACCGAAACGCGCATGCTAGGCTTGCAGCTAGTTGTCTTGGATGCTGTAGGCAGGGAGGGCGATGTTTAGAGTATTCTACTTTGCTTCGCCTTTCCATAGGCGCAGCGGTAGCAATCCCTAGCGATCATCGCACTTGATAACTCCTTGTAGTGTGGAGATACCAACGCCACTATCCAGAAAAGTCATTTTTGCACTCTTAGCCTTCAATTGGTAATAAGAGACGAGGTTGCAGCTGCTATTAGCGGAATAGAGGGTGTCCGTGAGGGACAACTAGACACAGCGACCGTCAACGTCGCATGGTATCTAAGCAGTTCCAATTTGAGTTGGAGTTGTGCTTCTCTTACAGCTAGTAACTTCGTTACTTTTATAAGAGCGAAGGGTGTCTTTTACAAAGTATCCTAGGTTGTCAGAGATGTGCTAGTTTGCACTACTGTTGAAAAGCCAATTCTCCTAGAGCATAGAGCGGGCGTTTCCTTTTGCAGAGGCGAACTCGACAATGCCTACTCCACTTGGAGGTTGATATGGCCGATAGGCAAGCGAGGCTACCGGAGGTGAACTATTCTTAGCCTGCCTCGCTACCTTCTTTTTCTCCCTATCCTTCCGGTGCTTCGCCTGGTCCTCTTTGAACGCCTTCCTCTTGTCTGGGTACAGCACCTAGCAGTTGTGTTTCTTGTGGGTGGTGCCGCGGCAGTGGGTACAGAGCTTGTTCCCGCCAAAGTTCGCCGCTAGTGCTACTGGGGCAGGTGCCGCGTCAATCAACTGTTGAGATTGTTCCTCCTTTTCGGCAGCCATCACCGCAGTGTCGAACGTGACTGCTTTACGAGTAATAGCCCCTTCGTTGTTTCTCTCAGGTATGAGAGAGTTCACCTGATAGAAGGCAGACAGAAACGTTGCGAATTCTGGACCGAGGCTAGTGAGGAAGCGGTTGACAAGATGGGGCTCGCACTCATATCATCGACACTGTTCCAACACTGAGCGGCATACAATTCAAGGTTATTCTGCCACCAAGAAGCGGGCTTTGCCTCGCCTGCGTCTGGACCAAGTGGTTGGGCATCAACACTTCGCTCATCCACATAACTGTTCTTTTGCTGCGCTCGTCGATCTCCTCGGTTTATTGAGGCGCTCATCTCCCATAGCACTAGCCCCACGGCATACAAAGGTTTCTTTCGAAACAATATCGAGGTAAGGCCACCAACAAATCCAACCTTCCCTTCTAGCAACTGACAGCTCTTTTTATGTAGCGAAAACCTCCTCGCCTTCCACTAGAACCTCCATAGCGCTCTTAGCGCACAGTGTTGAGGCTTCCTAAACGACAAACACTCGTTCCTTCCGATCACCCGTCTCGCAACTATTATCATCGTGGACTTGCGCAACGATTCGAGCGCATGTCTACGGTTGGGGATATGGCACTAGGGGGAGATTGGGAGAGAATCTCGAATTATAAATTCAACATTACGGAGAATATGATGATGTCGTTCCAGGGCCGGTCTTGCAATATCACGGATGGCGGGGGAGCACTTATTGAGAAGCTAGGAGATAAAGACGGTTTGGCAGAGAGGCATGTTTTGCCAGGTTACCAATGCTTTGTGATGAAAGCGAAGGTCAAATTTGTTAGAAAGGATGGATAATGACCGTTACCCACTCGTATCCTAGCCTATTTCATCCCCCATCCGTAAGGAATTAGCTATATGAAAGCCGTTTTTGTATCCCATCCTGATTAAGATAAAGGAATCCTCGTTACACATTTCTGGTAAGAGGATGGTGACGCCGTTTGTAACCGCTAGTCCTCCTTGATCGTTTTCCTGCGTCCAACCTTTACTCGTCTTCAGTCCCGTACGGAAGGGCTCGGGTATGGTCTCGACCAGCTGACGGCTCATGAACGAGAAAGAACAGTAATTGTCAAGCTCAGGTAGTGCTAAATATAGTTTAGTACTAGTCTTCAGCAACTGTGAAAAGCACCAAAGACGCCTCACATACCTAGTGGGTGCGGCAGTCGAAGCTGGGGTCGCTCCGTTGCAGCATCCTCTTTGGCTTTACTTTGGTCAGCCGTGGTGATCGTTGAAGTAGCATCTGGAGAGGATGTATGTCCATTGGATTCCGTTAAGCGCACTCTGTCTACCCGAACTCCCGGAGAGTCCGACGAATGACGGGAACATGGGCTTTGAGGTACTGCCTTGATAAGTCATGGAAACGAGAAAGCCGGTATAGTTGTTGCGCTTACTAGATAGTCTCTGGTCCTGCTGGAGATGACAGCATACACTAGAATGTCTCTTACGTTTCTTCGGTCTCAGGTCGATGCGAGCTTGTTAGTCGATCATCAGCGTCTTTCATCGTTGCCCACAAGCAAGCGCAGGTACCTTTCAAAAAGTTTCCATATAAATCTTCATCTTCGGCACTCAATTTCGTGGAGACCATATTGTTAATTTCGTCGCGGTAAAGACTGTCTCCAATTCTGCTTCGCTGCACAAAGTCGCTTACATTCTTGACTAGGAACTCAAATCGCGTCTGTGGTAGTTCAATGATGTCCTTAACCCTATACGTTAATCCGCAGAACGTCAAGGCATTGCAATCTAGTTGACGGAACGCTAAGTGCCTATTGTTTCCCCGGGTTGTTCGTTCGAACACGAACTTGAGGAAGTGCTTGACTCTAGTCGCCTCTTGTTTCGGAAAGGATGAAAGTTGCAATAGTTTCGCTGCAGCATGTAGCTTTTCCAGCACTTTGAGTTGGCTATGAAGTTGCGATAATGTCTGGAAAATGAGGTCGAAGTCGAGGTCGGAACCATCATAGTGCCATATATCCGTTCCAATCATGTCTAACTTCTCTTTCAAGGATGGGACCGACATCTGATCGTTCGCGGGGTATCAGGGAAGAGTTTAGAATCGCGGGGCGTGCTCGTTGAGAGAGGTATTGCGTGGAAGTCCAGAGAGAAGGGACTTGCTTCCTTTGAGTGACGAGGAGGGTGCGACGTACGATCGTCTCACCAAGGGTGAACAGGTGGCCTTCCCACTGGCAAGGGGGTCGGAGAAGTATTGTTGGCTGACAGTCCCACCATTTTTTACGTGCCAGCATTGATGACTGGTCCATTGGCACTTGTGGTTCTAATTTCGGATTGGTGTCAACGAATGTTGACCAATGAACGTCACACCTGGGGAACCGAGATCCCTGGAGTTGTCGCCTGCGCGCCTCTTGGTACTTAATTATTGGTGGCAGATATTAGCGCCTAATCAAGAGCCCCCATCTTATTTAGCATGTTCTCATTGGCTGAAGCAGGGATAACATTCCAGTTTGGCAGCCTTACCTGGCCCTGTCTTACCCTGGAGAGACGTACATAGTCGCGTCTTAAGACAGTGATTGTAAAACTCTTGCTCTACGTCTCAGTGTAGAGCCCTGGTCCGGCAATTCCAGGGGCGTGCGAAGATGCATCTCCTCACCATGGGCGTGCGATAGATGCAAAACCAAATTGTCGCATTACGTGCAGCCATCGTTCTATAATCAGATGCCCTCGCTCTTAATACTAAAATCGAGCAACTCTATCCTGCTATCTAGCTATACCCACTTGAGAAAAATTCAGCATAAGCCAGAGCCAAGTGTTGCTGGAGCTCAGAGGCTAACTCAACTAGTGACCATGGGAGACTCGAAGCATGGATCAACGAGGCTCTCGACGCAGAAGTCGAGCAAAGGTCCGGAGAAGAGGAGCGAAGCAGTAGAGCGAAGTGGCGGGAACGAAGGGGCGGGAACGAAGCGAAGCAGATGAACGAAGCGCTGAAGCGAAGCGGCGGGGACGAAGCGAAGCGAACTTTCCTGGAGGCTCTTTGCAGGCTTCTGGGAGCGTGATGTGTGTAGGGTATGAGAGAGAAGAGAATTAGGTGCAGAGGTATACCCAGTAAGCAGCTCCTCCTCGCAGCATTGGAGACGGTAAAGGTAAGAGAATTGCAAACAGCAGTTTATCATACTGTACTGCCGGCATATTGCAGCAAATCAAGAAGGATGGCGTGTCACGATAGCAATGAGAGCCGTTTGCAGTATGCCTCTGCGGCGAGTAAAGACCTAAAAACCTGTTCTGTAGCGAGCTAGCTGCAGCAGACGACCTCGAATACTTGTGGGTTGACACCTGCTGCATCGACAAGCCCAGAAACGATCAGTTGAATACCCGTGCAATATGTGGATCACAAGCATGATGGAGGCTATCGTACACATATCAACAAGATAGACTCCCTACAGAGCTACCTACGCATTAGGAAGACAGTCGGGGCGCATGGACAGCAGAGACTCCACATACTACTACTTAGAGGTAGCCTTCCATGTCCGTACAGGGCTTCTATTTTGCCACCTGTCTTCTCGACCTTTTCGTGGCTTCTTGTTGGGTGAACGAGGTGTCTGGGGTGGTATCCCCAATACCTGACTGACTATCTTCATCTCCCGTCCGAGATGCTGATCCTGCGATGAATCGCGAAAGATGGTGAGACTCCAGATCTTGCGAAAGTCCGGAGTCTTGAAGTGACGGGACATCAAAGTCCAACTCGGTGGGTAGATCATCAATGGCTGAGCAGAGTCGTTTGAAGTGGGTCGGCATCCATGTATCATAGACGTTCTTGGTAAATTTGTATGCCGTCCACTTCTCTTTCCCATCCAGCGCCGTGAAGTCGAAGGTATGGATGGGGTGGCGGTAGAAGGTAGTTTTGGCCCCATCAATTACAGCGTAGTGGCCGTAGATCCGGACTGACCGATGATCGTGCGAGACCGAGAAGGCGAGGATTTCCCGATGGATCTCCTCCTCACGCTTGACGAGCCGGAAAAGCTCAACTACAGCCCTCACTGCGAGGGTCATGCTGTGCGCATTCTGCCGGTCGGCGATGTCGAGGGCCGCAGCACCGCACTTTACTTCGCACGTGAGAAACGGGAAGTACATGTAGTATGTGGCCATGAAGAAAGACTGGTCACCGGCGATGAAGTTACCGATGAAAGGTGCAAGCTTCTCGCGCTGCTTTTCCGTAAACGCCTCCCGCTTGAATCCGACAGAGTAGTCGGGCTGCGGACGGATCCCAGTCAGAGAGATAGAGTTATTCCAGCCTTCGTTCGTACTTTCGATCAAAATGTCTAGCTCCCTAGAACCACACGTAGCCAGCGTTTCTGCAGACGGGGCGATTAATAGTGAAATATCTCGGACGACCCTAGCCTCATTCCTGTTTCGTATCTTCCGACAGGTTAATTCGAAAAGGTCATCCCGAAATAATGACTCTTTAGGGACATCCTGCTCTTTCTCCAACAATGTGCCACATCGGACCTTACTTGTACTCGTAATACCCTGCTCAGATATATCCATAATGCTGCCTTTGGTTGCGAGTAGGGTTTCATAACGCGCATCCCGATATGGAGCACTTTTCTCCTCTCTCGGCTTCTGATCACTAGGCGTGGTTGAGCTTGCCGCGAGAGAACCCTCCGATCGTTTGCGGCGAAGGGAAGGCGTCGACTTCCTCCTTGCAAGCAGATAATCCATTGTGTCCTCTGGCTCAAAATATTCTTTAGGCCAAGTTTGTTCCCTCCGCCAGTAATCAACAGGATCAATGGGCGCCTCGATGGCCGGTCTCGTAGCGGTAAACTCTGGGGGAGATATTCGCGGTCGCTTTGAGAAGGACGCGGTCGTGACGTCGACGGGTAGGTCTTCGGCTTCACGCGATCGTTTTTGACCCCTGCGCTGGGGAGTTGTTGATCGATCCTGTAGAAATTCAGCCTGGGTCGGCATAAGAGGGACAACACGACATACCCTTTGCTGCAAAGTCTTCTTCGCCGTAGGAGAACGTTGTTGTTCAGCGTATTCACCAGACTTGGGGTTCAGGCGTGCACTTCTACGGGGAGGTCTCTGTTCTTTGCGCACACCTTGAGGACGTTTCCCTGCTGCTGGCAAGTTAGCAGGCAGTTGGTTGGATGGAGTCAGCAAAAACCCACCTTGATCTCTCTGTTTCAACTGTTGCCGCCGTGTCTGAGGGGCTAACTTGTCGCGATTGTGGGCCATTTCGATTGTTGGTGGGGGAAAGACGGTATCTTTATATGGCCGGCGCGTTCGGTGGTAGAAGGATGCGAATTGCGATGACACGAGAGCGGGCTAAGATTGTGAGGTCTTGGCATGACCGTTGGGCGCGTGCATTTCTTGGCTACAGGTAGATAAGTCACCGCTCACTGCGGGGCTCGGACCGGCAACCATTTACTCCAGCTGCTATGACTGATGGTATAATCTTGGCTACCACTGCAGGGTGGTTTACGGGCCGCCGCTCGGACATCAAATGTGCAGCATCGCGTCGAAACGTGCCCAGCTCGGAACGTCTGTAGCTATTCAACACCCAAATCCTCTGTTCTTCTCACACCTGCTCGGTTTCGGATTGATCTCTTCTTCGTCCTCTTCTCTGTGCAGTTTCTCGATTCGTTCTGCATTGAGGAAGTTGTTTGCGATTAGGCGTAGAGTTCTCGCAAGTTAGAGTTTGTGCAACTCATACAGGCTGATTCCTAAAGAGGAAACCAATAGCCGTAGATTGCGCCGCCATAGAGCGGCTTGCGCCGGGGCAGGTCAATGGCTGGGTCTCGCTGCGCCCGCACATGCGTTGAGCCTGCCAAATGACCGATAACCGACAACATGCATGAGCACTTGTAACGTTGTCTGCAAGGCTACGACACCACCCCATCCTACCCGCTGAGAGCGAATAAACCTGTCTTAGTGCGAAAGCTCTGACTGTGCACAGAAGCCACTGGCTATGACTCCTACTTCGAGAGATCAGACGCACCCGCGATATGCAGGTTTATGAAGCCTTCCGTTGTAAGGTAATTATCTTTGTTCGGGGTGCATATCGGAAGAAAGGCATGCATAGAAACCGCACTTCAGGATCCAAGTTAGGTGCAGGAAGGACATAAACACAGGGGTAGCTGGGCGAGTTGTTCGTTAATGAGTTTTCCGCTGCTTTGCTAGTGACCTTTAGAAGTGCTTCTTGGAGCATTGTGCTACGTAACTGAATGCTACCAACGTTATTAGCTGTGTAAAAGAAAATCACCTGGCGCAACGCGAAAGAACCCCCGGAAGTGAGACCAAACAGGATGGCCATTCCCAGCCATCTAAGCTATGGGTGAATCGATGTGCTTCGTCCCTTCTCTAAACTTGCGAATCCACCTTTTAAAACAAACATCCTTCTTAAGCTGCGTGTTGGCAGTATTTTCTTTAAGCAGGTTCCGAACAGTTTCGAATAGGACTTGGCGATTAGCCTTCTCCGATTGCAAGGCAAAATCGTGTTCCCGCTGTTCCAATATCAATCGCCGTGTCTTTCCGTTCTTTAGGGAAGGAGATAGGTTTATCTCGTCCCCTCCAACTATATCTTCAACCTTAAAAGTGATATCTTTCGTAGAAGCGTTAGTTGTAATAGAAAAGGGGTTCGTTGCAATACCTTTGCTGTTGTCCTCTTCCTGTCGCCCCATTCCTAGACACTCCGCAGTGTTGTATGCAGCCTTCCAAAAATCCTTGCTTTCAAACCAACCGCCGTAGTCTCGTATCTTTTCCATCAATACTGGTCGACGGAAGCAAAGCTTTGACGATTATGAGTCTCTGATGGGGTCGTACGAGAACCCATGTATGCGTCCTCTGGCTTATATTAGGTGAGGATAAATCTCGTCGCAGGCTGCGTGCTGATCCTGTTGCCGTGCGCAGCTTGGGGACCTAATTGGGGTACGCCTTTACCGGAGCTGGATGGGTGACATGCGAAGGAACCCGTCTTGCCGAGGCGGGGTCTGAGAAGGCTGGGATGCCTTGGGTGGTCTCACGTCGGAGCCAGTCAATCTCAGTGCCGTTAGCTGACTGCGTCTTAAAGTATTTCGTGGAAAGCTGGCGATTGGGATGGCATTCATGCAATGTGGAGCGGTTATCCTGCCGTCGTGCTTGGGCAGCCATTTGCGTGCGCGATTTCAGCCTCCCCCCTGCGTGCCTTGCGATCGTCTCTTATCACGGATCTAGTCCTTGTCGATTTGGAGGGTTGGATTGGAGCCACGCGTGTTTCGAGCGTTGCCGTCGTCACGGATCTATTTGCCTACGTTGGACGTACTTAGTTTGCCATTAACGGCATAACCCCTGTATCTTAGGGGAGGTTGGGTTCATTTGCAGTTGCCCACTTCGGGCGTTCGTCTCGGCCAGTGGTCTATGAGTCACTGCAGTTATGACTCCTTCCTTGCAAGTGTGCGTTTGTCTATTATTTATCGTGGAAAGACACGACATTATAATATTTAGACCCAGGCTTCTAACCTTCTCATCAGTCGAATATCTCTCATCTCTCATCAATCAAATATCTCTTATCAATCGAGTATCGAACATCAATTGAGTATCGAATCGTGAACATGTCTTCTGTTCAACAGTCCCCCGAAGAATTGTTAAGTATGTTAGTCCTATCGCTATAGGTCCACCTCTAACAATACAAAGAGGATCTACTTAGGAGCAGTGGTATCGATGAAGGCGATATCTCTCGCGCTTACGCAAAACTCTTGGAGAATACGGACGAAACGGTGCAGGTGGTGACGGAAGAACAGAAAAGGGAGTTGCAAAAGAGTGATCACACGCTTGCGCTGCGACTTCAAGAGAGGGCCGAAGGATGGACCGACGAGGAGAACGAGGCTGCTAAGCTGCGCTTGAGGTGGATACTAGAGGGGACCTCGGGAGACCAGAGGGGAGACCGACCGACTAAAGAGACGACCAAAGAGGAGACTGAAGACAAGGCCTAGGAGTCTAATTAGAGGGAGACAAGTCTTGAGCAAATAGTTACAAGGAAATTGAAATACCTCAGGCAGGACCTGCGGTACGATCGCGTTTCTAATCTCATACTATAATATCCTTTCGTGCTCCTACCGTATTTTACACCGGGACGAGCCAGCCGGTGCGCTGAGCCACCATCACCATCATCACCACCTATAGATTTGAGGCTGGAGAACTACCCACGAAAGCTTTTATCGCGAGATTTTGTAGAGTTGTACTGTCTAATATGCACGCGACATAGAAAGTTTGGTAAGCCGCTTGATAGTTCCTCACTTCTGCGTCTCAATCAGGGTTGCGGGGTAGCACGGGGAGTATACTGTGTACTGGAGGCTTGTCAGACCCCGTCATAGAGTCACAGGTACGCAGGGAACTTAAGTCGAAGAGAACAGCAAATCCAGTAATGCGTTGCTAACGAGGTCTATAATAGATATTGTAGAACGTGGTCAGCTTGCTGCACAGTTCACAAAACGTCATCTCTAGGCTAAAACTAATTTAGGGAGGATTATTAGTAAACAATAAATTGAACGTGTTTAGTGTTAAAGACCTTGTTATGATGTGTTATGAAAGTACTCCCTAACCCTATCTCCGCTCAGCATGTCCCTTCCTACGTTGTGGTTGCTCATCCCGAGGGAGATCACCCGAGCGCCTATCCTGCTCCCTGCTGTCGCCCCCCCCAGCTACTCCTAGTGTTTATGTCTTTCCTAAATCTAACTTGGTATTCTGTTAACGCGTATTCTAAAGTGCGGTTATCTCCCCTCTTAATACACGCCTTTCTTCTGGTGTGCACCGCGAACAAAGACAATCACCTTGTGGCGGAAGGTTTGGCTTAATTATAGGCTTAGTTCTTCGGGTTTCCGCTCGATTAGAAGGAGAAGTAGTAGTAGTAGTCCTAGCCTACGTGTTATTTTACTAACAACAGGTTATTTAATATTCCCTACATAGTATCTGTTTAACGATTCGTACAGTGCGGAGGCTTGCTAGTAGGTAGTATCGCAACTACCTTTCGAGTCCCTTAACGAATAACAGTCTGTGTTTATAACATGGAAGTAAGCAGCTGAGACGGCTGGCCCCTTTCTAGTGACAAGCACAGCGATAGGTTATTTTCGTCCGTTTCACGCTACTGTGATCTACTTCTTATCCTCAATCCTCGCAGTGCCCACCCATCACAAACCTGCATATCGCGGGTGCGTGTGAACTCTCGAAGTGAGAGTCATAGCCAGTGGCTTCTATTGGATTAATGAATTGCATGTAAAAACGTCAGTTTAGCTGCAGGTGAGTATTGCCTTTGTAAATGAAGTTAGATAATGAGTGAGATCAACATCGATACCGTCAATCAATCAAAGTGCTGCCTAAGCACGACGGCAGGATAACCGCTCCACATCGCATGACTGCCATCCCAATCGCCAGATTTCCACGAAATACTTTGTGACGATCAGCAAGCGCCCCCTGGTCGCAGTCAGCTAACGACACTAAGATTGACTGGCTCAGACGTGAGATCACCCAACGCATCCCAGCCTTCTCGGACCGGGTCGAATGCGCGACTACCTGGTTGTGTTGGGCGTTGAAGCCACCGTATCAGCGCAGTCCCTAGCGTCCCAGGAGTCAGTGCAAAATCCCATGGTCTGTGACGTCTGGGAAAGGCGAAGGAAGGATGCTTTGAGGGGTGCAGTACACCAGTGAGTCATAGCGACATCCATTACTTGCACTTTTATCACCTCATTCACCAAACCTTGCCGCCATGCAGCCCATTCTCCGTCGCAATCAGCAATACGAGCTCGGAGTGCTCGATGATTCACGTCCCAGCCCTTAAGACCCAAACTTGGGCTCGGCTAGTACGGAGCGTAACCAAATCCTACATGGATGCAGTATATACGGAAGGGTTATCATTACCAATAAAGAAGGAAGCCTGAGGTCCTGCATAATCTAGCGCTGAAGCATGCAGCTGGCGTTTACTTGGCTACAAACTTGCATAAAATCGGTTCCTGGGCACTCTTGAGATCTTTGAGCGTGTGCCAGACCAAATTACATGCAAATATAGCTTAGTCTAAGTGACTGGATCGATGCTGCTTTCAATCATAGCCAAGATATTCGCCCCCTCGGCTGATACGTGTAACGAGTGAGTAGATCTGTAACTACGTAGGCTGGATCACATGATATCTTATTATAGCAGGCACTGCCCGTTGGGCAAGTGCACTTACCTCTGAGCCGAGAGCTCCTGTACACCTAGATCACAACACGACAACAGATAGCAATACAAGCGTTGATCCGCAGCACCCAATTGACACTGCTTACCTAGTTACAGTTATGAGCCCGGCTGTCGACTACACACGCTGTATCTGCTACTGCATGCCGACGAGCTGTTGACCGCTGTCAACCGAGCTACGTCATCGAACCGCTACCTTACTACCGAGAGCCTCGAGCGCACTGTCCCGTACGAGAGTCGATATCTGAGAGCCGATAGAGCCTGATTCAGGATGGCTACTACCGAGCTGGATAGACTGATTACGAGGACGACGGTCATACTTGAGAAGCCTGTGGACTGGGAAGAATGGATCTTCCTACGAAAGGATAGCGCGGACAGGCATCAACTGTGGTCAATGGTCAACCCTGACCTTGATGAGACGGCCCTTGAGAAGCTTGAGGAGCCAGAAGCTGTCGAGCCAGAGCAGTACCATGACGAGGTCGAAGAGGACACCGGCGTCGTGCTCAAGGACATGACGACTAAGGAATTCCAACGATACCAGCAGGCGGAGAGGAACTACGATCGAGCACTGGCCAGATACACGATCAAGAGGAAAGCGTTGAACGACTTTACCCAGGAGATCGGCCGAACGATCAGCCGCCGCCACATACACCTGATACAGAGCGACGAGACCGCGTACGCTCGCTTGAAAAGGCTGAAGAAGCACCTCTGCCCATCGAAGGCTGAGAGGGAGCTGCAGCTGATAGCTAAATATCGACAACTACAGAGTCGACCACGAAGCAACATTGACAGTTGGCTTGAGGAGTAGTTGCACGTCGTACGGATGTGCGAGGCAGTCTATCTGCCTGACGTCACGTCGCCGCGAGCACAGCGCGACTTCCTGCTCGCTATCAAGGGCCTCGACGACACCTGGGCGACAACTCAGCAAGCTACGTTGTTTCGAGCTCAGCTGAACGCTCAGCTGATACCGACGTTGGACGACCTCGTAGCTGAGTTTGCCATGTACTGGCGCTCGACGAAGCCGGTAGCCTCATCGCTGGGATCATTCGCGACACTAGGCATCGATCAGAGCGACGATCGTCGACGATCAGATGGCACAGGGACGCGAGATATTGACAAGGGTAAAGACAGAAGGCTTGAATGTCTGTGCGGTTTTAAGCATCGCTTCAAGGACTGTTGGTATCTTAGAGCGAAGGGCAAGCCTTAAGGCTGGACGCCGAAGCCTGAGATACAAGAGAAGCTCAGCCGAGCAATGGAGAGCGAGTCGCCGTTTGGACGAGCCATGAAGGCAGCCCTCAAGGCCAACTCAGGCACAGCAGCCTCGAATACACCGCGTCGATTCGACGATCGGAGCCCGACGATCGAAGATCTCGATAGCTGTGTGCTGCAGCTCACGATGAGCACAGATTGCACGAACAAGCAGGCGATCAAGCCAAGCCTAATCAATCGATGGATCCTAGACCCTGGATCGAACACGCATGTCACCAATACCAGAGCCTACGGCTGGAAAAAGCGAGCTAATGGGAAAGGTGAGGTTGTCAAAGCTGGCAACCAAGAGCTTGAGATACAAGAGTGGGGAGACGTGGTTCTGCTTACTAATACGCCTACGGGCACGGAGCAGATCGAGCTCACCTACGTGGCGTATGTGCCAGGCTTTCTCACCAACGTTGTTGGCCTCTCTCGCTGTCGATCTGTTGGCATCCATTTCGACTCAGGCAGAGATTGCCTATACCAACGCAGATGGAACAACGTTATAAGCAAGCTTCAGTACATGGGCGGTCACTGGCTGATAGATGCTGATAGCATGGAGCGGCCGGACGCTGGCTCCTTGCTTGCAGCCTCAGCCTATGCCCACAAGAAGCCCTCGTACGAGCCGAGGAAGCCGCTGCAGCTTACGCCCGAAAAGGCTCACATCATGTGGGGCCACGCAGGTCAAGAGGCGATCGACTAACTGCCGGAGAGCGTAGACGGTTTGCAACTAGTAAACGGCGATCTAGCACCAAAGTGGAAGAATTGTAAGATCTGTATACAGTCGAAACTCACAAAGCTAGTCAGCCGGAGGCCACCGCGCGAGCCTGCTACTCGACCGTTCGAGCGCATCAGTATTGACCTGGTGCAGCTTTTGGAGCGAGGCGAGCATTGCTACAATAGCGACCAATACCTCTTCCACATGGTTGACCAGCATACAAAGTGGCATGAAGGAAGCTGTATGCCAGACAAGACGAAAGCAACGTTGACACGAGTTTTCAAGCGATTGCTAGCTAAAATTAAACGCCAGTTTGATAGCCAAGTCATTATCGTAAGGCTTGACATGGAGACTGGTTACGTCGAGCTGCTCGAGATCTGCAGAGACCTTGGCATTGCTATAGAGCCGAGAGCGACCGAAGCCTAGAATAGAGCGATTGAGCGCGCAGGGAAAGCAATTATTATCCGAGCCAGAGCTATCCGGCTGCATGCTGGCCTACCCAAGGAGTACGCTAACGAGTGCGTCATGTCGGCCATATACCTGCTCAATCGAACGCCGGTTGAAGCGATCGGCTGGAGCTGCCCATACACCAAAGTCAAGGGAATCAAGCCATCAGTTGCTCACTTTGAGGTGATCGGAGCTAGAGCCTATGTGCTCAATGAGAAGCTGCCACGCGGAGCGAAGCTCGAATCTCGAGCTCTAATCGGCCACCTGGTAGGCTTTGACTCTACCAACATTTTCCGAGTCTGGTTGCCGAGTATCGGACGAGTGATACGAACCCGAGACGTTGTCTTCGCTCGAGGCAAGCTCTGTGACGGCTAAGGCTAGTACGCAGAGAAGAGCTACATTTAGGAGGCAGCAGAAGTGCTGGATATCGAGGAGACGCTCGATCACAGCAATATATTGACAGAACAGCTCTCCGCTCCCGAGAACGAGGAGGAGAGAGAAGCTGAGAACTAGATTGGAGATACGATCCATGTTCAACCACGGCCGATTCATCAGCAAGGCCGTGCTCAGGAGAAGGACGCTGGAGCGCTCATAACTCTAGAGGCGACGCCAGAGTTAGGGGAATTGGCCTAGATCACGGGCCAGCCGCTCACCAATCAGTTGATAGAGGATACTAGCTAGGGACGCGGATATGTTCTAGCACTAGAAGGGGAAGAGCTAGACCGAACGTCCAACAACGCTGCACGACGAGAAGAAATTAGCAGCCAAGTATTAGAGCAGTTTATCGTAGAAGGCAAGCGGAGTCGAAAGCTAGCCAAGTTTGGCACCTATCTAGCGACGTTTGCGGCCTGTATCAACTCTACAGCACTAGAAAAGCTGCTTAGCGAAGCGCCGAAAATCTGAATCCATTGTGATCAACTGCCTGCTGAGCCAAAGCGATGGAGAGACCTAGATCAGCATCTATTTGGAGCTGAATTTGAGAAAGCAAGCCGTAAAGAGATTGACAGCTTTATCCAGAGGAGCTGTTTTAGGCAATCGGCGAAAGCGTCAGAAGTGATAGACGCCGAGATACTGCCACTTATGTGGGTATTCACGTACAAGTTTGACAAGAACGGATATTTCTACAAGTTCAAGGCGAGACTAGTAGTAAGGGGAGACCTGCAGCAGGACTATGGCGACACGTACGCGGCGACGCTAGCCGCGAAGATCTTTCGATGCTTAATCGCCCTAGCAGCTGTTTTTGACTTTGAGCTATATCAGTACGACGTCCTAAACGCCTTTTTGAACGCTGAACTCGATCGACTCACATACGTGCGATGTCCAGAAGGATACGAGAGTGAGCTAGGTCAGCTGCTTGAGCTCAAGCGAGCACTATACGGGCTTCGAGATGCACTACGATTATAGTACAAACACCTTACTGCTACGCTCGAGAAGCTAGGCCTTTAGCAGGTGCCAGGAGTACCTTGCCTGTTCAGCAACGATTGCTTGATTGTCTTTTTCTTTGTGGACGATATAGTCGTAGCTGTAGCTTCCAAGAACAAGGACGCCTATAGCCAATTTGATCAAAAGCTGCGAGCTGCATACGACATGCGATTTCTAGGAGAGCTGAAATGGTTCCTAGGTATACGCGTGATCCGAGATCGCGGCCAGAGAAAGATCTGGTTGATGCAAGACAGCTTTATCGAAAAAGTAGCAGCAAAATACAACATTGCTCAAACGAGCAGATACCTAGCAGTACCGCTAGTGAATGGAAATATCGGCCTAAGTACGGAGGAGCCGGATGAACAGCGCACGAAGCTATACTAGGAGTTGGTGGGATTACTGGCCTACATCTCGACCTACACCCGGCCTGACGTTGCGCAAGCTCACTCCGAATTATCACGATATCTCCAAAATCCAGGCCAAAAGCATATCAGCGCGGCATATCACGTCTGGAAGTACTTAATCGGCCAGAAGCGCCTGGCGATTGGTGCTCATGGAGATCAGAGCAGCCGCACGATATACATGGGCTCAAGCCTAGGGGGTGCTGGAACAGAGCTACTGTTCTACGGTGCCTCTGATGCAGCCTTTGCTGACGACCTGCCGACACGGCGTAGCTCTTAGGGATATCTATTCATGCTGTATGGCATGCCTATTGACTGGAAAGCGACGCTCCAACGTTCAGTTACGAAATCGACTACTAAGGCAGAGCTGCTCGCTTTGTCGACAGCGGCCAGCGAGCTACAGGCTTGGAACCGACTGTTCAAACATATCAAGTTTGACCTGGAGATGGTGCCTAAAATCTATTGCGACAACCTGCAGACAGTAGGTGTTGTTACTAAGCACGAGGACAAGCTGTTTACGCGTTTGCGCCATGTGGACGTCCACTAACATTGGCTAAGGCAGGAGGTAGCGGCTGGACGGATATTAGTTCAATGGAAGCCTACCAACTTTATGCCAGCTGACGGACTTACCAAGATCCTAGTGCGCCAAAAGCATGCTGAGTTCGTCCGACAGCTTGGTCTGAGAGAAGTCAAGAGCTGCCCGTCAGAGATCGAAGAGCAGGACAGCCCTGATCCAGCGAGCTTGACTCACTGGTACTAGGCTGGAACTGTGTGGCATCAGTCATGGAGCATCAGCCAGGGAGATCAGCTTTAGTTGGCACCTCAGCTGAGGGGGTGTGTAACTACGTAGGCTGGATTACATGATATCTTATTATAGCAGGCACTGCCCGTTGGGCAAGTGCACTTACCTCTGAGCCGAGAGCTCCTGTACACCTAGATCACAACACGACAACAGATAGCAATACAAGCGTTGATCCGCAGCACCCAATTGACACTGCTTACCTAGTTACAAGATCTGTCAGTGTTACAGTATCATACTAACGGCAGTATCGGCCATGGAGTCGAGAAGAATCGGAAGTTCTTCTTCGTAACGTCTGGATAGAACGACAGACGAAGAAGCTACCGAGTCGAACTTGTCACGAGTGCGAGAGACAAATGGAAGCTATTATCGAATTTCATCTCAAGACATATGACAAAGCTGCAAATGTATATCTCGAGAAACACCCTGAAATTACACGATTGGAGGTGGATAGGGTGCGCAACGTCCCAGACCGGAACAAGGATCTCTATTACGATTTGTTGAAAGAGATGTGTGAGGCAAAAGGTACCACAGCCGAGGAGGGGATCGGAAAGCTGGTTGAAGAATACGTTGCTGGCGGTGCGCCCGTGACTGATGTGAGAGCGGAGCTCAGGAGAGATGGGGGTCTGGAGGGCAAGGCTTGTTGATCATCGTATGTCGAATCACGAACCCACCAGAACACAGTACATCTGAGGTCCTAGATAGAACTGGGGATTACATACCCTGCATAGTGACTCAAACCAGGGCGCTCTGTCTCAAGCTCTTTCTCGAATTTCTCCGCTTCGTTTCCTGCCACTGAATAGAATTCACCAATAGTTCTACCTCGGCGCCTTTACATTGTAGCCAAACGCGACAGATTTTGACGAGGACTCAGAACCATAAAGTAGTCTTATTCAAGCTTAAAGAATTGAGCATACTGCTTGGGGTATTTTCTTCCCAATAAGACCTTGATCTCCTCCGCATCCGAACAGGAACCGAGTGAGAGTTGAATGAAACTCGTAAGAAGGCAGTATAAATAAGCTTTCAGAAGAGGTCCAGAGGGTATCGGAATGACTGTGAGTTCTGCCGTAATTTTGATGTCCGTTGTATCTTGAGATGAGACAAGCACCACGTGTTTCCGGCCCTCGTATACTCTCATAGTAGTGTAGAGGCCGCGCATCTTGACCGGTATGCTTACTTCTGCGAAGTTTTCGGGCAGTATCGTAGGTTATCCGCTTAAGTCTGTATTTTTTTTGTTTATAGACTCATTACTACATAATACTAAGGAAAAGTCAACGACAACTACCGCTTCTGCAGGCCCCCGGCTGCCAATGCCACTCAGACTTGATGCCCTCCTGACGTTCCTTAAAATTCTGTGACTCGTCTTGCATACTCTTGGGTGGCAGAGCGGCCTGATTGAAATTGGTCATGACGATGATTCCCAATGCTTTGTCGTCGCTGGGGTTATATGACTGTCCTGGGCGAATCATGTACACGAGATTGTCTTCGTCCAAGGTCCCAGTAATGGATCGGTTGTACGCCGGGCCAGAAGGGAGGGGAGGATTGAGAATTTGATGCAGCCTTTTGGAGCACGGGCATCTAGATGATGGTGGAGGCCACATTTTGACTTTTGAATGGCGGTAGGCCACGTCGCCGGATAGAGCAGGGGCACTGAGTCGCTCCGGCATGCTTTCCTCGAGCGGCCTCCAATCAAGGGGTGCAACACGGCGAGATCCGATACGTAGCCTTAAGCAGGATTCAGATAGGTGGCAACAGCGATCGTCTTCAACCATGTCCAGAAACGAGGCACAAGAGTAATTGTAGGCTCGAAGCTTTGTCCTAGCAAGTAGGAAGGATCGATTCGGGTTGCTTTTGAAAGGTACTTCGGGGTGGAAATTCCAATTGTTTCGTGGCTCCGGTCGCGCATAGTTAGGATTGTTCGTCGAGTCTAGTGTAGCAACGTAGGCATCGTCCCAAGGCAGCACCAGTCCCGTTAATGCCTCGGATGAAGGTATAGAAGAATCGGGACTGGATACAAATTCCGAAATATAAAACGTTCTTACTTGCTGATGGCATGTCTTCTGATATTCGCGGCGAGCCTCCACAATCATAAGACTATGGGTAGCTTCGTCGATTTGCAAGCTCAAGTCTGTCCAAGAATCTTGAAGAACTCCTTCATCGTGCTGGCGCCGCCATAGGTTTCTGTTGGATTCCATTGCTGCAGGTGTTGGGTCGTGAAGTGGAAATTTAATACAATGATAAAACGATGTCCAGTCGATCTCTTCCACTTCGAACGTTGTCTGATTAGATACCGCACAAAAGGCATCGTTATGGATTTCGAAAGCTATCGTTGAGCCGACATCTGTTCCAAAAAACCCTCGTAGTTTTAGGCTGTCCCTGGGCATTGTACGATTGACATCCAAAGAAACACCTCGTATTTCCCACTCATCGTGTCCTTGAGGTCCCACGGAGCTATAGGTTCCATAGTAGAGATATTGTGACGTATGGCGTGCAAAAAGCTTGCGAGTATCTTCAAGAGGTATCGATTTGATCAATCTGTCTTCGTCCGGGAGTCCGGGCCTGATGCTAATCGCGAGTATATGACCATTGTTAGGCCGGCCCTCCTTCTTACAGTAAACAGTAACGATGTCATCGTTATAAAACAATAAAGATAGCCTGAGTTCTTCTGAAGATGCCCACGATCCTGGGGATATCGTGGAGAGGTTAATGATGACATCTTTAGATATAGAGTCCAAGACACTGATAACATTTCCTTTTAATATGCATAACTTTCCTTGTCGATAGCAGAAATCGTTAGCTTTTCCAACAATACGCGCAGAGAAAGGGTGGGCGTTTGAAAAAGCATTTCGTCTGTCTTGTATGTGGTTGAAAGCCTGGGGATACGAGATGTGCTGGTTTTGAGCGAGCTGTGCCTTTTTGCTGTACGGGAACCGAGTCTGCCATTAATCAGCTAGCCGTTTACTAGAGATTCCATGTCGCTGTACCTGAATGATTTTTTTGCAAATACTATTCTCGTTGAGCAGTGTTTTGAGTTGTTTGCATGTATACGCGAGGCTGACAAGATCGTCGAAATCTAGGTGGAGTATTATGTAGAAGAGAATGTCAAATGGAAGCCTGTCAAGAGTGTCTGGCATGGCTTCAGGGTCGTAAATTGCAAGAGATGAGAAGGTGAAGCACTGGGATGCAGGAAAATTCAATTTTCTTTAACTGTTTATTTGGATCATGCATGCATGAAAGCGAGACGCTAAAGACTAATTCGTCCGTAAACAACAACGCGGGTCAGCAAGCTGATTGTGACAAGTCACCACAAATGCAAGCTGATGCACGGGTGCGTCAGTACCCAAACGCCTAAATCGTTTGGTTCGTATCAGCGTCTTCCTTCAACCTGCAGAATTAGCGGTTTTGGGGTTACCCACATTGTCCCCTAAGCCCCGAGACCTGATCCCTAAGCCCTGGTGCGCCCGCTCCACTTACGCCTTAGAATCAAGGGGGAGAGAGCGAGCGAGAGAGAGAGAGAAAATTTTTACGGTTGCAAAAGCTCTTATTCGCTCCAACTGCTGTTTTCCAGCCCCCAAATAATTTATATGTATTTGAGCAAGAGTTATTAGGGTGCAAGAAGGCAACCGTAACCACCAAGCGATAGTCGCAGGACAGGGAGGCGGGTGTTTCTACCTGGCGCCGCCACCTGTGCGTTCGCGGACTTGGCACAGCATCACCAACACGCAGTTCTTGGTTGAGTGGTTCTGCGGCCTCCTCAGGGTCAAACACATCCCCAGCTGCTTGATTATGGGAAATGGGGAATTTCAAAATTCGGGCCTATATCGATCGCTTAACTATACTCACCAGAAAGAACATGTATTGATATCTTAATACCAACACCTAAACTTATCGCGGACGAATCACTTGTTCTCTAAAAGTAATGCGGGAGGAGGAGGAGGAGGAGGAGGAGGAGGAGGGGGAGAGTTTTCATTTAGACTATCACCAATAAGTACATCGCGCGAGGTTATGTACCCAACCCCCAGAATTATCGCGGACAAAGCAGAGGTTTTTCGTAACACACTCCTTCAGGTGGGTTTGCCCAATTTCTTCTCCTTGCTTTTGCGCTTCCCACTCTGCAGCTGGGAATTTCAAATACGGACTCAACGCTCCTGGCCTGCGCATTACCTCGACTAGAAACTCATGTTCACGGCTTGTGTGGAGCGGAAGGGCGCTTTGAACTTTGGTGTCCAACTCAATGCTCATGTTAGAAACCTGCCTAGCTTTCAGGGCTCTCAATCTTTTCCAGACACCCTCACAACTCCAATCAGATGTGGGATAGCGCGATCGAATGATGTAGGTGACTGTGCCAACATCGGCCGGCAAGTCATCCAAGCTCGCTCCCGTCTCTAGCCCCAACCAACAGTAAGTCAGCCTCCAGAGTCCAGTATTCGGGATTCATGAGTGGCGCCGAGTTTGCCAAAGCACACCTAATGTGACTGTCTATCCAGGTTCCTTCATATTCAAGAAAGTTGCAGTCGCCATGATGTAAGATCAAATCGTCATCGTGATGGCCACATTCTATGCTTTGAATTGACGCGTTCATCAAGGTCTTGTTGATCTGGAGATGATGGAAAAGGTCTTGAATCTCTAAGTGAGGGATAGGCTGTTGCGATATAGCCTGGTGGACAACTATTGCTGCTGTCCATACGCAGTTCCTTAGATCGTGTAAGAACACGTCGCTCTCAGCGTGGAACCGAAGGCATGAATAGCACTTCAAAGCGCTTAGCTCGCTCTGGCTGGGCATCCTCCCTAGACGTATGCTTGTATGGTTCTGGAGATCGGTCATAGATATTCCAGATTGACCGGGCGCGGCAATGAATAGGTGGTAATGCGCAATCAAATAGTACTGTGATCGATCGTGCAGAAACCGTCGAGTTTCAATGCTGTCGTCCCTGCACAAAGTTAGACAAGCCAAAGGTATTTCCTGACACTGCCTACGAACCTGATATGAGCCGTTAGCTCGGATTGAGAGACATCGTTACCCTTTGGAAGTATGGGGCGAGTAACCATTATGCCCGAAGAGACACAGAAAGGCAAGGCTGAATAGAGGCACTAAAGATGTAGGTAGGCAATAGACAATTCACAAAGAAGGTACGACAAAGGTTATGGATGAAATTAAGCTTGCTGGAACGTGCAGGGACGACAAGCGGAAATACAAAAGAGAGAAAAGCAGGCAAAGCTAGTATACGAAAAGGATGAGGTCCACCAATACGAAGGATGACACCAAAGCAGAAGACTCGCCTAAAAACGACACTTATCCGCAGTTGCCCGGGGTCCGGCTGGCCGCGCTCACCAACCGCCCAGGTTAGGTCTGGTGGACTGGAGACGAAGTATAGGCGCTGGTAACACCTGTGTAGGTAGGTGTAGGTGGAGGCGTAGGCGGAGGTGTTTGTTCAGGTGTGAGCGGCATGTCGTGTTGTGTCGCAGTGTAGGTTGCGGTCTGAACTGTGATATTCCATATTCTGTTGCAATGGTTAAAATTTAGTGTGCAGAAACCAGCGTATCGCTTACCTTTCTTGGGCATGGGGCACTGAAGCCAAACTTTCGATGGCCCCCGCTGCAGCGCCTTCGGTATCCGTACCATGGGTCGTTGAAGCCGCCAGTGACGCAACAACCTGAAGCGCCGAAGAGCTTTTCCCCTCAAGATACCTGTGGGCTATGTAGCCCCGACTGAAAGTGGACACCGTGCCTAAGAACTACAGCTCAGTCAGCGGAAAAGTTCGGCGGATGCCTGAGCTGCCTTTGCGGTAAAGAACGTACCAAAATGTAGGAAGGGCCAAAGCACCACTTTGCCGGAATAACACAACACCCGAGAATGAACGTCTCCGATTTAGATATCGTGGCAGCTTTTCTGCACATCCAATAGGCGGTGCTATCCTGTAATCGCATCGTACTGTGTGCAAGGTGTACATATCCCAATAACGCAAGACCGGACCGAAGGGTAATGAAAGCAGGTATTAGATATACGAGAAAAAGACGGACCAGCGGATGTAGATTGAGTCTTCTCGTTATTAGTACAAGGAGTAGAAATGGGGGTTGTAACCTTACTGAGAAAATACAACAACAGAACAAGCAGTCTGTGCTAGTGGCACCGTGACAAGCCCAGCCGTCCACAAAAACTGCTGTTTTCTTCCAATGGCTTCAAACATCCGTCTCATATAGAACAAGAAGAAGAATGCCTTCCAATCAAATAAGCAGAATACCTAAAAGCAATTAAAAAAACACGTACCTCAGTTGAGCTCAGAACAAAAAGAGAGGAAGCTGCGATGAGGCCTTGAATGTTCTCGCGTCGGATTTTGCCTGGGAAAGGAAGTGGTACAAGGAATATAAGAATCCCTGAAATAGCATAGCCGATGAACATAAGTAGATCCTCCACTTTGGGTTTATAGGCCCAACGGAAAAAAAGAGTAGTGGCTGCGCAAAAGCACATCGCGAGGGCGGCCGCCCATAACAAGAACGACCCGATTTCTTCGCGGCTCATGTTGGATTTGGCTACGTCTTTAGGCCAGGCTGGATAGACCAATCAACGTAGAAACATGCAGGAAGACGACCGGTGAAGGACTAAGAAAACGGCGAGGCAAAGAGTGAAGGAAGAGGACATCTCAGCCTCGTTGAGGAGCGTGCATCTATATAACCGAATCGACACCACCCGCAATGTCGTGGGAGAAGTCGCGATCATCAAGCAACTTTGTCTTGGATCCCACATTCGATAGCCGCGTTGGCTTGTGAACACACGGGTCGGTCTAAAGTCAGCGACCTGCACATCGATACAGCCTCCACAGAGTCAAGTGCGGCGGCCCATTCACTTTGCCTACCTACGAGACGCCTCAACCTACGCCGGATGAGTCCCCATTTCGCCCACACACCGCTGAGGATGCCCAGCCGTCCGGCGCCCTCTCTGCCATAGGCGGCCGGCAGTCACACCCCACACGTTCTGCTACAGCCTCCCTAGAAACGGCGGATAGCCGCGCATGACACACTTCGTGAGTGCTGATCGTATGTAGACGAGGGCACGTACCGCCCTCGATTAACGAGTTAGCGGGTCGCTCCTGCGGGTATGTGAGAGTTGCCGAATGGACACAATTGAGCGGCCATGGTGCGAGCTCTGACGGCTGCCCGTCAGAACTTTGACGGTGATTTTGAAAGACCGCATAGCTTTGATCGCTTGCCAAAGGATGCGCTAGCCTAAAAAACCAAGCGAAGTAGCAGCTACCTCGGAAATAAAGCCGGGATAAACACGCCCCCCGCTGGCGAGATGCAATCATAGTCCGAATTTCGTGCAAAAAGTCAACACAGCTATTCGGAGGCTGCAAGATCTGGTCGACGGCAACACCGAACCGAACCCAGGATATTTTACTGCCCTGAGAAAACGGCGCAGGTGAGCAATATCCCTGAACACCAGGCCGCATGCGTTCAATGTTGCTAAGAGGGATTAATTAAGACTGCTTCTTTTCTAAGGATACGGATCGGCCCACGCCGCGTAGCACCTCTAGAACGGAAGCCACTTGATCAAACCATGCCTCAGCTACTGCAGATGAAGCGCACGTTCGACCAGGTTTTGCACAACCCTTCCGCGATTAGTCGGCTGCATCACGACTCATCAGCACGCCTGACACTCCGCATTATGCTTTTTCATGTGGCTGAATGAGATACGAGCTCTAGCCGACTTCTCATATGCTGTCTTGCTTCTTGCGTTGCAGCCTATTCCAGCGACCTCAGGAACACTGGGAGGACCTTACACCCCGAAAGGGTTCGGCACCATTAACTCTGTTCTAACTGTCCTTGCTACAGCACCTTAGCCGCAGAGTTCAAGGACAATGATTGCCGACAATATATACAGCCACGTGGACAGGGCTTTGAAGTTCATTGGGCAGACATCTACAGCGCTATTCTCTTTTCGCTAAATCCAGCGCTTGGGTGCCGAAGATCCTGAAAAGATCGGTAAAATGACACGTTCACGCTAGACCCAAAACCTCCAGCAAATGGAACATGTTCTGCTTGATGATCAATTTGAGCCTAGCGCATTGACGGGGGACACGGGAAATCTCTGCGGTCTCAGCCCGTAATTCTCATCACACTACCATCTCATCAATGGGTGCTAAATTCAGTAGGTCTGTCAAGGCAGACCTCGAGCGCTCAACTTTGGCTGAGCTGCTGTGTGACAATGAGGTGAAGCTTTCTTGACGTATCATGTAGATATGATCACTTTCTAACACAATTATCAGTTTATCGCAAAATCATGGAGGGAACTACCAGCACTTGATAACAATGCTCGCAGAAATCTAAACGAGCTTTTAAGTTCACAAGACGAGGCAACACTACCGGACGAGGCAACTTCACCGGACGAGGCAACTCCACCAGACGAGCCAACTTCACCGGACGAGGCAACTCCACCAGACGAGCCAACACTACCGGACGAGGCAACTCCACCGGACGAGCCAACACTACCGGACGAGCCAACACCACCGGACGAGCCAACACCACCAGACGAGCCAACTTCACCAGACGAGCCAACTTCACCAGACGAGCCAACTTCACCAGAAGCGCGACTTCGTCCACTGTGGGCGATTACAGCAGAAAAGGTTGCTATACCTTCAGAATTAACGGATCTTTTTGAGAAATGGAAGAAGGAGCCCGTAACCTTCTTAAAGAGTAATGCACTACAGGTACCTTCGTCTCTTGAAGATTACTATGATTACGCACTTGCAGTGCACACCCTGCCGATGTCTAGTAAGATTTTACGAAGATTTGTCATGACTACATTGTACGACGTTATGTCCGCGCTCTCTCCTTCACTAAAGCTTCAGACAACAGACCCGGCAGTCGTTCATGTAATCGACGTGGTTTGCCAATCGGCCTCCCATAAATCGGACAAAGTTCGTAAGAACATTTTGGATTGGGCAAGGGAGGGCTCGAGATACCGAGCTCTTGCCAATAAGACGGGAGGCTCTGGCTCCTATTTCTTCTACCCCGAAATTAGCGAATGGATGTGGGTATACGTTCCCGTCACAAAATACTCCTGGTCTAATTGTTTTAGTTGGTGGAAACATCTTCCCCAAGAGAAGTTCGACCGGGCTGCGAAACTACTAAATAGCTGTGGCATAGCCATTAAGGTCACGCAGTCAGGTGCGGTAGAGCTTGCAAGGAGCATCGAAGAGATCTTGAGGGCGCCCTTCGATTCTGCTGTTCAAGGACGGCTCTATGGAGAAAATATACTCTCGTTTGCACTGCAAAAACAACGTGAGCTAGTTAAGAATCGTCACTGTGTGGTTGACTAACTGATTCAGCATTGCAGACTTACCAAAGGGAGTTGGCCGGGGAGAATGGAACAGTTCCAAGGAAACGACGCAGACTTGAAACGGACATAACGGGTAGGCCACCCGAAACACCACCTGACGACATTTCTCCTCCTGTATTACGCGTTCCCCTTTTGCTTGCTCCTCGACAGCAAGAATTCATAGTTTCAGACGAAGACTCGTTCCAGAGCAACGGTGGACCTCGGAACTCTCATCGGTTTGAAACAACTACTCTCGATCGACAACTTTCAGACTCGGATACCACTTCTCCATTTGCATATTATCTCCACACCTCGGATGCACAGCTGTTCCATACTATCAGGGTTTATTTCGAATATTCTTGTCAAAATATGATTTTAGACAACCGTGGGACTCTCCTCACTCCAGATGGCGCCATATTATGTAACGATCTATGCAACGCTTTCGACTCCTATTGCTTCAATGCTACGATTTTCGCAGAGAAGGGATCGGACTTTGAGTTCAACCGCGCAATTTCCAAAGCTTCTACTCTTGTAAAACCAATCCTTCTGGCTGAGCATCCTCGAACCCTGGCCTGCTTCCTCGAAGTGTTCATCCACCTCATTCAAACTGGATTTTCTAATGTCACTGACCTTTTCCGAGATTACATCAAAAAAATGTCCGCATTGGTCGTAACGGAAGGACATCCTTGGCGTCAAATATGTTGGCTCCTTGGTGAACTTGACTCGGGAGCTCTTGTTCAGGCTTTGGCGAACATTTGGAAATGCACCATTGATGTTTTTACGTCCACACTCGGAAATTCCAACCCACTCGCTGTGGCTGTTCGTCTCGATTATTTCAAGCGCGTTTACGGGCATACGGACACACTCCGTCTTGAAGAAGAGCGACTTCTGCGAACGCTCCTTGCTGGATTTGGAGCCAAACCTGAACCCTCGACACCGCGAATTATGCTTAATCTCGCCCATAATTTGAACAAACAGAGACGCCATAACGAAGCAAAGGAGACAGCTCTGAAAGTTCTTTCGCTGCTTGACAAACATGAGATGTATGCCGAGAGAGTTGTCGAGCAGATTGAATGTCGGAAAATAATTTCTCACGTTCACTTTTATCAAGGGTCAATTGTGTTGGCAGAGGAGTGTATGCTGGAGGCGATCCAGATAATCGAGCGTCATTGGGGAAGACAGCATTCTTGGGTACCTGAGTTCATGAATGTTCTGGAGGGTTGGTTTCGAACATGGGGCCGGGAACAGGACGCCGACAAAGTGCGGGGAGAAATACATAAACTCATGGCGGAGGATGACATTGGCCCGTAGCCTGTTGAGGTATATACAGAGCCTGCCGGAAGGAATTGATTTAAATATGACCGTTATCTACGCTGGGTATTTCCTCCGCCCATTGACAAATTGACGACTCTCGTTCTCAGCACCACTTTGGAAAACCAGCTTCAACTTACAGCGCAACTTCTGCCGTCACCTTCTTCTCCCAGGTCATTTACCACCGCTCCACCTTTCACAAGGACCAGTTCATCAACCCTATCTGAGGCATATTCGACCCGCTTCCAAGTTTTCAAGCTTCTGGCATTCGTGTCGAATTGCCAAGTTCGGGTTCGGCGGTGAAATCGCGATTTTCCGTACGAACAATATCCC
Source organism: Massariosphaeria phaeospora (assembly GCA_011032825.1). Taxonomy (NCBI): domain Eukaryota; kingdom Fungi; phylum Ascomycota; class Dothideomycetes; order Pleosporales; genus Massariosphaeria; species Massariosphaeria phaeospora. Next base: position 509,826 of record JAADJZ010000030.1, on the reverse strand, counting down.
CCGAACCCACTGCCACCTCCATAGCATAGCCAAGGGCCAGCCAGGGGGGGGTTGTCGCCATACTCCTGTGGCAGCAGAGCGCAAAAATCATTCACGTGATCATGCCCGCAGCCCAATGCTGATATGCGTTCTTTCACCAAAGCGTCATAGAAATGGGAGTTGCAACTAGGGCCCTCAGTCGGTTCCCTCCGGCGACCGCCACGTACAACAAGACGGCGGTCTTTGAACTCGGGTAAAGGGATGTGTAGGAAGGCTATAGAAAGGTCGTTGTTTTTCTCACGCGCGCTGCGCTGCGCTTGGGAAGCTTTCAGGAACCACTCAATCTGGCTTTGCTTGATATGATCATAGCCAGAACTGAATACTCTACTCGGAATTTCACCGTGCGAATCCAACAAGTATAAAGTCGCTAACGCAAGCCGTGATGGTGCAGGAGCCAGGACCTGAAGGTAGAAGTTGCCAATGCCGTCAACCTGCTCCAGGCCTGGTTCACAAAGGCTGAAAGGTAAATTTTGAAGTATTGACATTTGTGCCGTGCCTATAACCTTGTTAGTACAAACGGATAGCTTGTTTTTATTACCAGATTACTGGTAACTCCAAGTGTATTAACTTACGTGATAATGCGTGGTCGCCCTCACTATCGTGGTTGCCAAAGACAGCTGCGAATGGAATCGAACGCTCGATAACAGGAGCAACCACTTTGAAGAGGGCAGACTGGCTGTCGCGGATGCCGTGGTGTAATTGGTCTCCAGTGAATACCACAAGGTCTGGTCTCTCCGCATCCAAGACTTTTCCAATGAAGTCTACCGTAAGTGGATCCGCCTCGCTCTCCGGCAAATTCCGCCCATCTGCGTCAATAGCATCTTTGCAAACTCCTACACCAGTGACCATGTGTGTATCAGAGATCTGGACAATCTTGAATGTGCCATCAGCCCTGACTCTCAATGTCGGTCGAGTATCTGATCTTGGCTTAGCCCGGCCATGAAGCACACTCAGTCGTGCAACCGGGACATCTTGGCGAGTGTTGAGTTGGAGTGGTGATTGCATGAGAGCCCATTGTGGTCGTGGGTCGACGGCATCTATACCAAAGAGAACGTCCATTCCTGTCACAGCCTGGTCGATCTTGCAAGATGACTTGCTCCTCCTCCGCACCCAAATCCCGCCGTGTCGACTCTCCCATGCACAATCCGGGCTAGTGTTGGGAGGCGGCTCGCCAACTCTGATATCTACGACTACCAGATCTTCAGGTGCAAGCTTTTCCTCATTCGCTAGGGCTACGTATAACCATGCACTCTGATGAGATGCATATAGGTGTAAATCTTTCTCTATACGGTGCCATATTCGCGGGTCCAGTTCGCAGGTGGAAGGAGAATCTGGTGGAGAGAAAATGCGTACGGTCAGATCCGTGACAACTGGGTGAGCAACAACGGTAGCAGTATGAGGAGTGGACGGGGTCACTGGTTTCGGAGAAATGACTCCGAGGTACTCAAGAGCTTGAAGCATCATGCCTAGTAAGACAATTTCCTCTGCGGCAAGCCTCAATATAGACACTGGTCGTTTCGTGGAGCAACTTTTGAGGAATTTGCCTGCTATCCAGGGGATTGGCAGACTAAGCCCTGTCTGTAGTTAGCTTAGCCTAACCTGGCAAACGAAGCGATCATCTGACTAAGTACGTCATGCCAAGGGAGGACAGGCGACAGCCGCCGCGGCTGTGAAATCCCTCTCCCCCATAACAACGACCACATCGCATACCGCATACATGGCTCAACATGCAACGCATCCGCCTCTGTTCACCCCCGTCCTCGCCACCACAGAGCGCATCAACGTATGGCTGCGCGACTCTGCAAATCCCGAAAGCGACGCTGAAGCCGCTTTTTCGCACCCGCGCCCATCCAAGCGCCGCCGACACAGCGACTCATGCCCATGCCCCATGGAGCGATCACGCCCACACAGCCCCTCCAAACGGCCCCGCATCGACGAGCCCATTACGCCCACACAAAGCGCGTCAGTGGTGGGCAGCGTGACGAGTCTTACGGAGAAGACGACGCTCAGCGTGCGCAGCAGCGCCTCGCGATCATCCTCCCCGCAGCGCCAAATCACCCAGCTGCGAACCGCACACCCGCCCATATCCCTCCACCCGCTGGCCGCGGCGGGCGAATGCGTCCCTGCAGCTGTTGCGCCGCGTATTCGGGCACTGCAGACCCATCTCCGGCATCGGCTAGAGAGGGAGTACATTCCGGCTTGTCTAAGGGATGCCCTGGAGCAAGATCCAACGTACAAGGCGTCGCTGCTGTTCGATCTAATTGAGGACGCGGCGTATTATGACGACGACGAGGAGGAAGCGGATGCTGCGCTGGTGCTGGATCGCGTCAAAGCCGTGTTTCAAGGGACCCATTTGTGCAAGGAGCATACCATGGATGAAAATGCGTGGTGCTTGCATATTGTGACGCCGCTGCTCCAACTAGCTATCACCCTATATAGGCGTGGGCGGTTCCGGCAGGAAAGTGTGTATGTATCTCTCTTCCTATCCTCTCTGCATACTAATGACATAGACAATCGCAATCTATCCAGCCCGCCTACCTCTCCACCACCGCCCCCCACCGCTCCAAGCCCACCCCCGTCTTCCGCAAAACCGACTTCTGCCTCTCCTACTCACACCTCCACCCTCTGTATGCCAGCCTCTACAAGACCCTCCGCCATGCCTCCATCAGCCACACCACCGACACTTACACCGAAGCCGCCGCCCTCTTCACCGGTATCGAAGTCAAATCCCCCTCGGGAAACCTCCAAGAAGCACATTATACAAGAGAGCTGTGTGCATTGAAGGTGCTTCTATAAGTTCAACTCGTTAAATAGTAATTGAAGATGTTGGGCTTCGACTGGATTCTCTGCGATCGGGTGGCTGTGGCATGGCTTACGCCGGAGTGGTCAATATAGGCCCCCTTGAGGCTCGGTCCAGGCAGTATTCGAACATCCTTCGTGTCTGAACATCTACATAAAACGAACAGGAGGATCGGATAAGTTCATCTACGCCACCTCACTGTCCGAGGTGCACCATAAGGGATCCAGGAACTGGTGCTAAAAAAGGGTCTGGGGACCAGAATAGGATGCATCTAGGAATAACCTAGCGCATTTACTCTTACCCTTGACAATCGCTCGCCAAGCTACTAGACAACTGTCACATATCTCCAGACGTCGAATCCTCAGGCTGTCAGCAACCATACCGTCTCTCCATCTATCTCACCATCTCCTTTACCCCACTTTCATGCCACCGCGAAAATGCGCACGATCGGAAGATAGTGCGACGCCTGAAGTCTGCTCATCGCCGCCGCCTTGAGTCCCAATCGTTCCCAACGCCGACCTACTTGTGTCCGGCTATGTCGCGCCCACCGTCGCCCATCAGACGCTGCATACCAGATTCTCGTCGATTACGGCCGCGAACTCCCCATTACTCTTAAGGAGCATTTCTCGACTGTAATCCTCTCACCGCGCGACCTAGACATCCCTCCATCTCCCAACGCTATAGAACTGAAGCAGCAGCGCCGTAGCTGTGCAGCAGAATGAAAGGAGTGGCATGAAACGTGATGGAAGGCTCCCTGAGAGTCATATCATAAGCGTGGCCGACGCCTTCTCCCTCCTGAAAAAAGGCCAGGCCCGCCAGCGGTGACTATAGAGGCCGAATACCAACTGCGCCCGTACCTGCCCGTTTTCTTTCCTCGCAAAGATGGATACTATGCGCCGTCAGGTTCTGAATTCACCTTCACGCTCACGCTCATCTTCATCCGCCACTCGACCGGGCTCATCTCTATGGACCAGCTTAACGCGTTGGCCCCTTCCCTCTGCCCTCCGCTCCTAGAGCTCTCTCACCTTCCGTCTCTTCCCTCACCCCGCCACCCTCGAAACTTTATCACCTTGCCTCCATCGCCCTTCCCCGACCTTCCGCGCTCCGACCTTTCCTACCCTACCCTGGTTTCCTTCCTCCACCCTCTGCACGCAGAGCCCTCCCGCCGCACCCCGTTTCCTCTCCTCCACCCTCTACCCTTGCAGCCAGCACGACCCACGTCCGTCCCTCTCGCTCCCACACTAAGCCAGGTGGCACGCAGCAACTCGGTACGTTTACGCCCCGGCGATCTCGATCTTAGACAACTCCCACTAATGTGCACCGTTCGTCCTGCTACTAGACCCGCCGCGAGCCCGCCTTGCCCAGCATGCGCCTCCCGGGCGGCCTCGCCGATCGCTTATGGTGGATGAAGGACACGCTCGTCAACATGGTGCAACACGCCGCCATCCCTACTTTCGGCACCGCGGCTGCCTTCAACCCGGCCACGATTCCTCCGAAGCTCGCCCAGACTCCCCAGCTCCCAGCTCGATCAGCCGGCTTCACCAGCGTCGAAACCTCGCCCCCTGCTACCTCGTTCGTGCTCCTGTGCGACGCCTTCTTCGTCGAACTCGACACAGACACGGGCCACGTCGAGACCGTCGACAACATCGCCAAGGCCTACAAGTGGTACCACCACTGGCGCGTGCACGTCTACCGCGGCAGGCACAAAGACAACGACGACGACGAGATGTGGGCACACGTTCGAGAGACCCAGACCTTGGGATTCTGCGATCCTACGACATTGCGAGTCGAATACGGGCCTGAGAAGTTCACGCTCCAGCACGAGACCTGGATGGCGCTGTCGACTCTCCGCGATCAACTCTTCACCTACTTTTTCACCACCTCCGTGGAGATCTGGCCTAACCCCGCCTACTGCAAGGTCGACGAAGAACACCGCTGGTTTCACCGTACGTTCCCCCCACCCGCTGTATCGAGCTCCGCAGTACGCTGACGCCTCTAGGTACCTACGGCTTCTTCAACCACGCCAACTTGATTGCCCAGTGGCGCATCGTCAGATGGTCCCCAAAGGCCGACGTCATCGCAAACGACCTCCAGCAGCCGCAACTGCCCACCGCCGCGTCGGTCCCTAAGATGCAGAAGTGGGTCAAGGCTAACAGAATCGTCCTAACTGGCGGCCAGTACGATTCCGAGAGTTCTGGCTACGAGTCCGAGTAAGCTCACCTGTTCCCTAGCCATGTGGTCGTGGCGTAGCGTGGCGTTAGTAGCCTAGGATACGGGCGCTGGCACGTCCGACGTGCCAACAGCGAGTAGCATGATATGAAAAGCGTGCTCCCTGAACTGTTTTATCCGCAAATTCCCATCCGTGACGTAACCCTGGCTGCTAATCCCTAGATGCGAAGTTCCCATTATTCACAGACAACAGGAACAACTGGCATAATGTAAATATTCGCAATTGCGCCGCAATCTGCTAGGTAAAACACAGCGGCGAGCGTGTCCCTAGTGTTACGCCAAAAGGTAACGTACGCAAGACCAGCGAATAAGGAAGGTATCCTGCGCTTTTGTGCACTATTACTTGGCGTGGTGTTGTGTTAGGGATGCTCTGCTTGAGGGAACTTCGTATATCATAGGTAGTTATATTGCTACTGCTATGAAGAGCTACCATGTGTGGTGTAGGATGACTAAAGTTCATCTGAAGCCGCCTCCTATCTCCGAACAACAATCAGACCACTAAAGGTCGACTTGTTACATCACATTTTCCTCCCACACTTTGAGCTTGGCCACATTAAGCTTCCCGAGACTGCCACGACAACTTTTGCAACGAAAGGAGATAATCGGGATTCGCCACATACAGCCGACACACCATCAGACCTAGGCCGTGCCTTGATCACTATCGCGATCACGCCTCTTGGGAGGAAGACCCTTAGCAATGCGTTCGAGATCCACTCAGGAGCTAGATTTCTTCTTCCTCGGCTTGTTCCTGGACGAAGAATTATCGTAGCTCTCATCCTCATCATCGGCTAGAGCCATTTCAGAACGACCGGAAGGCATTCGAGGAAGACTAGAAGGCACTCGTTAGATCCAGAGGGAGCGCGGTTACCTGAAGCATATCGACTAGAGAAAATTCCAGGAATAGCAGGACGATCAGGAGTTGGCGATCGCATCCTCACATCATCGGGGCTAGCAGAGCGCATTCGAACGTTCTCAGTATCCGAAAAGCCTTCGAAAGTAGAACCGCTGCTGTTACGTCGAGAACCATGCGGAGAAGATCTAGCCAAGGATGGACGATAGGGACCCGGGGTAGAAGGACCTGGAGCTGGACTTCCTGAGAGACTACCAGTCTGAGAACCACCAGAAGACTGAGAGTTGTTGCTAGATCCACCAGAAGCCTCCTCAAGAGGCTGAATGGGGTGAAAAGTCATCGAGGGATAAGAAATCTTAGAGCCAGCAGTAGGGTTTCAAGCACGGGTACCAGGAACAATATTCGCAGGATCAATCGCTTTCTTAATAGGAGGCACGCCACCTAGAAAAATATTAGCTTGAGTAGCTCGACAGACGATCGGAGACACTCACGGTAGAAGGAGTACCTAGCATGATTACCATCGAAGGAGCAGTTAGTGCAGGATCCATAGCCCATCAGACGATCGTTCCACTTGACCTGGCGATAGCTCTTGAAGACCTTTCCCTTACGGGAACTGCTACAGCCACTGCACATCGAATCGCTTGCATAGTCCCTGAAAGAACCTTTGCCAACCACATAGTAGAGAGTCGACACAATGTTGGAAGAGTAGAAAGGCCGCCAAGTGGTGTTACCGACAGGAGGTAAGTTAAAGAGGGTTTTCAGGACTTGGTACCAGGAAGAGTGTAGGCAAAGCATTTGAGTTTGCATTTCGCTGCAGCGGCTACGGGTGATGAGTTACTTAGACTGCTCGAGGGGCTGTCACTGCGGTGCTACGTGAACAGCAGCGTGACGACTTGGAGGAAGAGCCTACAGCATGGCTTCTTGCTGCTGCACCGCAGAAACCGGATGTCGGCTGTATCTGCGGAGCGAATATCCGCATGGCTCGGGTATCCTCAGTATCCCGCGTCCTGTCTGTGACCTCTGAGGCTTGTTGTCATCGGAGTGATCGTCCGTATCTCTATCCTCCTCCCAACACTGTAACCACACCTCCAACCTTTCTGGGGGCCTTGGGCGGGTAAGGTTGGTGGTGTGAAACTCACGGAGCTTGCGAGGGCTATTCTTGAAGTTGGATGCATCGTACCACGCCGGATCGTTCTCATATCCTAACCATTTGACACGGTACTGTAGCTTTCTGCGATAGACACGGGCTTCGAGGATCTGCTCTACTGTTATCAGGGGTGTTCTCTTACCGAAGGTTCTCGTTATCAGACTCGGAGATTCCGCCTGAGGGATTGTTCTGTGTTCGGAGGGCTTGATGACAACAAGGGAAACAATCTCAATCCTATCCTGGATAGAATAACAAAGTAACAATCTGTTGCCTATAGATCCAATCTATGTATGAGATGTACTTAGAAGAGTTAACTACGAAGAATCCAAACTGTAAAGGAGATCCTGCCAATCTATATAGTTCCACGATTCTCCGCCAAGAGCGTCCTGCTCAGTCTGCTCGGTGTGCTCAGCCTGAGCGGCCTGAGCACCCCGAGCGTGGTCCTGCTCGGTCTGCCAAGACTGAGCGTTGTCCTGCTCGGTCCGCCAAGACTGAGCGCTGTCACGTGACCGCTGACCTAATCCTGCCCCGCGCGTCGTCGTACTCCCATCTTGCGGTCCTGCGAGCCTGAACAACCTTTCCACGTCGTTGCTTAGTCTACAATACCTAGTATTGTCTTTGTTTATAACATTATTTCTTTCTTTAAGAATATCGTTCTAATAGCTGTTCTGCTGTACTGTGCTAGTTTTTTTTGTGCTTTGCATTAAAAGTGCTTTTTTGTATAAAAGTAAGTTAACTCTAATCTCCGTCGTGTTGTAGCTTTTTTTTGTATTTTTTTTTATCTCTAAGTCTAACTATGCCTAAGGCTTTTCTTTTTTCTATTACTTTAGTAGGCAAATTGACTTGTTGTTGTTACAAACAAATTGCTTGTATTTGCAAACGTAGTTGTAAAATGCTAGATCTTTGTAGTTGTTGCTTAAAAAAGAGTTTTTAGTGCCTAGTAAAAGCGTTGTCTAAGAAGTGTGCTAAGTGTTTAAGCTCTAGTGCTTTTTATAGGCTAGCGCTGTTTTTTAAAAAGTAAGCTGCGCTTTAGCAAAAGCAACGCAACCTGCGTTATTAGCTTTTTGTAGTTAAAAGTTAAGCTGCTGCGCTTTGTGCTAAGCTTTCTGCTGTAGAGATAAAAAAGCACGTTCGTTTATTTTAAAAGTAAATTGCAATTGAAAAGTTAGAACGAGCTAACTAAGAAGTTGCGCGCTTTAATGTTTCTACGAGTTCTAAAAGTATAGTTTCTACTAATAGTCCTATACTACTGCTACTCGAAACTTTTTCAACTAACCTAAGCTAGTTACAAACTAACTCGTTTCTTTTTGCTTTTTCTTTTTTTAACTTTTTTGCTTTTTTGAAGAACTTAGTGTAATAGGCTAAAAGCTCTATGAATTGCCTTAGTCGTAGAACGTTAGTAGATCTCAACGCTAATATACAGCGCTTAGGTAAACTTTGCACTTCTTCGAGTAAGCTTCGCAAGCTCGTTAGCTTGGTATATTAACAATATATTGCCTACGGCTACAAACGCTTTAGGCTTTCGATAGAGCACTAATAGCTTTCGGTAGAGTACTAATAGCCGTCTAGCGAAAAGTATATAAAGTTGCTCTACTCTTGCTGTAAATAAACTTTATCGAATTTATTACATTCTTTATCTAGAACCTACTATCTTTGGCGATTTTCTTTTACTTAGATTTCTTGCTTCTAAATTTTGCTAGTAATATGTTCGCACTAGTTCCTTGCAGTTTGTAAAATTTTGTATTAGTTTCTATGTATTCTAGCTTTTTAGCTATTTTTGCTATTTAACTAAGTATTTCTACTAACGTTTAAACTTTTATAGGTTTTTAACTTTTTCAACCTTGTACTTTTTGTTTTTAAGTTTAATATTAGTTGCTACTTTAGCGTCTAGTAGTGCTAGTTTTAAAAGTAATTTGTAAAAAACTAGATGTATGCGCATGCTTGCAAGTAGCTGTAATTTAAATAATACAAGTTCTTTAACTTTTAAAATTTTAAATAGCTTTATTTAAAAGTTGTTTAACTTGTTGCATAGTTGTTTAGTTTTTAGGTTTTTTCGTAAAAAGAAAACTCTATTTCTCTTTTTAAAAGTTAGTTTTTTAAGCGTTTTTTTATTTGCTAACTTAGCTGTTGTAAAGTTCTTTTAAGCAATTTGTTTACTTAATTTGTCGTATAATTTCTGCATTTTAAAAGCCTTGTTGTTTGCTGCTAGCAAAATGCTTTTAATGTTCTTTAGATTTTAATAAGCTACTAGCTTATATCTATAGTTTGCGTAGTATAGCAAGTGTTTTATTGTTGTAAACTTTATGCTATTGTATGCTAATTGTACTGTTAGCAAAAGTTTAACTTAGTTGTTTTGCAACTTATTAGTGTACATTTGCAAATACTATTCTAGCGTTTAGTTTGTTTGTTTTGTTTAGCCGTTTGTTTGCGAGTAGAAGCTAGTTAATAGTTTTTTTGCAACTTTTAACTAAGCTAAGAACGTATTCTAAAACTTTAATGTAAACAGCTTGTTTTTATTTGTAATAAACTATTCTAGCAATTCGTAATTAGCAACAAGCGTTTTAGTAACCTCGTAAGCTATTTTTTCTGCTGTTATTAACTTTTCTATTAGTACGAAATGTAATTTTTTAGTTAATTAATTTACAATTACCAAGATCGAGTTGCATAGCCGTGCTAATTTGAGTTTCAACAATTTTAAAAGCTTTACTATAAAGTTTATTGTAACGCTAATCTATAAGCGTAAGAGTAGTTCTAGTAGTTAAAGTAATTCGTAGAGCTTATATTTTTTAGGTTTGTTTTTTAAACAATCTAAATAGTTGCTTATTGCTTTCTAAACTATATTTTGTACATAGAGCATTAAGTACTCGTTTAAAATTTGTTAAACTATTTTGTTAATTCTTAGGTATTTGTATGCTTGTAAAGTATGTAATTTCTAAATAAACTATATAGCTTAAGTGTTATTTGTAACTATCTATCTTTGCTAGTCGTTTTTACTCTATTTTTAGTGCATTTTTTCCTTGATGCTTGTAACTTTAGCTATTTTAGCTAATTGTAGTTAGTTGTATTTGAAAGTTTTGTTTAAGTTTCGTTGTAATATTAAGTTATGCGTAACTAGTTTGTTAGTTTCTATAAAATCTAATCTTTAACTAAGCGCGTTTGCGGCTTTGTTGTTAGTTTCTTTGCAATAGTAAATTTTAATGTCGTAATCTACTATAAATTTAGCTTATTTAACTTGTTGTTTATTTAATTTTTTAGTTGTAGTAAAGCTAGTAAGGTTTTAGTAATTAAAGTACACTTGTACTTAATGCTTTGCTTTTTTAGCTATGCTTTTTATTGTTTAAAAGCGTTTATTATTGCTAATAGCTTTTTATTGTAAACATTGTAGTTAAGTTCTGCTCTTAAGAACTTTCTAGAATAGTAAAACACTAGTTTTTATTTTCTATTGTTGCATTGTTGTTAAAGTATCGCTTTTAATGCGTAGTCTAAAGCATTAGTTTCTACTTAAGTTTTTTTTTTTAGGTTGTGCATTTGTAGCATTAGTGCTGTAGTAAACTTTTTTTTAAGTTCTTAAAACGCTTGTTCTTGTACTTTTGTCTATTTAAACTTTTTATTTTTTTTAGTAACTTTTAAAAGCGGTGTCGTAGTCTTAGAGTAATTCTTAATAAACTTTTAATTAAAGTTAGCAAATTTTAAAAAAAAACTGCACGTTTTTTACTGTTTTAAAAGTTAGCTATTTTTGTACAGTCTAAATTTTCTTTAAGTCTATTAACATACTTTCTTTTAAAATAATAAATCTAAAATAGCTAGTTTTTGTAACGTAAAATTTAACTTTTTTTAAGTAGAGTAGTAGCTAGTACTGCTTTATTTTTTGTAGCACTTTTTTAACATGTTTCTAATGTTCTTCGAGCGTTTTTTTAGAGTATATTAATACGTTGTCTAAGTACGCTATAACAAAAATGTCTAAGTATTTGTATAATGCTTTGTTAATTAAAGCTTAAAACGTAGCTAAAGCATTAGTTAATTTAAATAGCATAACTTAGTACTTATAAAGTTTGTATTAAGTTTTGAAAGCTATTAACTATTCGTGCTTTTTTGCAATTTTAATGCGATAGTATCTATCTTGTACGTTGAGTTTTGTAATTTATTTTACTTTTTAAAGTTAATCTATAAGCTTTTAAATAAGTAGTAGTAAGTATTAGTTTTTTTGTGTAACGTTGTTAAGCTGTTAATAGTCTACGCATAGTTTCAATTCTTCGTTTTTCTTTAGTACAAACAATATTAGCGAAGCTATTAAGCTTTCGCTTAGTTGTATATTTTCTTGCTAGATATTCTTTTAAATGTATTTTTTTTATTTTTTTTACTAGTTATAAGTTAAAGAATACATTAGTTTTAGTCGCAGTTTTGTTCTTTTTTTAAGAATAATTTTGTAATTCTATTTTTAGTAGTTTGCTAAGTTGTGCTTTTTATTTTTTTTTAAAAAGCTTTTAAACTCTGTTTAGTATTTAGTAGAAAAGTTTTTAAACTTCTTTTTTTATTTCTTTAGAGAGTTGAATTGTAGTTTGTTTACTAAAAGCGCAACTTGTTGTATCTATATAACGCCTATTTGCTAAGAGTTTTTTTTACAAATTCTCGCGATCTTGTAAAGTGCTATTAGACTAATTCTTTTATTTTTAAGTAAGCTTTAAATTGTTAATTTGTTTTGTTGTACTATAGTAACTTTCTTTTTAAGCCTTTAGCTGCGTATTGTTTTGTTTTCTTAATTAATATTAAAGTTGTGTTTTTGTAGCTAGTTGTACCTAATATACATGTTAGAACTTTTAAAGTTTATAATATTAATGCGCTGTTAGTGCCTAATGCTTGCAACTTTTAACTTAACTTTTTAAGTTTTTAAGTTAATTAAACTGTTTTTATATTCTAGTAGTTGTTCGTTAGCTAACACTATTCGTATTAGTTAACTTTTAACTTAGTAAAGTATTCTGTTTCTTTTTACTTATTCTAAAGAAACTAATGTTTAGGCAGCTTTACTATTAAGTAGCGCGGTAAGCTTTTAACTTGCAACTTTTGCTTTTACTTTTATGTAATTTTATTTTAGTTGCGTTTTTTATACGTTTTGTATAGTTGTGCTAAGAGCATTTATACTATTCTAACTATAAGTCTAGTAGCCTACTAGTTTTTTGCTAAAAAAGCTTTTAAAGCTTGTTTTTTTAGAATGTTCTATTGCTCGTAGTACTTGTATTAGTTAATAAAACATTTCTATAGCTGTAGATATTTGTTGTAGTTTTAATTTTTAAAATTCTATTTTGTTGCATATTTCTATAGCTAATAGATAGTGCATTTTGAAGTATAGAAAAGCTAGCGTGCTACTTAGCACGTATCGTAGTTTTCTATGCATAATTTATTGTTGCATTTTAAGTAGTTTTTATTTTTTAAACTTATAAGCTACTATTTTGTAATATGCTTGCAAAACTAGTGTGTTTAATATTTTTTATTATAACACTATACCTATTCGCAGCTGCTGCTATAGTTTTTAAACTAGTTGTTGTAGTTGTGTACGTAGCATTTTGTTACTATACACTTGCTATCTTCGAGCAAAACGTGTAATAGTAATTTTAGCTATTGCTAAGTAAAAATTCTATTGTTTGCGTAGTATACGCAGTTTTTTTTATTGCACTAGTGCTAAAGTAGGTTTCTATAGTTTTCTTAATCTGCGAATTATATTTTTTTTTTTTTAGCTTTTGTTGTGCTATTGCTGCGTTTTTAACTTTTTATTTTTGTAGTTCTTTAATTTAAAGCGTATAAAACTTGTTCTTGCAATACTAAGCAATGTAAGTTTTTTAGCTACACATCTAGCATTTGTAGTTTTATAGCTATTCGTTAATTTTCTAAACTTGTAAAGTTAATAGTTTTTTATTGTTTTTGTTTGTTAGCTTTGTAACGTTTTTAAAACTTTCTACTTAAATCTAATTGTTTTTTAATTTTTTAAGGTTTTTTGAGTATAGCGTAGCTACTTGCTGTAGTTGTACTATAGCAATAGTAGCAGCTTGTGCGCTTGCTACTTTCTATTGTGTTTCTAAGTAGTTTTTGCAAAAGTATTTGTTTTTGCTGTATTAAAAACATACTTTGTTATTGTAACGTCTTTAGCGTTCTTTTTTAAATAACTCGTCTTTAAGTTTTTGCTTTGTTAAAGTAGCGTTCTTTTTGTTAAACTGCTTTTGTAGTAGTTTGTTGTTCTAAACTCGTTTAACGCTGTCGATATCTATTAGGTTGTAGTAATAAGTTTTTTTAATCGTAGCTACTAGGCGTATGTATAGTTTAATAGTAAACTTGCGTTTTTACTATTGTTGCTATAGTTAGTTGTTAATTTGTACTATAGTTTTAATTAACTTGTTAAGTTCTTTTAGTTTTTTGTTTTAACAAATTTTATTTTTTACGTGTTTTTTTAACTTTGCGTAGTAAAACTCGCACAAACTGCGTTCTCCTACGTTATCTACTTTAGCTTAAATTTTTTTAAATTTAATTGTGTATTCGCTAGCTAAGCTTTTTTGTCTAAGTAGTTTTAGCTTGTTTATTACTTGCTGCGTTTCGTTTACTTCGCTGTAGATTATATAAAGTTTTTGCTTAAATAACTTTTAGTTTTTAAAAATGCGCTTTGTGTTTAGCTTTATTTTTTTTACGTTTTTTACGTGCGTAACGTAGTTTTTAGCGTATAGCTAAAACTATTCTACTACATTGTCTTTTATATGCATTCTAGCTACTAAGATTTTGTTTTAATCTATGTAAAAGCTGTTGCTATAATAACAGTAGTAAAAGTTAACGTTTGTAAAAAAAGTTTTAAGTTTTTCTTTCTCTTGCTATACTTCTTTAAGAAAAAAGCTTTTGCTAACTTTTCTTTTTGCTTACTTTAAAGCTTCGTAACTACTACTAATAGTTTTTAAATTTATTCTACTTGCTGCTATATCTAATTAGCTTGCTTTGCTATTACAGCTGCTAAGTTCGTTGTAGGTATAGTAACGCTACTACTCGTTGTACGTAAGCTCGTAAAAGTTGCTATATTATTTTAGTTTTAAACCTAAAGTAGTTAAAGTGTTATTAAAAGTGTTTTTTTACTAAAGGTACTTGCAATTAGACTTAGAAATTCTGCTTAAAAAATTGTTCTATGTTCGAAAAGCTTAAAGACAACAAAAAAAACAATTTTAATTTTATTTTTAATAGAATAACAAAGTAACAATTTGTTGCCTATAGATTCAATCTATGTATAAAATATACTTAAAAGAGTTAACTACAAAGAATTTAAATTGTAAAAGAAATTCTACTAATCTATATAGTTCTATAATTCTTTGCTAAAAGCGTTCTACTTAGTTTGCTTAGTATACTTAGTTGCTAAGCACTCTAAGCAAGCTAAGCGCTCGCTGCTTAGTATACTTAGTTTGCTAAAGCTTTAATCGCACTAATTACTATTACGTAACTAGTAACTTAATTCTGCTTTGCGCATTGCTGTACTTTTGTTTTGCAAGCTTGCAAGTTTTAACAACTTTTCTACGTTGTTGCTTAGTCTACGATACCTAGTATTATCTCTATTCGTAACACTAAGCTTAATAAACAACTTTTTTAAATTCGCTTAGCTTTTACAAGCATGTTCTAGATAAAGAATATAATAAATTCAATAAAGTTTATTTACAGCGAAAGCGAAGTAACTTTATATACTTCTTGCTAAGTAGCTATTAGTACTCTACTAGAAGCCTAAAGCGTTTGTAGCTACAAGTAATATATCGTTAATATACTAAGCTAGCAAGTTTACGAAGCTTACTCGAAAAAGTACAAAGCTTACTTAAGCGCTATATATTAGCTCTAAGATCTACTAAAGTTTTACAACTAAAGTAATTTATAAAGCTTCTAGCTTATTACATACTACTTGCAGTTTAACAGCGCGCTTAAAGTATAAGTAGTACAAGTTCTAGCGTGTAACAACTAGCTTAATAAGCTTAAGTATTTTTTACTTGTTAGTAAGTAGCTCGCGTTAAGCTAAGCGTTGAAAATTTTCAAAAAGCTTGTACTACTACGGTGTTTTGATAAAAGTAATAACGCTAAAAAGTACGCTTAATAGCTTATCGCGTTGCTAGTTCTTTAGAAGCTGCGTTTTTTCTACTATATAAAATATAGCGTAATTGTTGTTAAAAGCTTTTACTTTCTTGCTTTAAAGAAGTATCTAGCTTATAAAGTTAAGTGTATAAAAACCGCAGCGAAAACGATAGTAAATAGCATTAAAGCTTTACTTAGGCAATTGCGCGATAGCTTTAATAGCCGTATCGTTATTGCTCGCATTGTTAAAAACGAAATAGCTAATATTGCGTATACTTATGCCAAAGTTCTGCAAACTTGTTAGCACTACTTTAGCTATTTTCTCGCTTAAGTAAGCGCTTGTAAGCTAAAGTAGCGTAATAAGCAAGTTGCAAAGCTTGCTATTAGCTCTAACGTAATAAGCAACAATACTAAAAAAGCTTTTTTTGCTACTTTTTGTTGTTTATTTGTTAAAGCTTAGGTGTACTTTGCTTATTGCGTGTAATAGCTTTATAACAACTAGTAACTTAAAATAATCGTATAAGCGTATAACGTAGCGCGAGACGCTGTTATAAAACGCTTATAAAGCGTTTTTAGCTAACAAGTTAGCAAAGCGTATAAAGCGTTAAAAAGCTAGCTTTTTAAACTTAGAAAGTAGGTAATTATTCTTAATAAGCTACCTAACAGCTGCGAGCTTAAAGTAGTAAATATTAAAATTACTAAGCTTATTTGCAACTGCTTGCAAAACGAGCTTGCTACTAGCTACTAAAACGTTGTAAATAGTACTCTTTAGCTTTGCTTTTAGTGTCGTGCTTAGCTTGAAAATATTGTAGCTAAGCTTATTCTTTTCTAAGTAACGCTTAGTAGTAGAAATCAAACTTATTGTATAGAAAACTCTACGGCTAATAAACTAGTAATAGTAATAGTAGTAACGTACTTTACGAGTTCGTGCATTACACAGGTTCGTGCATTACTTTTGCTAAGCTTTTACCAAACTCTACTTCCTACGTAATGCTTTAACAACAATACTAAATAAAACTTTCTAAAGAACGTTAAATACAGCTTGCTCTTTAGGCTTTTAAACAAAACGCAATACTTTCTTAGCAACGCGCTGCAGCTATCTACAACGTCGATTAATTAACACTAAGCTACTAACGCGTAGAACAAACTTTACAAGTAGATTACTAGCCTAAATTAAAGAATCTAACAAAAACTAAGAAAAGCGTAGTTGTTGAGCATATACTTAAGCTTATATTGCGCGAATTTCTTTTTAAGCTCGCAGCTGTAGCTAATATAGCTAATTCCTTGCGCGCAAAGCGCAATCTAGGCTAGGTTAGCTTAAACTAGTCTAGTACGTAGGTTATGCACTGCTTTAAGTTTACAATAAAGTTCAATCGCAAGTACAATTACAAAAAAGCGCTTTGCGAGAATTCTAAAGTTATCTAAAACTAGTTTCGCCTAGTAGCTAACATAAAAGCTAAGTACAGTATCTAAAATGTAAACACGTACAACTTTAACAAAACAAGCTTTATAATAGGCTAGATATTAACTAAAGCAGTTATTACTGCTTTAGAAAAACGAGAACGGCTAAAGGCAATACAGCAAAGCAATAGAAAGTAAACAACAGTTATCCAAAGCATCAACGCAACAAAGTAAGCTATTTTACTTTTTATTATTTTTAAGAGCTACTATTACCTCTTTGCTTAGTACAAGAAAGAGAATCTGCTTTAGAACTAGGTTATTGCAGTTTCTAAAAAGAGCTAAACAACAAATAAGCTTAGACTGTAGTAGTTAAAGCACTTTGATAAGCATACAAAGAAAAAAGTAGTTAGCAGCTACTAACTACTCGCAATTAACGGCTATAAGAGCTATAACTCGCTTGCATTTTAGCAATACTACAAGAAAAACAAAATTATTACTATTTGCATACTTTCGCACTTATCGCACTTTTTATAGCTTTTTAATGTAGGTTGTTTTGCTTTTCTAAAGAAAGCGTACGAGCGCTAAGCTAAAGATTTTATGCGCAACTAAATTACCTACATTATAAAACTTAAGTTTTTACTATGCTTTATACGCGCCTATAATGCAGCAATTACTTTTAGTAATATCTAAGAAAAGTTTCGAAGCGCTGAATTAGTTCTATTTAACCTAGAACAAGTTATAATAGCTTTTAACGTTTGGCTACGTACTTTATTACTACTACTACCTATTAACAACGAGCTTTAGCAATTGCAAACTCTAAGTAATACTTTTGAACTAAAGTCGCAATTAACGCTTGTAAAAGCAAGAATTTAGAAGTATATAAATAGCTTACCAACGTTTATAGTAAAAGCTTTTAAAAAAGTTTCAAAGAAAGCAGCTATTTGTTACAAATAGAAACGATACTAAGTATTGTAAACTAAGTAATAACGCAAAAAAGTTGTTAAAACTTGCAGGTTTACAAGACGAAAGTACAGCAATGCGCGAAGCAGAATTAAGTTAGCAGTTACGTAATAGTAATTAGTGCGATTAGAGCTTTAGCGAACTAAGCATACTAAGCAGCAAGCGCTTAGCTAGCCTAAAGCGCTTAGTAACTAAGCACACTAAGCGAACTAAGCAAAACGCTTTTAGCAAAGAATTATAGAACTATATAGATTAGCAGAATTTTCTTTACAATTTAAATTCTTTGTAGTTAACTTTTCTAAGTACATTTTATACATAGATTAAATCTATAGGCAATAAATTGTTACTTCGTTATTCTATTTAAAATAAAAATAAAATTGTTTTTTTGTTGTTATTAAGCTTTTTGAACACAAAACAATTTTTTAGGCAGAATTTTTAAGTCTAATAACTCGTACCTTTAGTAAAAGAACAACTTTAATAACACATTAACTACTTTAAGTTTAAAACTAAAATAACATAGCAATACTTACGAGCTTACGCATAATAAGTAGCAGCGTTACTACACCTACAACGAACCTAGCAACTGTAATAGCAAAGCAAGCTAACTAGATACAGCAGCAAGCGAAATAGATTTAAAAACTATTAGTAGTAGTTACAAAGCTTTAAAGTAAAATAAAAAAAAAGTTAGCAAAAGCACTCTCTCTAGAGAAATATAGCAAAAAAAAAAAAAACTTAAAACTTTTTTTTACTAACGTAGACTTTTACTGCTGTTATTATAGCAATAGCTTTTACACAAATTAAAATAAAATCTTAGTAGCTAAAATGCACATAAAAGACAACGTAGTAAAATAGTTTTAGCTATACGCTAAAAATTACGTTACGCACGTAAAAAACGTAAAAAAAATAAAGCAAAACACGAAGCGCATTTTTAAAAACTAAAAGTTGTTTAAGCAAAAACTTTATACAATTTACAGCAAAGTAAACGAAACACAATAAGCAATAAACTAACTTAAACTACTTAAGCAAAAAAGCTTAGCTAGCAAGTACACAATTAAATTTAAAAAAATTTAAGCTAAAGTAGACAATGTAAAAGAACGCAGCTTATGCAAGTTTTACTACGCAAAGTTAAAAAAATACGTAAAAAATAAAATTAGTTAAAACAAAAAACTAAAAAAACTTAACAAGCTAATTAAAACTGTAGTATAAATTAATAACTAACTATAGCAACAATAGTAGAAACGCAAGTTTACTATTAAACTATACATACGCCTAGTAGCAACAATTAAAAAAACTTATTACTACAACTTAATAGATATTAACAGCGTTAGACAAATTTAAAACAACAAACTACTACAAAAGCAGTTTAACAAAAAAAACGCTACTTTAACAAAGCAAAACTTTAAAAACAAGCTATTTAAAAAAAAACGCTAAAAGCGTTACAACAATAAAGTATGTTTTTAATATAGTAAAAACGAATACTTTTGCAGAAACTGCTTAAAAACACTACAGAAAGTAGCAAGCGCGTAAGCTACTACTATTGCTATAGTTTAACTATAGCAAGTAGCTACACTATATTCAAAAATCCACAAAAAACTAGAGAACAAATAAGTTAAGGTTGAAAATTTAATAACGAAGAAATAAGCAAGCTAAGAAGCCAAGCTCGCTTATTTACAAGCAAAAGCAATTACAAATTAACTTTAAAACTACGAGTGCTAGATATGCGGTAAAGTTACCTACATGTTATCAAAAGTGTTCTCTTACCAAAAGTACGAGTTATTAGACTTAGAGATTTCGCTTAAGAAATTGTTCTGTGTTTGAAAAGCTAGATAACAACAAAAAAACAATCTTAATTTTATCTTGAATAGAATAACAAAGTAACAATTTGTTGCCTATAGATTTAATCTATGTATAAAATGTACTTAGAAGAGTTAACTACAAAGAATCTAAACTATAAAAAAAATTCTGCTAATTTATATAGTTCTATAATTCTTTGCTAAAAGCGTTTTGCTTTGCTTGCTTAGTGTGCTTAGCCTAAGCACACTAAGCGCTCTAAGCGTAGTTCTACTTAGTTTGCTAAAACTAAGCGCTATTTTGCTTAGTTTGCTAAGACTAAGCGCTGTTACGTAACTGCTAACTTAACTTTGCTTCGCGCGTTTTCGTACCTCTATATTGCAAACCTGCGAGTTTTAACAACTTTTTTACGTCGTTGCTTAGTTTACAATACCTAGTATTATTTTTATTTGTAATATTATCTTTTTCTTTAAAAATATTGTTTTAATAGCTGTTTTGCTGTACTGTGCTAGTTCTTTCTGTGCTTTGCATTAAAAGTGCTTTTTCGTATAAAAGTAAGTTAACTTTAATTTTTATCGTGTCGTAGCTTTTTTTTGTATTTTTTTAAGTTTTTGAGTTTAACTATGCCTAAGGCTTTCTTTTCTTCTATTGCTTTAGTAAGCAAATTAACTTGTTGTTGTTACAAACAAATTGCTTAAATCCGCAAACGTAGTTGTAAAATGCTAGATCTTTGTAGTTGTTGCTTAAAAAAAAGTTTTTAGTGCCTCGTAAAGGCATTGTCTAAAAAGTGTGCTAAGTGTTTAAGCTCTAGTGCTTTTTATAAGCTTGCGCTATTTTTTAAAAAGTAAGCTACGCTTTAGCAAAAGCGACGCAACCTACGCTATCGGCTTTTTGTAGTAAAAAGCCAAGCTGCTGCACTTCGTGCTAAGCTTTTTGCTATAAAAATAAAAAAGCACGTTCGTTTATCTTAAAAGTAGATTGCGATTGAAGAGTTAAAACGAGCTAACCGCGAGGTCGCGCTTTCTAGAGCTTCTGCGAGTTCTAAGAGTATAGTTTCTACCAATAGTTCTACACTACTGCTACTCGAAACTTCTTCGACTAACTTAGGCTAGTTACAAACTAACTTTTCTCTACTCGCTTTTTTTTCTTTTAATTCTTTTACTTTCTTAGAGAACTTGAATTCTTTGCTTCTAGATTTTGCTAGTAATATGTTCGCACTAGTTCCTTGCAGTTCGTAAAATTTCGTATTAGTTTCTATGTATTCTAGCTTTCTAGCTATTCTTGCTATTTGACTAAGTATTTTCGCTAACGTTTGAACTTTTGTAGGTCTTTAACTTTTTCGACTTCGTACTTTTTGTCTTTAAGCTTGATATTAGTTGCTACTTCGGCGTTTAGTAGTGCTAGTTTAAAAAGTAATTTGTAAAAAACTAGATGTATGCGCATGCTTGTAAGTAGCTATAGTTTAAATAATACAAGTTTCTTAACTTTTAGAATTTTAAATAGTTTTATTTGAAAGTTGTCTAGTTTGTTGCATAGCCGTTTAGTTTTTAGATTTTTTCGTAAGAGAAAAACTCTATTTCTCTCTTTAAAAGTTGGTTTTTTAAGCTTTTTTTTGTTTGCTAACTTAGCTGTTGTAAAGTTCTTTTAAGCAATTTGTTTGCTTAATTCGTTATGTAATTTTTGTATTCTAAAAGCCTTGTTGTTTGCTGCTAGCGAAATGCTTTTAATATTCTTTAGATTTTAATAAGCTACTAGCTTATATCTATAGTTTGCGTAGTATAGCGAGTGTTTTATTGTCGTAAACCTCGTGCTGTTGTATGCCAATTGTGCTGTTAGCAAAAGTTTAACTTAGTTGTTTTGCAGCTTATTAGTGTACATTCGTAGGTACTGTTCTAGCGTTTAGTTTGTTTATTCTATTTAGCTATTTGTTTGCGAGTAAAAGCTTGTTAATAGCTTTTTTGCAACTTCTAACTAGGCTAGAAACGTATTCTAAAACTTTAATGTAAACAGCTTGTTTCTATTAGTAATAAACTATTTTAGCAATTTGTAATTAGCAACAAGTGCTTTTGTAACCTCGTAAGCTATTTCTTTTACTATAATTAATTCTTCTGTTAGTACAAAATGTAATTCTTTAGTTAATTAATCTACGATTACTAAGATCGAGTTGCATAGCCGTGCTAATTCGAGTTTTAACAATTTTAAAAGCTTTACTATGAAATTTATTGTAACGCTAATCTATAAGCGTGCGAGTAGTTCTAGTAGTTAAAGTAGTTTATAAAGCTTGTGTTTTTTAAGTTTATTCTTTAAACAATCTAAATAGTTGCTTACTACTTTCTAAACTATG
Organism: Massariosphaeria phaeospora; assembly: GCA_011032825.1. Classification (NCBI taxonomy): domain Eukaryota; kingdom Fungi; phylum Ascomycota; class Dothideomycetes; order Pleosporales; genus Massariosphaeria; species Massariosphaeria phaeospora. Next base: position 488,186 of record JAADJZ010000030.1, on the reverse strand, counting down.
TTTTGTACATAGAGTATTAAGTACTCGTTTAAAATTTGTTAAACTATTTTGTTAATTTCTAAGTGTCTATATGCTTGTAAAGTATGTAATTTCTAAATAAGCTATATAGCTTAAGTGTTATTTGTAACTATTTATCTTTGCTAGTCGTTTTTGCTTTATTTTTAATGCATTTTTTTTTTAATGCTAGTAACTTTAGCTATCTTAGCTAGTCGTAGTTAGTTATATTTAAGAGTTCTATTTAAGTTTCGTTGTAATATTAAGTTATGCGTAACAAGTTTGTTAGTTTTTATAAAATCTAATCTTCGAGTAAGCGCGTTTGCGGCTTTATTGTTAGTTTTTTTTTAATAGTAAATCTTGATGTCGTAGTTTGCTATAAATTCGGCCTATTTAACTTGTTGTCTATTTAATTTCTTAGTTGTAGTAAAGCTAGTAAAGTTTTAGTAATCTAAGTACACTTATACTTAGTGTCTTGCTCTTTTTAGCTACGCTTTTTATTGTTTAAAAGCGTTTATTATTGCTAATAGCTTCTTGTTGTAAACGTTGTAGTTAAGTTTTACTCTTAAGAACTTTCTAAAATAGTAAAACACTAGTTTTTATTTCCTGTCGTTGCATTGCTGTAAAAGTATTGCTTTTAATGCGTAGTCTAAAGTATTAGTTTTTACTTAAGTTTTTTTTTTTAGGTTGTGCATCTGTAGCATTGGTGCTGTAGTAAACTTCTTTTTAAGTTCTTAAAACGCTTGTTCTTGTGTTTTTGTTTATTTAAACTTTTTTTTTTTTTTAGTAACTTTTAAGAGTAGAGTCGTAGTTTTAGAATAATTTTTAATAAACTTTTAATAAAAGTTAGCAAATTTTAGAAAAAACTGCACGTTTTTTACTATTTTAGAAGTTAGCTATTTCTGTACAGTTTAGATTTTCTTCGGGTCTATTAATACACTTTCTCTTAAAATAATAAATTCTAAATAGCTAGTTTTTGTAACGTAGAATTTACACTTTTTTAAGTAAAATAGTAGCTAGTACTGCTTTATTTTTTTTAGCACTTTTTTAACATGTTTTTAATGTTTCTTAAACGTTTTTTTAGAGTATATTAATACGTTGTCTAAGTATGCTGTAACAAAAATGTCTAAGTATTTGTATAATGCTTTGTTAATTAAAGCTTAAAACGTCGCTAGAGCATTAGTTAATTTAAATAGCATAACTTAGTACTTATAGAATTTATATTTAGTTTTAAAAGCTGTTATTTATTTGTGCTTTTTTGCAATTTAAATGCAATAGTATCTGTCTCGTACATTAAGTTTCGTAATTTATTTTACTTTTTAAAGTTAATTTATAAGCTTTTAAATAAGCGGTAGTAAGTATTTGTTTTTTTGTGTAACGTTGTTAAGATGTTAAAAATCTACGCATAGTGTTACGATCCAGTATTACAACTAGGCCCAGCGCGAAGCGCTCGGGTTATAAGCCACCAATAGGGTCACACAGCAAGCTGACTGAACCTCGGTCACGTGACCGCTCACTAATGAGCGCTCAAGAATGAGCGCGCTCAATGGTGAGCGCTTAGCAACGAGCACTGCTCAATAGTGAGCGCTCAAGAATGAGCAAAGGACATTCTCTAAGTATATAGACTACGAGAGACAACGCACTCTTACAGTCGTTGTCTTCAATCTCAATTACCCAAGTTGACTCTTACTTTGACTTTTATACTCTTTGCAGAACGAAGCTCGCTACTGCCTTAGTATTGAACGCCATACAACCCCCCTTGGTCCATCGAACTCACTTCATCCCTAAGAACCAACCTAAGCCTGATAAAAGACTCTTCCAAGTCCGCTCAGCCTTTACATATTGAAGACCTCCAAGATGAGTGATACCTCGATGACCACCTCTCCTCATACCCGCACCGGCGGTACGAAGGTAGCGAAGCCCGACCTCTACTATGGGGATCGCTTGAAGCTAGAGGACTGGTTACTCCAGTTCGACCTCTTCTTCAAGTTTGAAGATGACCATGTCGACGACGTCGACAAGGCATCTCTGATGGCTTCCTACATGAGAGGGACAGCCCTCAAGTGGGTCCAACCCTACTTGAAGAAGTACCTGGATAGCGACAACGACGAAGACATGATTACACGCATGTTCGAAGATCGCGCTGTGTTCAAAGACAAGCTGCGACAATCCTATGCGATCGCCAACGAACCCGCTATCGCAGAAAGAACTATCCAACGAATGCGCCAGACCAAGTCGGCCAGAGACTACGCCAACCTGTTTCAACAGTACTCCATCCAGACTGACTGGAACGACAAAGCACTCATGCGCATGTACAAGCAAGGGCTGAAAGATAACGTCAAGGCAGAACTGATGCGCTCTGGAGCAGCCACAGACACCTTGGACGACCTAATCGAAGAATCGATCCGCCTCGACAATGAGTTGTACGAACTCGCAATCGAAACGCGAGCCGAAGCAAGGTTCCACGCACCAAAGAGCAACAGGAGTCATACACTCAACACTAGCCAGCGTCGAGTGCGAACCCAACACTCGCGCCCAGCAGGCGTATACAACTTAGCTCAAGGATACGAACCTATGCACCTCGACAACCTCAACAAAGGCAAACCGATCAACGAACGATCGAAGTATAGCAAGGAAACAAGGACCTGCTATAATTGTGGCAAACCAGGCCACATCTCCAGCAACTGTCACCAGAAGAACAAAGTTGTTCGACAGTTGAACGTACTGTCCAATACCACGAGTGGTATTGATGAAGAATGGGAGGTAATCACCTTTATAGATGTCAAGAATCAGAGAGAACAGTCGCCTAAGGGGACAGGTTTAGCTGAAGGAAGATTGCTCTGTGACGATACCGACTCTTCGATAGATAAAGAATACGAGTCACTAGACGAGCAACCAAACCCACCAAATACCACGGAACATCGAGACCAGATCATTAGGGAAGAACGGGTACGGAGAATCTATCAATCCGACACCCTGCCCCGAGACGATGTACCCGACTATGACGAAGCAGTGTAGAGATATCTTGACGAGCCCGACCAATGGCTCACAGAGGAAGACAAACAAGGAATCTACCAGGAGCTCAAGAAGGCAAGACGCCCTGAAGAAAACATCCTACTTTTGGATCTAAACGAATCGGCCACTGAGGAACACTGGCACGATAAAGCAGCGAGAGAATCTCGACGAAGCTTTAGGAGTAACCGCAAGGACGCGAACTCCTACAGACCACAGTACTACCTAGACTACCGAAATCCAGAACACGCGAAAATGTCATGGACAGTGTGCTTTCACGATCACTGTCTTACCCACTACTCAGACAAGCAAGGCACGGGATGGTTCCCTAAGAAGAAAGGCCAATCCTGCCCTTGGAAGTGGTTTGACTGCAAGAACGACACTTGCGAACACTACCTATGGGACAAACGCGACATACCACACTTCCTTAGGAAAGACGACCCAGCGGAACTACTCGCAATGCAAATGCTTGTGAATAGCAACTGCACTTAGGCTCAATAGCAGACCTGCCTACACCCTGACTGCGCACAGCATTGGACTTTCAAAAAAGCCAACGGATTCGGTACGGATTCTTTTTTAGGCCAGCGACGCCTAACCCTAGAGTTAGACAGATTAACGTAATCAACCTGGCGGAACAGATTAAGCTCTTAGTAAAGCTTAACGGTTACCCAATGAAAGCCTTGATCGACACAGGAGCACAGGATAACTTTGTTTCCGCTCGAGCAGTGTTTGTAGCCGGTCTACAACTACTAAAGAAACAACAGCCCTATCTACTTGCTAGTGCCGACGGACAGCCTATACGGGCGCAACCGGTAGTTACGCACGAGATAAGTAACGTACCATTGCACATCGGACGACACCAAGAGAAGTTAGCCTTCAACGTCTTTGGACTAGCTATCCACGACATCATTTTAGGACTTTCTTGGTTAAGAAAGCATAATCCCTAGATCGACTAGAGGAAAAACACGCTTTCACTAGAGTGTTGCAGGAACAGCGCTCCTAACACTATGCCTGCGCATCGGCAGAGTTTGATAGCAGATAAGAGGACAATCAACGTGATTGCATCGACAAAGGACGGCCTTAGAACACAAGAGTCCAACTCAACAGATACCAACTCAGAGCCCTCGGATCAACAAGTTAGAGTAAAGAAAGAAATCAGCGCACTTTCAGGAATACCCTACGAGTACAAAGAGTTTAGACATCTCTTTCGGGAAGTGGTAGATGCAGAAGCATTACCAGAACACAAACTTTGGGACCACGAGATCGTCTTACAAGAAGGAAAGCAACTGACTTTCGGCCCAATATACGGACTATCGGAAAAAAAGTTAGGCACACTTCGCGATTACATTAGAGATAACCTAAAGAAAGGTTACATACGACTATCACAGTTACCTGCAGGATACCTGATTATCTTCGTACCAAAGAAGAACGGCGTACTACGACTATGCGTTGACTTTCGAAGGCTCAACGACATTACGGTCAAGAATCGATACCCTCTACCGAATATTACAGAATTACGGGATTGATTATCCTACGCAAAGGTCTTCACAGCGCTCGACCTACGAGATGGTTACCACCTTATCAGAATCAAGAAAGGTGAAGAATAGAAGACAGCGTTCTGAACGAGATACGGACATTACGAATACACTGTCATGCCATTTGGGCTCACGAATGCCCTAGCAACCTTTCAAGAGCTTATCAACAACGTGTTGAGAATGCACTTAGATATCTTTGTCGTCGCCTATCTAGACGACATCCTCATCTATTCTGAAACTCAAGAGAACCATGTTGAACATGTCAAAACGGTGCTAAGGTGCCTCGACAAATTCAACCTCCGACTCAAACTAGAGAAGTGCGAATTTCACAAGCGCGAAGTCGCATTTCTCGGATACGTAGTAGGAGCGGACGGAGTACGTATGAGCGAAGACAAGATCAAGGTAGTCAAGGAATGGCCACAACCTAAGAACGTCAAGGAAATACAATCCTTCTTAGGGTTTCTGAACTTTAATCGACAGTTCATTAAGGATTACTTGAAAATTGCCATACCTTTGACAAAGCTTACGCGAAAGGATACAGCCTTCGCATGGAGCAAGGAAGCAGAAGAAGCTTTCCAACAGCTCAAGAACGCAAGCATTAGTTCACCATGCTTCCGGATATTTCAAGCAGGACAACTCCTACGCTTTGAGACCGATGCGTCGGATCTCGCGCTAGGAGGATGTGCCAGCCAATTGCACGAAAGCAAATGGCACCCTATCGCTTACTACTCACGCAAGTTCTTAGGACCTGAAGAACGATACGACGTGCACGACAAAGAGCTGCTAGCTATTGTTGCATGCTTACAGCATTGGAGAGTATACGCAGAAAGCTGCTCGGAACTCACGATATTCACGGATCACAAGAACTTAGTCAATTTCACGACCACCAAAGTACTCAACCGAAGGCAGGTTAGATGGTCAGAAATGCTAGGCCAGTACAAGTTCAAGATCGTGTACACACTAGGAAAAGACAACGGCAGAGCCAACGCTCTCAGCCGAAGACATGATATCACCGGAACAAAAGAAATTATCGACACCGCGATACTTAAGGTCAACCAAGACGGATCACTAGGACCAGCTAGAACGCTGAACGTACTCTTAAAGACTACAATTACAGTTCCAGAAGAATTGCAAGAAGCAATTATACAACAACATCACGATGACCTAGTTCACGGTTACCTTGGAATCACAAGAACGATGGAACTCATCAAACGAAACTACGAGTTTAGCGGAATGAAAGACAAGGTCACTGCAATCGTCAAAAAATGTGCAGACTGCTAGAAAAACAAACACAGTACCTACGCACAATACGGAGAAATGCAGGCCCTAGAGCTACCAGATGAGCCTTGGACTGATATCTCTATGGATTTCGTAACAGAATTGCCTTTGTCAAAGGACCCTGCTACAGGAATAGCCTACAACGCTATTATGGTTATAGTCGACCGATTTACTAAATACGCGGAAATGATACCTTTCAAGAACACGTACACTGCGCAACAACTAGGATTCATTCTCCTAGATCAACTTATCAGATACTATGGGATACCCAAATCAATTATTAGTAACAGAGACAAGCTCTTCACATCGAACTACTAGACGACTCTGTTAGCCGCAATTGAAACGAAACGCAAGCTATCGACAGCATATTATCCACAAACAGACGGGCAAACAGAAAGAACGAATCGAACTATGAAGACATATCTAAGGATATACAGCAACGAACGACAAACCAATTGGGTAGAGCTTCTACCAATAGCACAGTTAGCGTATAACAACAAGTTGTCGGAGTCTACAGGACAGACACTTTACTACGCAAATCACGAGAAACACCTACATCTCTTTGAAAGAACGCTTCCAGGCGCGAAAGCCAAGACTGCTACAAGAGCAGTAGAGGACCTCAAAGAAGTACATAAGTTACTACGAAGTAAACTCGAGATAGCACAACGCCAAAGCATCTCATATGTCAACCGAAAACGAAAAATGGCACCTTAGCTAAAGAGGGGGGATAGAGTTTATCTCCTTACAAAGAATTTGCGCACCAAACGACCAAGCAAGGGTCTAGACAACGTCAAAGTCGGACCATTTTTGATATCAGAGCAACGAAGCCTAGTCAATTACAAATTAGACTTGCCCAAAGACGCAAAGACCTACCTAGTATTCCACATATCCTTGTTGGAACCAGCTGACCCACAAACGCCACTCCAGCGAACCTTTCGCTACGAAACCGAAGAAGAAGACGAATTCGAAGTCAAAAAGATTATCGCACACCGAGTCATAGATAACTAGGAAGAATACCTAGTCAAGTAGTTAGGTTACCCAGACAGCGAGAACACATGGGAACCAGACACGAACCTTACGAACTGCCACCAGATCCTAGCACGGTATCGATAGGAACACCATGACCAGCAACGGAAGAATCGATCAGGCCCATCGTAGCCCACATCGCAGGCGAAAACTCCATCCCAATCGACGCCGCAGGACAGTCAATTTCCTCCGCCGGCTCGGTTTCGCCCGACGCTTCCATCTCTGACGCAAGACAAAGAGTCTTCTTGCGCGCCCGCTTTTCTGCCTGTTTCAGAATCTTCTTATTTTGCAGCAGACGATTTATCACCTCTGCCAACAATTTCTCATCTTTATCCACTTTCTTTCTATACTCCTCACGAGTACGATCCAACGACTCCCACGACATGTTGACACACGCCCGACCCAGACGCGTGCACTCGGCGCACTTCAAACGGGAATCCAGCATAACAAAACAATCCAGGCCTTGCAGGAAACAATGATTACAAGCGATTTCGGCGAGTGTATTAGCTTGACGGATTTCAGAGCTAAGACGAAGGCGACGATGAGTTGACGAAGACATCGCAAGTTGCTACCAGCTAGATGCGAGGTAACTCCGGCTACTTGTACGAAATAAGCGGCCCCCACAATTCGAGGACGAATCATTAGAGAGAGAGGATGATGTTACGATCCAGTATTACAACCAGGCTCAGCGCGAAGCGCCCGGGTTATAAGCCACCAATAGGGTCACACAGCAAGCTGACCGAACCTCGGTCACGTGACCGCTCACTAATGAGCGCTCAAGAATGAGCGCGCTCAATGGTGAGCGCTCAGCAACGAGCACTGCTCAATAGTGAGCGCTCAAGAATGAGCAAAGGACATTCTCTAAGTATATAGACTACGAGAGACAACGCACTCTTACAGTCGTTGTCTTCAATCTCAATTACCCAAGTTGACTCTTACTTTGACTTCTATACTCTTTGCAGAACGAAGCCCGCTACTGCCTTAGTATTGAACGCCATACAACCCCCCTTGGTCCATCGAACTCACTTCATCCCTAAGAACCAACCTAAGCCTGATAAAAGACTCTTCCAAGTCCGCTCAGCCTTTACACATAGTTTCAATTTTTTGTTTTTCTTAAGTACGAATAATATTAGTAAAGCTATTAAGCTTTCGCTTAGTCGTATGTATTCTCGCTAGATATTTTTTTAAATGTATTTTTTTAATTTTTTTTGCTAGTTATAAGTTAAGAAATACATTAGTTTTAGTCGCAGTTTTGTTTTTTTTTTTAAAATAATTTTATGATTTTATTTTTAGTAGTTTGCTAAGTTGTGCTTTTTGTTTTTTTTAAAAAAACTTTTAAACCTTGCTTAGTATTTAGTAAAAAAGTTTTTAAACTTCTTTTTTTATTTTTTAAAAAAGTTAAATTGTAGTTTGCTTACTTTTAAAAGTGCAACTTGTTGTATCTATATAACGCTTATTTGCTAAAAGTTTTTTTTACAAATTCTTGCTATTTTGTAAAGTAAAATTAGACTAATTCTTTTGTTCTTAAGTAAGCTTTAAATTGTTAATTTGTTTTGTTGTACTACAGCGACTTTTTTTCTAAGCTTTTAGCTATGTATTGTTTTGTTTTTTTAATTAATATTAAAGTTGTGTTTTTGTAGCTAGTTGTACTTAATATACATGTTAAAACTTTTAAAGTTTATAATATTAATACACTGTCAATGTCTAATGCTCGCAACTTTTAATTTAACTTTATAAGTTTTTAAGTTAATTAAACTGTTTTTATATTTAAGTAGTTATCTGTTAGCTAACACTATTTGTATTAGTTTATTTTTAACTTAATAAAGTATCTTGTTTTTTTTTACTTATTTTAAAGAGACTAATGTTTAAGTAGCTTTGCTATTAAGTAGTGCAGTAAGCTTTTAGCTTGCAACTTTTGCTTTTATTTTTATATAGTTTTGTTTTAGTTGCGTTTTTTGCACGCTTTGTACAGCTGTGCTAAAAGTACTTATACTATTCTAACTATAAGTTTAGTAGCCTACTAGTTTTTTGCTAAAAAAGCTTTTAAAACTTGTTTTTTTAGAATGTTCTATTGTTTGTAGTATTTGCATTAGTTAATAAAACATTCTTACAGCTATAAGTGTTTGCTATAGTTTTAATTTTTAAAGTTTTATTTAGTTGCGTATTTTTATAGTTAATAGATCGCGCATTTTTAAGTGTAAAAAAGCTAGCGTGCTGCTTAGCACGTATTGTAGTTTTCTATGCATAATTCGTTGTTGCATTTTAAGTAGTCTTTGTTTTTTAAACTTATAAGCTACTATTTTGTAATATGCTTACTAAACTAGTGTGTTTAATACTTTTTATTGTAATACTACGCTTATGCGCAGCTGCTGCTATAGTTTTTAAACTAATTGTTATAGTTATGTACGTAACATTCTGTTACTATACATTTACTATCTTTAAGCAAAATGTATAATAGTAATTTTAGCTGTTATTGCGCAAGAATTCTATTGTTTGCGTAGTACATGCAGTTTTTTTTGTTGCACTAGTGCTAAAGTAGGTTTCCGTAATTGTTCTAATCTACAAACTTTTTTTTTTTTTTTTTTAGTTTTTATTGTGCTATTGCTGCGTTTGCAGCTTTCTATTCTTGTAGTTTTTTAATCTACAGTTTTTTGAACTTTTAGTTGCAGTACTATGCAATGTAAGTGTTTTTATCGCACATCTAGTACTCGTAGTTTTAAAGTTAATTTGTAATTGCTTTTGCTTGTAGATAAGTAAGCTTGGCTTTTTAGCTTGCCTATTTCTTTGTTATTAAGTTTTCAACTTTAACTTATTTGTTTTCTAGTTTTTTGTAGATTTTTAGATATAGTATAGCTACTTGCTATAGTTAAACTATAGCAATAGTAGCAGCTTGCGCGCCTGCTACTTTTTATAGTGTTTCTAAGTAGTTTTTACAAAAGTGTTTATTTTTACTGCATTAAAAACATACTTTATTATTGTAACGCTTTTAGCGTTTTTTTTTAGACAGCTTGTTTTTAGAGTTTTGCTTTGTTAAAGTAGCGTTTTTTTTGTTAAACTGCTTTTGTAGTAGTTTGTTGTTCTAAATTTGTTTAACGCTGTTAATATCTATTAAGTTGTAGTAATAAGTTTTTTTAATCGTAGTTACTAGGCGTATGTATAGTTTAATAGTAAACTTGCGTTTTTACTATTGTTGCTATAGTTAGTTGTTAATTTATACTGCAGTTTTAATTAGCTCGTTAAGTTTTTTTAGTTTTTTGTTTTAACTAATTTTATTTTTTACGTGTTTTTTTAACTTTGCGTAGTAAAACTTGCATAAGCTGCGTTTTCCTACATTATCTACTTTAGCTTAAATCTTTTTAAATTTAATTGTGTACTCGCTAGCTAAGCTTTTTTGCTTAAGTAGTTTAAGTTAGTTTATTGCTTATTGTGTTTTATTTACTTTGTTGTAGATTATATAAAGTTTTTGCTTAAACAACTTTTAGTTTTTAAAAATGCGCTTCGTGTTTTGCTTTATTTTTTTTACGTTTTTTACGTGCGTAACGTAATTTTTAGCGTATAGCTAAAACTATTTTGCTGCGTTGTTTTTTATATGCATTTTTGCTGCTAAAATTTTGTTTTAATTTATGTAAAAGCTGTTGCTATAATAACAGCAGTAAAAGTTAACGTTAGTAAAAAAAAGTTTTAAGTTTTTTTTTTTTCGCTATATTTCTTTAGGGAGAGTGCTTTTGCTAACTTTTTTTTTACTCTACTTTAGAGCTTTGTAACTGCTGCTAATAGTTTTTAAATCTATTTTGCTTGCTGCTGTATTTAATTAGCTTGCTTTGCTATTATAGTTGCTAGATTTGTTATAGGTATAGTAACGCTGCTGCTTGTTGTACGTAAGCTTGTAAGTATTGCTATATTGTTTTAGTTTTAAACCTAAAGTAGTTAACGTGTTATTAAAAGTGTTTTTTTACTAAAAGTACGAGTTATTAGACTTAAAAATTCTGCCTAAAAAATTGTTCTATATTCAAAAAGCTAAATAACAACAAAAAAACAATTTTAATTTTATTTTGAATAGAATAACAAAGTAACAATTTGTTGCTTATAAATCTAATTTATGTATAAAATGTACTTAGAAGAGTTAACTACAAAAAATTCAAATTGTAAAAGAAATTCTGCTAATCTATATAGTTCTATAATTCTTTGCTAAAAGCGTTTTGCTTTGCTTGCTTAGTGTGCTTAGCTTAAGCACACTAAGCGCTCCAAGCGTAGTTCTACTTAGTTTGCTAAAACTAAGCGCTGTTTTGCTTAGTTCGCTAAAACTAAGCGCTGTTACGTAACTGCTAACTTAACTTTACTTCGCGCGTTTTCGTACTTTTATATTGCAAACTTGCGAGTTCTAACAACTTTTTTACGTTGTTGCTTAGTTTACGATACCTAGTATTGTTTTTGTTTGTAACACTACATTGCACAGTACTACGACTAAAAGTTTAAAAAACTGCAAATTAAAAAACTACAAGAATAGAAAGCTGCAAACGCAGCAATAGCACAACAAAAACTAACAAAAAAAAAATAAAGTTTGCTAATTAGAACAATTACGAAAACTTATTTTAGCACTAGTGCAACAAAAAGAACTACATGTACTACGCAAACAATAGAATTCTTACGCAACAATAGCTAAAATTACTATTATACGTTTTGCTTGAAAATAGCGAATGTATAGTAACAAAATGTTACGTACATAATTACAACAATTAGTTTAAAAACTATAGCAGCAGCTGCGCATAGGCATAGTGTTACAACAAAAAGTATTAAACACACTAGTTTAGCAAACATATTACAAAATAGTAGCTTATAAGTTTAAAAAACAAAAACTATTTAAAATGCAATAACAAATTATGCATAGAAAACTACAATACGTGCTAAGCAGCACGCTAGCTTTTTTGCACTTAAAAATGCGCAATCTATTAGCTATAAAAATACGCAACTAAATAAAATTTTAAAAATTAAAACTATAGCAAACACTTGCAGCTATAGAAATGTTTTATTAACTAATGCAAATACTACAAACAATAGAACATTCTAAAAAAACAAGTTTTAAAAGCTTTTTTAGCAAAAAACTAGTAGGCTACTAGACTTATAATTAGAATAGTATAAGTGCTTTTAGCACAGCCGTACAAAGCGTGCAAAAAACGCAACTAAAACAAAATTACATAAAAGTAAAAGCAAAAGTTGCAAGCTAAAAGCTTACTGCACTACTTAATAGCAAAGCTGCCTAAACATTAGTCTTCCTAAAATAGGTAAAAAAAAACAAAATACTTTATTAAGTTAAGAATTAACTAATACAAATAGTGTTAGCTAACGGACAACTACTAGAATATAAAAACAGTTTAATTAACCTAAAAACTTAAAAAGTTAAGTTAAAAGTTGCAAGCATTAAGCACTAACAGTGTATTAATATTATAAACTTTAAGAGTTTTAACATGTATATTAGGTACAACTAGCTACAAAAGCACAACTTTGACATTAATTAAAAAAACAAAACAATACGTAGCTAAAAGCTTAAAAAGAAAGTTGCTGTAGTACAATAAAACAAATTAACAATTCAAAGCTTACTTAAGATTAAAAGAATTAGTTTAATTTTACTTTACAAAATCGCAAGAATCTGTAAAAAAAACTTTTAGCAGATAAGCGTTATATAGATACAACAAGTTGCGCTTTTAAAAGTAAGCAAACTACAATCTAACTTTTTTAAAAAACTAAAAAAAAAGTTTAAAAACTTTTTTACGGAATACTAAGCGAAGTTTAAAAGTTTTTTTAAAAAAAATAAAAAGCACAACTTAGCAAACTACTAAAAATAAAATTATAAAATTATTTTTAAAGAAGAAACAAAACTGCGACTAAGACTAATGTATTCTTTAACTTACAACTAGCAGAAAAAATTAAAAAAATACGTCTAAAGAAATATCTAGCGAGAATATATACAACTAAGCGAAAGCTTAATAGCTTTACTAATATTATTCGTACTTAAGAAAAACAAGAAATTAAAACTATGCGTAGATTTTTGACATCTTAACAACGTTACACAAAAAAACAAATACTTACTACCGCTTATTTAAAAGCTTATAGATTAACTTTAAAAAGTAAAATAAATTACAAAACTTAACGTACAAAACGAATACTATTGCATTAAAATTGCAAAAAAGCACGAATAGATAATAGCTTTTAAAACTAGATATAAACTCTATAAGTACTAAGTTATGCTATTTAAATTAACTAATACTTTAGCTATGTTTTAGGCCTTAATTAACAAAGCACTATACAAATACTTAGACATTTTTGTTATAGCGTACTTAAACAACGTATTAATATACTCTAAGAAAACGTTCAAAAAACATTAAAAACATGTTAAAAAAGTGCTACAAAAGATAAAGCAGTACTAGCTACTTTTTTACTTAAAAAAGTGTAAATTCCACGTTACAAAAACTAGCTACTTTAGATTTATTATTTTAAAAGAAAAAGTGTTTATAGACCTAAAGAAGATTTAGACTGTACAAAAATAGCTAACTCCTAAAATAGTAAAAAACGTGTAGTTCTTTTTAGAATTTGCTAACTTCTATTAAAAGTTTATTAAAAATTACTCTAAAACTACGACACTACTCTTAGAAGTTACTAAAAAAAATAGAAAATTCAAATAGACAAAAACATAAGAACAAGCGTTTTAAGAACTTAAAAAGAAGTTTACTACAATACTAATGCTACAAATGCACAACTTAAAAAAAAAAACTTAAGTAAAAACTAATGCTTTAGACTATGCATTAGAAGCAATACTCTTACAGCAATGCAACAATAGAAAATAAAAACTAGTGTTCTACTATTCTAGAAAGTTCTTAAGAGTAAAACTCAACTACAACGTTTACAATAAAGAGCTATTAGCAATAATAAACGCTTTTGAATAGTAAAAAGCATAGCTAAAAAAAGCAAGGCATTAAGTACAAGTGTACTTAGATTATTAAAACCTTACTAGCTTTACTACAACTAAAAAATTGAACTAACAACAAGTCAAATAGGCTGAATTTATAGTAGATTACGACATTAAAATTTACTATTGCAAAGAAACTAACAACAAAGCTGCAAACGCGCTTAGTTGAAAATTAGATTTTATAAAAACTAACAAACTAGTTACGCACAACTTAGTATTACAACGGAATTTAAATAGAACTCTCAAATACAACTAACTACAATTAGCTAAAATAGCTAAAGTTACAAGTATTAAAGAAAGAATGCACTAAAAATAGAGCAAAAACAACTAGCAAAGATAAATAGTTACAAACAACACCTAAGCTATATAGCTTATCTAGAAATTACATACTTTACAAGCATACAAACACTTAGAAATTAACAAAATAGTTTAACGAATTTTAAACGAGTACTTAATACTTTATGTACAAAACACAGTTTAAAAAGTAGTAAGCAACTATTTGAATTGTTTTAAAAACAAACTTAAAAAACACAAGCTCTACGAACTACTTTAACTGCTAGAACTACTCGCACGCTTATAGATTAGCGTTACAATAAACTTTATAGTAAAGCTTTTAAAATTGTTAAAACCTAGATTAGCACGGCTATGCGATTCGATATTGGTAATCGTAGATTAATTAACTAAAGAATTACATTTTGTACTAATAGAAAAATTAATTACGGCAGAAAAAATAGCTTACGAAGTTACAAAAGCACTTGTTGCTAATTACAAATTGCTAGAATAGTTTATTACTAATAGAAACAAGCTGTTTATATTAAAGTTTTAGAATACGTTTCTAGCCTAGTTAGAAGTTGCAAAGAAGCTATTAACAAGCTTTCACTCGCAAACAAACAGCTAGACAGAACAAACAAACTAAATACTAAAATAGTATCTACGAATGTACACTAACAAGCTACAAAACAACTAGGTTAAACTTTTACTAACAGCACAATTAGCATACAACAGCACAAAGTCTACGACTACAAAACACTTGCTATACTACGCAAACTATAGATACGAGCTAGTAGCTTATTAAAATCTAAAGAATATTAAAAGCATTTTGCTAGCAGCGAACGACAAGGCTTTTAAAATGCAAAAATTACACGACGAACTAAGCTAACAAATTGCTTAAAAAAACCTTACGACAGCTAAGTTAGCAAATAAAAAAAAGCTTAAGAAACTAACTTTTAAAGAGAAAAATAAAGTTTTTCTCTTACAAAAAAACCTAAAAACTAAACGACTGTGCAATAAATTAAACAATTTCTAAATAAAACTATTTAAAATTCTAAAAGTTAAAGAACTTGTATTATTTAAACTACAGCTACTTATAAGCATGCGCATACATCTAGTTTTTTACAAATTACTTTTTAAACTAGCACTACTAGACGCCGAAGTAGCAACTAATATCGAACTTAAAAACGAAAAATACAAAGTTGAAGAAGTTAAAGACCTACAAAAGTTTAGACGTTAGTAGAAGTACTTAGTTAAATAGCAAGAATAGCTAGAGAGCTAGAATATATAGAAACTAATACGAAATCTTACAAACTGCAAAGAACTAGTGCGAACATATTACTAGCGAAATTTAGAAGCAAAGAATTCAAGTTCTCTAGAAAAGCAAAAAAGTTAAAAGAAAAAACAAGTAGAGAAGAGTTAGTTTGTAACTAGCTTAAGTTAGTCGAAAGCGTTTTGAGTAGCAGTAGTATAGGACTATTAGTAGAAGCTGTATTCTTAAAATTAACAGCAGCGTCGAACTGCGCAGCTTCTAGTTTCTTTAGCTTTTTAATAGCAACCTACTTATTAGCAAAATGCTAATCTTTTTTTATTTTAGCAATAGAAAGCTTTACCTAAAGAGTAGCAGCACGAAACTTTGCTGCGAACACTAGCTAAGCAGCTTAAATTCGTGCAGATAACACTTGTTGCTTAGCTAGCAAAAGCTAATATTGCAAGTTGCAACGCTTTTGTTAAAAAGCTGCTTACTTTTTTTTTGTTAGAGCAAGACTACAAAGCGCGCTAGACTAAAGGCATTTAGCACACTTATTTAACAAGAAATTAACTAGGCACTTTAGGTTTTTTTTAAAACAACGGCCGCAAAGAGCAGGCATTTTTAAACTAGTTTTACAAATACAAGCAACTTAATTGTAACAATAGCAAGTTAACTTAGAGCACGAATCTACAAAAGGCAAAGACTTAGGCATAGTTAAACTTAAAAACTTAAAAGAATACAAAAGAAAGCTACAACACGACGAAAATTAAAGTTAACTTACTTTTATACAAAACAGCACTTTTAATGCAAAGCACAAAAAAAACTAGCACAGCACAGTAGAACAGCTATTAAAACAATATTCTTAAAGAAAAGAATAATGTTACAAACAAAGACAATACTAAGTATTGTAGACTAAGCAACAACGCAAAAGAGTTGTTAGAGCTTGCAAATTTGCAAGACGAAAGTACAGCAATGCGCAAAGCAGAATTAAGTTAGTAGTTACGTAATAGTAATTAGTGCAATTAAAGCTTTAGCAAACTAAGCATACTAAGTAGCGAAAGCTTAGCTAGCCTAAAGCGCTTAGCAACTAAGCACACTAAGCGAACTAAGTAGAACGCTTTTAGCAAAGAATTATAGAACTATATAAATTAGCAGAATTTCTTTTACAATTTAGATTCTTTGTAGTTAACTTTCTTAAGTACATTTTATACATAGATTGAATCTATAGGCAACAGATTGTTACTTTGTTATTCTATTTAAAATAGAATTAAGATTGTTTTTTTACTGTTATCAAGCTTTTTGAACACAGAACAATCTCTTAGGCGAAATCTTCGAGTTTAATAACTCGTACTTTTGGTAAGAGAACACTTCTAATAACACTGTAGTAGTAGCATGCTCGCTACTTTTAAGCAGCGCAACGATAGAGTTTTTAGCGCGCAACTTTCGAATACGCGCTTTGAATATAAGTGCTTGTAACTCGCTTACAAAAGCTTAAAAAGCGTTCGTAATAAGCAAAAAAGAAAAAAGAAATGCAGTAGATGTTTAAAAGTTGATAAGAATTAGCTAACTAGCGGTGCTTCTAGCGCGTTCTTCGAGCAAGATAACGCGTTAAAACAAGCGCGTTTTATAGACTTTTTAGCAACGATAGGCATAAAAACAATAGCAAGTAAGTATTAATAAAACACTAAGAAATTTAAGTATATAGGTAGTAAATTAATAGAGTTAAAAGTATCGTGTATGTAGAAAAACGCGTTAAAGTAAGTAATTACCTAAGCTACTTGCAACTACAACACCAAAAAAGTATTGTAAAATAGCTTTTAATGCAAAATTAATAGCTTCAACGCTTATCTATTTATATATGTAAAAGTACTTAGCTAACCTAGCTAAATACAGCTTTTGCTACACTTTTAGCTAGCTAGATACTTATTTTTCGCAGCTTTCAACTAACTAGCTAGATATCTATATTAATAAAGCTAGCTTTTAAGCTATTTAGCTAGCTGTATTGTTAACAAGTTTAGTAAGTTCTAGCACAACTAGTTACCTAATAGCTTTAGCAAGCGCTATTTTGTTTTCGTTCTAGTATAAAGCTTTTAACGCTTTAAAGCAAATAAGTTCTATACGATTTTACTTATTCTGCTACTAAGTTTTTAGCTTGTTAAAAGCTCGCTTCGTAGAAAGCTTCGATAGTACGTTGTTATTTTTATTATTTAAAAGTAAAGTATTGAAATTTTCTTCGAAGCGAACTAGGTTATTCTAGCTTAGTTAAATACTAAAAGCGCAACTACGCTTTAAAACGTTAGCACTATTACTAATTCAAATTTCTCTATTAGCATTTTTATTCTATTTGGTTTTATCTACGACTAGAAGTTAGAAAGTGTTTAGTTGCATAATAGAACTTCTATCTAGGTGTTCTAGAAGCAACGTAGCTTAATTATTAAATAAACTAAATATTGTAAACGAGGTAATTGATTTATTAAAAGTATTTTAATAAAGCGATTTGAATGTAAAGCTGCGTTTAATCGTAGGTTTAATAACACTTAAAATAGATTAATAGTATAGTAATAAAAATAGTATATTCGTGTAAAAGAAACGAATTGCTGTTTTAGTAGCAATTTAGTGCGAGGTACTTTTAAAGACTTTGCAAGAAACTAGTCTAGCCTATTATAGCCTATAGTAGCTATTAATTGAAAAAGAATAACTACGTAAAGCTATTCGACTTTACAGCTACTTTCAAAGAATCTCGCAATTTTTATTTTAAAAAAGTTAATTAATTTAAATGTAAAGAAACTGCTAAAGTAAGCAAGCTTTAATGTAAAAAGTAATAAACTAATACGATTTTATTTATAATATAAAAAAGCTTTTTATACTTTCTACGCTACGCTAGAATCTATTAGAGCTTAGCTAGAAGTTAGCGAAGCAATTTTGTGCGAAATTGCTTTAACTAAGGCCTAGCAGCTAAAGCATTCTATTAAGCATTTGCTTATTACAGAATTATAAGCTTTAAAAGCAAGCTAGAGTTTTTTTTCGTATTAGTGTAATAACGCGTTAGTTAGTTGAAACATATCGCGTTAATAGAGAAAGTAGTAGTTTTGGCAATTTCTAAAGAGTTCGATAATCTAAAGAGTTTAATAATCTATTACGTTAAAGCTTAATAGAATTAGTATTACATAAGCTATAGCTATAGTTTTTAGCGCATATTATAGCTTTAGATTAACAAAGCTTTAAAATAGTACAAAGATTATCTAGATAGCTCTACTATTAGTAAAGTTATTAAGCTTTGAACCTAAGAATTTAATGCTAAGAAATTTTGTCGAGTTTACTAGTGTGTTAAGTTCGCTAGTGCTTTACGTTAGCTCTAATATATAGATAGCCTAGCTTCTAGCTTCTTTAAATAACTAACGTACTTTATAGGTTCGCCGAACACTTGTTTTTACTAAAGAAAATTAATAATCTAAGGCTTAATAACTCTAGATCTACTTAATAAAATTTTCTAAAAATTTAATATGTTATTTCTGTATACATTAACTTTTCAATTCTAATATTACTAAGCTCTACCTAGTCTAATTCTAGAGATACAAAAAATACGCTAAAATAATTCTTGTAATTTAGGCTTTCTTTAATAGCTTTTTAAATACTAAGGCTAGAGCTTAGTAACCTTAGGATCTTAAAGTTTATATAGATGCAGCTTAGTAGTGAAATTTTTAGAGAATTCTATAAAGTAGATCTAAAGTTATTAAGCTTTAGATTATTAATTTTCTTTAGTAAAAACAAGTGTTCGGCGAACCTGTGTATCCGGCGAACTTATAAAGTACGTTACTTAGTAAATAGTTCTATACTATTATAATTTAATTATAGTCTAGCTTTTACAAGTACTTGCACTAAATTTCTAACTATCTTAGTAAAGTAGGCGTTGAGCTTAGTTTAGGCGCTAAGCGCGGGACTACTACTAAGCCGTAGCGAGGTGGTAGGTGCCGCGAGCAAGGGCCCGAGCAAGGGCCCGAGTATAGGCCCGAGTATAGGCCCGAGTTGCGCCATGCGACAGCCCCTGTTTCGCGCTCCCGAATGTTCTAAGGCAACGATACCTCTTCTTCAACTTTTCTCTTCTATCGTTCTCTCGTTATAGCGCACCTTTGCGCGTCCATTCGCTTTTTATATCTTTACTATACATAATTTAATAATGTCGACTCCGCTATCTCCTCAACAAGCACCAGCGCTGCCCTCAATCCCAGAAGCCGAATCTGCGCAACCGGCGCACCAACCGGCGCACCCTCTCCAACAGCTCCTGGGGACGCAAGAACCACCACAAGCTGTTCCCACAGCCCAACCGATTACCACGGCGACTACCTCCGAATCGCGAACGTTGCGCGAGAAGCTGAGAGCCGGCGATTCGCACTGGCAGTGGAAGATCGGCCTCCGCCTGATCCTCGTCCTCCTCGCTATAATCGGTATTGGCTGCGCGGCATGGACTTTGGCTACATTCGGGCCCGGGAAGAACCCATACGAATATGAGCTGAACGATTCTTGGGCGATGCCGTGGACGTTGATAACGTTCGGAACATCCGTCGTGTGGAGCGTCGCCTGCATCCTCGTCTTCTTCTTGCGCCGCGCCAATGCTCCCGTGCATCCAGGCGCGCAAGTCGGAATGGATCTTGTTCTCTGGCTCGCGTTCATACCAACCGGTCTGTTTGCTGTTGTCGCCGTCATGAGCGTCATGACTTTGGGCGAAGATGGGCGGATTGGTGGACCGTACATGAGCTCAGGCAACGGGTATTATTACTTCGTCGAAACGAACAACACATGGCAATGGAATGCGAGCGCTTCGGACACGTGGTCTTCGTCGTACGGAAACATGCGCGATTGCATGCAGAACGATACCAGCTACTCAAGCTATAGTTACGGAAGGGTCTTTACAAACTGCACCGAGGAGGATATATACGTCAACGACCTGTGGAAGGGCAAGAGCCATCGCTTCAATACGGAACTGACTGCCACGGTGTGTCAATTCCTTTGCCTTCTGCTACATTTTATTCTCTTCGTCTGGGCTTGCGTCGATACAAACCACAGGAACTCGCGCAAGGTTGGGACGGATGCGGAAAAGATGGCTGCGGACATAGTGATGAAAATGGTACAGTCAGGCGCCATTGTTCCGGCTCCCGGAGCGGCACACATGAGGCCTGTGCCAGCCCAGATGCCACCGCAGATGATGCAACAAGGTCAAATTCCGCCGCATATGATGCAGCAGATGTTCCCGCAGCAGTTTTCTCCGCAACAACACCCCCAGCACTATGGTCATTTCGTTCCTCAGCAACAGCAACAGCAACAACAGTACGCCCACTTTGCTCCCCACCAACAACAACCCACGACTCCCGCACAACCAGCCGCAGCTTCAAGTAGTAATGAGAAAGGTGCGGGGCCGCGCTTTGCGTGATGAAGAGCTTGAAGATGTCCAGTTGGTGCCCGTATAGTCCTTGGGAGGTATACCATCACGTAATAAGGCTGTGTGAATAAGAGGACATCAGCGAAAGGCCGGAACGACCATATATTAGATGCCTCAAAGGTTCCGGTGAAGTACACAGGAACCCTTCAGGGCAATTCTCAGTCTATCGCAGCGTTCACCTTTCACTGCTATTATATTACCGCGATCTCTTCCCATTACTATCTTCTCATGCTTCGCACTGAATTCAATGCGTCTACGTTTACTCTCCGTCCAAAGCCCCTCGCCTTCAATTCACTAATTACACCAAACTTAACATGTACCAAACTTTATCGAAGGTGCTGATACATGCAATGCACGCACCTCCTACGAAACTAAGCAACCGGTGTGAACCCCTCGTCGAAGACCGGGCTACGCCAGAGCCCCTAGTAGGAGTTCCAGTGCATATGCATTGCCAATACTAAGCCGCAGAACCGAAGACTTGTATGAATTCATTCTAACCGTATAGATTGTTCATGAAAGCTCGTAACCGTTGTGCTGCTCCTTTGGCTCCTTCATGTTCAGCAGGCCCCAGCCCACAGCAACCAATGCAATCAGATTCTCCGGTAGAACCGCCAACACAACCTGCGCAGCCATACTGCCCACCGGATCACTCGACGTGACCAAGATGGAAAGCGCGGAGTACAACAGGCGCAGCAACAGGAGCGGGGTCATTGCGAATAGAGCTATGGCGAGAGAGTTGTGCTTGAGGACATTTTTGGATCTGTACGCGCGCAACACGAGGAACGTCTGGGCAAGGTACACCTGGAGAAAGATAGCAAGGCCGATGGCGGCGAGAATAACGCCGAGGGTTGTGCTGGAACCAGACTTGACGATCTTGAGGATGCCCACGATGAGAAGCGGGACGGTGCCGAAGATGACAACATGCAGGAAGACTGCGATCTTTCCCATACGCTGATGCTGGGCAGTAACACACCTAGAAAATGGATATGAGAGATAGAAACATGCGAGAGATGGGGGAACGTACAGTCGATGCACCAGCATCAACGTAATGCCGAAGAGCGGTGACAGGCCTATGCCGTTGACGATGGCGATGGACGTGGACGGTGGCCCCAGGTCGTCTTGCTGGAGCTGCAATATCGATCCGATGACGCGCAAAGACGCCAGTATGAATACGAATAGCCACTCCAGGCGGAGCCAGCCTTGTTTGACCCACAGGTAGAGGGAGCATGGGAGCGCTGTGCCGCCCCAGAAGACGACTTCTGCGATCGCAAGGCGGTCTTGGGAGGAGGGCATTGTTGTTGGGGCGGGTTCACGGAAACGGTAGGTTCTCGAGGAAAAATAGGTTTGTTGGTGAGAGACGGAATAAAGAAAGGACAGTGTGAACAAGATATAGTAGAGAGGAGCGAAAAGGACTCATGTCTTATAGTGGGCATCTTCTTGCGCGGCAGTCGTATGTAAATAGCAGCATTTGGAGCGGGCAGGTCTGATCGTTGGTATGGATGCGAAGTTCGTCGCATTCGCTAATGTGGCCAATTAGCGACAAACGGGTAGATCAGCTACAGGACAACGGGCAAGGGGTACGTAAGGTACGTTTACATCGCATGAGCAGTGCAGGGCCTCTCGTGCGGCTGTTCTTGAAAGGGTAAAGAGAAGTACCATCTAGGGTGGCCATTGAAAAGGACTAACTCCGGGGACTTTGCACTACGACCGACCCACCCATTATTATTATACCTCAACTCTTCTCATCGACCGAGACATCCACACGCCAGAAACCGGAACCAAATAACACGTCCACGATGGCTCAATATCCAACCGCGAAACACTCATTAACATGTCCAGATTAGCCCCATTTCAAATCGCAGGACATGAGATGTTCCTCCCAAGCGCATCCCAAGGCTCCATCAGCTTGTTCCCTGCGACACTCGGCGCGAAGTTTGGAATGGCGGACGAATGCGCCCACGGCTTCAACTCGAGCTCCTTGTCGATGGTGTGTGAGAAGCAGGACGACCAGTGGCCGCGCGGGTAGGCGGCGACGACGGACTCGATGGTTTGTCGGCTTATGAGCGTGGGGTTGTTGCCTGCGTTATCTACGCCTTTGTTAACAACTGTGCTCACCTCATCGGTACGCTCGGATTTGGAGACTGCAGAAGGGTTTGACGTACCAAACAGGGTGGACAGCTGGATCAGCTGGCCGACAGAAGTGATCGAGCCGATATCACCAAGATCCTGGTGCCTGATTACAGCCTCGGTAACGCTTTCGGCTTGCTCCCGGGGCGCGCCATACGCCTGGAGCTGGTTGAGCGCGAGGTAGCCACCGTAAAACTCGAAGGAGAGCAGAGTGGCATGGAGGTTCTCCTGGGTGGTACCAATGTCGTGGAAGAGGCAGGTCAAGAAGTAGGTCTCTAGGCTGGGGATGAATGACGGGAGGTGTTTCTCGGCAATTGCAGCGCCTGCTTGTCGTGTCAGAATAAGTTCCGTGTTAAGTTGCGTTAGGCTTTTGGGGAGGATACTAACCGTAGTAGTAGACTCGCATCGAGTGATTGAAAACCTGCTCGGGCAGATGGTCTTTTGCATACCGCACCGCCTGTTTTACGACCTCGGAGTCTGGAACTTTGATTTCGGCGACGGTATAATTTGCTGGTTCCCAAGGACTAACGTCTTTGAGGAGCGTAGATTGTGCGTGAGGGACAGCGGACCATCCGTACTTCTTAATAGTTTCTAGGGAGTTGTCAGCGGGCCTCGTCTGCGAAGTGGCCGAGACGAGCAGGATAGAGCTCAGGAGGGCGATTCCGGTGAATTTCGGCTTCATGTTTGCTAACTGATGATGAACTTTGGTCTTGTCCTAGTGATGAGATATAGAAGGTAAGATGTGAGATGTGTTTCCAATACGTATGTAGCTGACCTTATATACTTCAAGGCCCTCAGTTTCAGAAGCTAGAGTGGTCTAATCTCTAATCTTCTGCAACTACTCATATGTGTCACCTTGCTGATTCATTAAGAAAGAAGGCACGTTGCATAACTAACCTTAGCCTTATGCCGTGTTTACTAATGGTGCGCATGCTTCGTATGCGCGTTTGAATTGACCATCTCCGCTGCCTACAACGCCAAACTCTTTGTTGTGGCTGGTATCTTTGCTGACGTTTTGTATTGGTGCATGAACTTCTTCCTCTAAGCTGATGAATCTCGTGGGCGCATCACCATGTCAGGAGGGCGATAGTTCTGGTAAAGGGCGCGACATGTCTTTGCCGATACCATGTCAGCTCGGCCCGGTTCGGCGCGGCTTCTCTTGTCAGCAACACAAAGCGAGCGGCACCCTGTACGGCAGACTACGTCCCTACCACAAGAGATTCCTCTATAACACTAGCCTAAATGTCTGAATTCATCATCTTGCTCGCGCATCGTCATAAAGCTCAGATACTGTAGGGATGATAAGAGGATTACTTCAATTATCCGGGAGACTGTATGAACTACGTCTACCAAAAGCCAATATACTCAACACGATTCAATAACGCCTCTCAAACGAAATCCCAGCCATTCCAGACTGCGTTATTATGGTTCAAATCGACTGAGATTTCAGGTAGGGCCTACCGCATGAGCTTAGGCGATCAGAAAGAAAATTTACCATGATCGCAACGCGTCCAGGACAAGCCTTCGGATAAGCACCGCTTAGGCGTATACTAGTCCACCTCAGAAGCAATTCCAGACGCATCTCGCATCTCCACGTCCTCGCTCTCCACAACCGTGACTCCCATTGAGGTCTTCGTAACGGTATCTTCTTCATCTGGCTCCTCGTCCTCATCCTCTGAAGCAAGAGAGTCCTGATCCCACCCATCAACATCCTCAATCAGATCCTCAGGACTTGCTGCAGCCTCCTCCTCTGCCTCCTTCGCTTCGTCCTCCTCATCCAAGTCTCCCACATTCCGTGCGTGCTCCTCCAATGTCGTTCCAGCCAACGTTTCCACGATAGTAAACCAGTCGAAATCGTCCCCGTTAGTCTCATCCTGCTTTTGCACAACAAACATCCCGCCACTGCGGGCCAGGTACTGTTGCCAAAGAGATCGATCGTGGGCCGATTCATTGGCGAGCCAACCTTCGACTAGTCCGATGAGCCGTTCAACGTGTACGTTTTCACCACGGTCGGGACCAGAGTTCAGGTCATGGTAGGTGATATATGGAAGTACAGTGTCTTGGTCCATGCAGAGGATACGGCATTGGCGGATAGAGTAATGGTAGTCACGTAAGAAGGATGTGTCATACCAACCATCTGTGTCGGGGCAAGAATGGGTGGACGCAGGATCGTATGTGGGGCAGCTCCGACTGAACAAGGCGTTGGATCGATGCTTCGTGTCTTCTGGGGTGCCGAATTGAAATGATACTTTCCTGCTCTTTTTGCCCTTATTCGAGACTGGAGTTGCTTCCTTGCCAGTGTCCGCCACCAGTGTCAGTTGTGAGGAGGCTTCGCCTTCCAGGAGAGCCGGGTTTATGTTTTCACCTCGCCATAATTTCAATGCCTGTCTGGCGTCGAATTGTTTCACCACGTCGACGTCTTGGTCTAGGTGCAGGTTCTCCCACATGCACTCCGCTTCTGCCCAGGCTTCGAAATTGTAAACAGTCTTGATAAGGTCCAATTTGGCGCGATGACACGACGCGTTTGTTCGGCTGTATTGTTGCACGTCGACGCCCGGCTCGCTCTTCCATGGCCCTCCCAGAATAATGAACCTCTTTTCCAACGCATTCAAAAGGTCCAGATGCACCTGAATCATGCAGAATGGGCACAGTAGCGCAATCAGTTGGTCATCGTGTTCTGTGCTCTTTCCCGCAGCAATGACCACAGGATGTGCAGGATGGAGCGGGTGATGACATGTCGTCGCCTGGGTGAACCGGTTATACGCGGGATTCTGTTCGCGGCCCGTCGCGGCTAATACCTCATTCAAACCGATGAAGTTGAGGCCAGCGACACGCGGAAGATGGGACCAGCGTAGATGGTCGCGCCAGTACATGTACTCTTGATATTCGAACGCCGTCGGCAAGGTTCCGTAACGCTCTTGCGGCAGACCGGGGTTTGATCGTTGCCACCGAACGTAGAGTTTAATGTCTTTCTCGTCAAAGAGAGTTGACGCTGGGATTGCGGGCGTGGGCATTGTGGTATCTCAAAGCTCTAGGATCGAGGAATTCGCTCGGCGGGTTCGGAGGGCGGGTTGATGATCCTTGACGTGATTCGGTTGGAGGGAGTGGGTACGGGTGTAGGTTGTCGTTGTTGTGTTGTGTTGCAAGGCTCGCGATCGTGGGGGTTTATATAGCTGGTAGGAAAAGTTTCTGTAGTGAATACACGTCATATTGTCGGACGAGCGCCACCGAAGCAGGCGCGGGTAGTTCATCTGATGCAACTCGTTGAGTGGGCAACGGACTGCTATCTGGTGAAAGCAAGGATGAAAAGGCAGACTCTACCTTGTAGTTCCTCGCTGAGCGGGTTGAGGTGTTCATCGTCGGTGCTCAAGAGACTGAAACTGGATAATTATGGAAATCACCACTTGCGGCAAACAAGATAAGGAGATAGAGGTCTTCGACCGTTCAATACCAACCAAATACAGTGAAAGTGAAAGGAGGGGTATGATGTTACTAGAGCTCTAGACTGACTCTACGTTAGGGGCTGCAATGTCGTTGAAAGTCATCGAGTATGCAACATTCGTGACGCGTCCCGAAGTGAAATATGAGAAACGCCACAACTCAACCGGAAATGATAACACGCAATCACATAACGACGCAGCAAGAGTTCTGCTTCTTGGCCTATATTGTGTCAACTTGGTTCGAATTAGGAGTTTTGAGCATACGCACCTGGGTGTAGAACATTTTACTCTGCGCACTCAAGCCGTCGCTCTTCTGTACCAGATTGTCAATCTTCTCCCCACGTTCCAACACGCTCTCGATGGTCTTGTGCAGCACAATCTTTGTCTCGTCCAACTCTTTTTGGATCTTCATAATACTATCGGCCTGCTGTGGATCTTGATACTTTGTTATGTAGGTCTTCAGCTCGGGAAAAGGAAACGGTTTGTCCTTGACGCTGTCCTTGGTGGCATTGGCGTAGGCGGAGCGGGGGTACTTGGTGACGAACTCGTCGAGAACCTTGGAAAGGAGCCCGTGGGCCACGGTTGCGGGGTACTCGGCGTCGGTGATGATGATGCCGCAGACGCCTTCGGTCCGTCCATATGCATGAATGACAGGGCCTAAAAGGGGTTTCCCATGTTAGTTTCAGTGGCCGTTGTTCGAGCAAGAGGGCACTCGACGTACGATCAGGCTCTTCGACGGCCTGTCTCTGCCCAGGCCGCGTCCGCCCCGCTATAGTCGTTGCTGAGAAGCTCATCTGCACGTGTCCATGGTCAGTCTAGTGCGATTCAACAGTCCCATCTCGAATCTAACGTCGAAGATGGTATGCACAACGTACAAACTCGGCGACACTGCCTTTCGTGAAGAAGTTGTAGCTCGACAAATCGCTCTCGGCACACAGCTCGACGGCGGGCTGGGTTTCATTCTTGAGGACCTAGACAGTCTGTTCAGCGACCAAGGCGGCGGTCTGACGGACAAGTAGCGCTTACTCCAATGTAGAGGATCTTCATGGCGACAGTGGTCAGGTAAACAGGGCAAGAGAGAGAACAAGCCCGGCTATAGGCTGTACAAAGATACTGAGAGATGTTGTAGTTTCGCGGGAAAGGCACTGAAGAAGGAGGTTGCACTCGAAAGGTTGCCCGGCCGTTGTCGTGGATTCGCCGGAGACGTGGCGCAGCTGCTTATGTCACCGGACAGCCACTGCGGGGTGGGTATCACCATCCCGGGCAACCCAAGCAAGAGAGTCCGGCCACGCGACGAACATCCGCAACCCACCACCGCACACCCCGTAACGACAACAAAATCATGTCGCGCTCGCTCGATAGCGCCCAAACGCAATGGCTCGAGCAGCTGGCGGCGATGCGGCAGGCAATCGCGGAGCTGAAGCTACCCTCGGTCGCTGAGCAGAGCCCAGCCTATGGAGACGACCTCGAGCTCGACTTCGACGATGACGAACTTTCCGGCACGACCAGCGGCGACGATATCTGGGACGTGATCAGCGGCGAATATGACGACTTCAGCAGCGACCACCTGGACGACGTTGGCGATGGGCGATCCAACCCAAGCACCCTCTACAATCAGACATGGCTTGCCGAGCGGTGTGCCGATGCAGCACGACGAGGCTCCGGGCTGGATGCAGTCGCCCTGGAAGCGCAGATAGCAGCGATTTTGGCCAGCGATAGCAATAGTCAGTCAACAACCGGATGAGTTGGGACCCAACGCTAACAATAGTGCAGGCGAAGAGTTGCAGATGATTCTGGCTGACATCGTGGGCTATGGGGAGCTGGATATGGTTGCTGACCTGATAGCCCACCGGCGGGACATAGCGCGGTCTTTACAGGAGCCAGAGAAGACAGGCGGCGTCATTGGCCGTTTACAGACCAGAGCAGAGCGAGAAGAAGCCCTCCGCAAACAAGACCACGAACACAAGCACGCAACTCTGGGCCCAGCCCTTGACCGCAACGGCCCCCAGTACCCGCACGTCTACCGGACCCACGAGGCGGGAAACAAGCTTTCGGCCTATGGAAAGAAGTATGCTCTACCAGCCAATCATGGGCACGAGGACACCGCGACCTACGAGGAGTACACCATTCCAGCAGCTCCTGTGGGGGCCCTGGGCGCTGGGCGCCGACTGATTGAGATCAAAGAGATGGACGGCCTCTGCCAGCGAACCTTTAAAGGCTACAAATCACTTAACCGAATGCAGAGCCTAGTCTATCCCGTCGCCTACGCTACGAGCGAGAACATGCTCATCTGTGCGCCTACCGGTGCTGGTAAGACAGACGCAGCTATGCTCGCCATATTGAACGCTGTATCCAAGTACGTCACTCCTAACCCTATCGAAGAACCCGACTCCACCGACTTCACCGTGCTCACCGAGGACTTTAAAATCATTTACGTGGCTCCCATGAAGGCTCTGGCTGCAGAAGTCACTGAGAAGCTAGGGAAGCGGCTCGCGTGGTTGGGAATCAAGGCCCGTGAGCTTACGGGCGACATGCATCTCACAAAAGCCGAAATAATGGATACTCAAATCATTGTAACAACGCCAGAAAAGTGGGATGTGGTTACCAGAAAAAGCACTGGGGACACGGAGCTAGTACAAAAGGTCCGACTCCTTATCATCGATGAAGTACATATGCTGCATGACGAACGTGGTGCGGTGCTCGAGAGCTTAGTCGCTAGAACACAGCGTCAAGTGGAGAGCACTCAATCACTTATTCGAATCGTTGGTCTCTCTGCTACTCTACCCAACTATGTCGACGTTGCGGACTTTCTCCGAGTCAACAAGATGGCCGGGCTCTTCTATTTTGACGCATCATTCCGACCTGTGCCGCTCGAGCAACACTTTATTGGTGCCAAAGGTAAAGCAGGATCCGCCAAGTCAAGAGAGAATATCGAGCAGGTGGCGTTTGACAAGGTCTCGGACATGCTCAAACTTGGACACCAAGTTATGGTGTTTGTGCACTCTCGCAAGGACACAGTAAAGACAGCCAGAATGCTCTATGACAAAGCAGTCGATGCACAGTGCGCAGATCTTCTGGATCCGACCGACCACCCCCGATACGACTCGGCCGTCCGTGACATGAGGCAATCCAAAGGCAAGGAAATTCGTGAACTGCTAAAGAAAGGCATGGGCACTCACCATGCTGGCATGCCTCGTTCCGACCGAAACCTCATCGAGCGTCTCTTTGCCGACGGTGTCATCAGGGTCCTCTGCTGCACTGCTACTCTAGCCTGGGGTGTCAACTTGCCAGCTGCTGCAGTGCTTATCAAAGGCACCCAGGTCTACAACTCTCAGGAAGGCAAGTTCACCGATCTTGGTATTCTGGACGTTCTACAGATCTTCGGTCGTGCTGGTCGTCCTCAGTTCCAAGATAGTGGCATAGGATTCATATGTACGACGCACGACCGACTCGATCACTATCTACGAGCTGTGACGGAACAACAGCCCATCGAGTCTAGATTTTCAGCCAAGCTCGTCGATAATCTAAACGCAGAAATTTCGCTGGGAACAGTCACCACAGTGCAAGAAGCAGTGCAATGGTTAGGTTATTCGTACTTGTTCGTAAGGATGCAAAAGAGTCCATTGAGCTACGGCATAGAGTGGGCAGAGATTCGGGACGACCCGCAGCTGGTACAGCGCCGCCGCAAGCTCATCATTGATGCAGCGCGAGTCCTTCAAAAGAGCCAAATGATCATCTTCAACGAAACCACCGAGGATCTACGTTCCAAAGACGTCGGCCGTATAGCGAGCCAATTCTATGTCCAACAGTCGAGTATTGAGATTTTCAATACCATGATGAGGCCGCGTGCTTCGGATGCTGATGCTCTAGCCATGGTTAGTATGAGCGGCGAGTTTGACCAGATCCAATCTAGAGACACTGAAGAAAAAGAGCTCTCAGCTCTGCAAGAAGAAGGATATGTAGTCACTGAAGTGAAGGGGGGAGTAGGTACCCCTCACGGTAAAACCAATGTTCTCCTACAAGCACACATCTCAAGAGCGAGGCTGGAGGACTTTACTCTGGTCTCAGACACCAACTACATTGCTCAAAATGCCACACGGATTGCACGCGCTTTGTTCATGATAGCACTCAATCGGCGTTGGGGTTACCAGTGTCTGGTCCTCCTAAGTCTGTGCCAATCGATTGAGCGTCAAACCTGGTCCTACGAGCATCCGCTGCACCAATTCGATCTTCCACAACCGATTCTACGTAATCTTGACGCAAAGAATCTCTCTGTTGAAACATTGCGTGACATGGAGTCTGCCGAAATCGGTGAGCTTGTGCATAACAAGAAGATGGGCGTTGTCATCTCAAAGATTCTGGATAACTTCCCCACCTTGAGCATTGAATCAGAGATTGCTCCACTTAATCGAGATGTTCTTCGCATTCGCTTATGGCTAACGCCAGACTTCAAATGGAACGACCGCCACCATGGAACGTCTGAACCGTATTGGATTTGGGTGGAGAATTCGGAAACTTCACAGATATACCACTACGAGTATTTCATTCTAGGGCGCAGGAAGTTTTACGATGATCACGAACTCAACTTTACGATTCCGCTCGCAGATCCACTCCCCTCACAAATTTATGTCCGGGCAGTGTCTGACAGGTGGCTAGGTGCAGAAACTGTACACCCGATCTCGTTTCAACATCTTATCCGGCCTGATACTGAGAGTGTATATACGGACCTTCTCAATCTCCAGCCTCTGCCGGTCTCTGCATTGAAAAACCCGCTGCTGGAAGAATTATACAGCGAACGATTCCAGTACTTCAATCCGATGCAATCGCAAATCTTCCATTGCTTGTACCACACCCCTGCAAATGTGCTCCTTGGGTCGCCTACCGGTAGTGGCAAGACTGTGGCAGCTGAGCTAGCAATGTGGTGGGCGTTTCGTGAGAAGCCGGGATCCAAAGTGGTCTACATTGCCCCCATGAAAGCCCTCGTTCGCGAACGAGTACAAGATTGGGGCAAGCGACTTGCGGCGCCCATGGGCCTTAAGTTGGTCGAATTAACTGGTGACAATACACCGGATACGCGAACCATTCGCGATGCGGACATCATCGTCACAACGCCTGAGAAATGGGACGGTATCAGCCGAAGCTGGCAGACACGCGGTTACGTTCGGCAAGTCAGCCTGGTCATCATTGACGAGATTCATTTGCTTGGCGGTGACCGTGGTCCCATCCTTGAAATTATCGTGTCGCGTATGAACTATATTGCTTCACAGAGCAAGGGCTCCGTTCGACTTTTAGGCATGTCGACCGCTTGTGCCAACGCCAGCGACCTCGGCAACTGGTTGGGGGTCAAAGAGGGCCTATTCAATTTCCGTCATTCGGTTCGCCCTGTCCCGCTGGAAATCTTCATTGATGGCTTTCCAGAGCAGCGTGGGTTTTGCCCTCTGATGCAGTCAATGAATCGCCCTACATTCCTAGCCATCAAGCAACATTCTCCGGAGAAGCCGGTCATCGTCTTTGTAGCTTCACGTCGGCAGACTCGTCTTACTGCTCGAGACTTGATCAACTTTTGTGGAATGGAAGATAACCCTCGTCGCTTTCTCCACATGTCTGAAGACGACCTCGCTCTTAACCTCTCTCGTGTCAAGGACGATGCATTACGTGAAGCTCTGAGTTTCGGTATTGGTCTGCACCATGCTGGTCTCGTAGAGTCCGACCGCCAATTGTCTGAGGAACTGTTCGCCAACAACAAGATTCAGATACTAGTTGCGACTAGCACCCTTGCTTGGGGTGTCAATCTTCCTGCTCATCTTGTTGTCGTCAAAGGCACTCAATTTTTCGATGCAAAGATTGAGGGATACAAGGATATGGACTTGACCGATGTTCTGCAAATGCTTGGCCGTGCGGGCCGCCCACAGTTTGACACCTCCGGTATCGCACGCATCTTCACTCAAGATGCCAAGAAAGAATTCTACAAGCACTTCCTCCACACTGGATTCCCTGTTGAATCAAGCCTACATAAAGTCCTGGACAACCATCTTGGAGCTGAGATTTCTGCAGGTACGATCAATACCAAGCAAGATGCGCTTGATTATCTGACATGGACCTTCTTTTTCCGCCGCCTTCACAAGAATCCCTCATTCTATGGGCTTGAGATCTCTGCCGAGGAACACAATACGATTACAGCACAAACCATGGCCAATGATTACATGGTCAAACTTGTCGAGGACTCACTCCAAGAGTTGGACGAGTCATCGTGTGCCTTGGTTGAGCCAACTGGTGATGTTGAATCGACGCCGCTAGGCAAGATTATGAGCTACTACTATCTCAGCCACAAGACCATTCGTCATCTTGTAAAGCATGTCAAACGCGATGCCACCTTCTTGGATGTCCTGTCATGGGTTAGTCATGCCTCCGAGTATGACGAACTGCCAGTGAGACACAACGAAGACCTCATCAATGCGGAATTGTCCAACGCTCTACCGTTGAAAGCGGATGACTTTGGACTGCCCATGTGGGATCCGCATGTCAAGGCATTCTTACTTCTCCAAGCGCACTTCTCGCGCATCGACCTACCTATTGCAGATTACGTAGGAGACCTGAACAGTGTTCTGGATCAGAGCATCCGTATCGTGCAAGCCTCCATCGACGTCCTCACTGAACTTGGCTACCGTTCCTCTTGCGAGATGATGGTAATACTCCTCCAAGCTATCAAGTCTGCACGCTGGCCTACCGATGGTCCGCTGTCTATCCTACCGGGTGTAGACGTCGAGAAAGAAAAGGCTCGAGTCGCGCAGCCGAGAGCAGCTCCGACGTCACTCGTGGAAGCGACGACAACCCCCAACGGCGTTCTTGAAACGGCGGCAAAGTCCGCCGGAGTATCGCCAACGATGGTGAGAGGATTCATGGAGACTATTCCCCGCCTCCCCATCCTCAGATACGCAGTCGGCAGTCTCAACGCCGTATCCATCACTGTGGGTCTCTCTCGCGTCAACGCAGCGCAAGGCCGGCCTAGTAATATGCGCTCGAGAGCTTCGAAGCGCGGTCAGACTGGAAGCTCTCCGCGTGCCGGTCCCGGATCGACTGGCTCAAGTGGTATTCGCATATATGCCCCCAGGTATCCAAAGCCACAGACCGAAGGCTTCTTTGTCATCATCTCGTACTCCAGCTCCGACGAGATCATCGCGTTAAAGCGAGTGGGATGGAGTGACCAGGGCGGGAGGGGCCATGCTAGTGGCAGTGCAGCGTTGCAGGCGTCGGCGAAGATTATGCTGCCACAAGAGGCTCAAGGGAAGAAGATTGATGTCTATATTTTGAGCGACGCGTATTTGGGCATGAAGTGGAAGATTGACAGCGTTGATGTGCCTGAGGCGCCGGCTTTTGAGGCCGGAAAGGAGAAGTAGGGGATATAGCCGGTATCTACTCTCAAGGTCACCGTTTGTAGGAAGCAGACTCCGTGGTCCATCATGCATGCCCCAGCACGGGTTCGCATGGGGGCCAGACTCCGAACAAGCAATTTGCACAGTAGGCAGAGTCCGTGTTCTGGAATCTCTCTTTTTGTTCCGTGTATATAGCATACCTACTTACACTCGCAAAGGCCCACTTTCCTCAAATGCTTCAGGCATGCCGTTCGCATTTCGCACGTAGATAGCATGCATATACGAGGAACGGACTTTGGCATGATCCGATCTGCAGTCTTACAGGAGCTGCCTTAACAATGTCTTCCTAGAAACTGGATTCCTGATATCGTATCGCGGAAAAGCCGAGGTTCTCGGATCCTGTAATTTTAGTAAGGAGTTTGTCTTTGGGAGAAACAAATCGTGTCTATCAGCATCAACACTTTGAGGGAAAGACTTTCCACAGATTGCTCTAAACTTCTTCCACTACGTAAACCTCCCCTCTCGTCCTCGCTCCACTTACCTCATCTCCTACTTGCCACTTCGCTCTCGCCGGCCGTCGGACTGCTAGCTTTATGTGGGCATTCAAGCCCGCGCCCACTCGACAAACTCCGTCGATCTGACACAAGCCCTCAGACCACGCGTCCAAGAGATACCCAGACGGTGCCGGGCGGAAAAGGAAAACGATGCTGTGGCCGGGCACCGCTGGGCCAATCATGGATTGAAGTTTCGGGTTTCGAGCGAGGGCCGCGGTGGCGCTCAAAGTCCGACAGCGCGGATCCAAACATTTCGCTGGGGGACGCTAGCCGAGCGCTTCAACGTCGCTACACGACACACCTGGGCGATGCGACATCTAAACTCTGACCTGCGCGCGCGTTTACTCTGTGTAGAGAGGTGCCGAGCTTGACATGGCGAAGGTACCTTGAGGGCAATAATGGAGTTGGAGAACAGACGAAGCTGAAGAACCGCCCCAAAATCAACTAAGAGAACTCGTGTGCACCGGACCTCATTCTCAGGCCCGCCTCATCCGCTCCGCACGGCCACCCTTTTTCTCCAGATGTTTCGAAACCTGCCGTGTCCGCCAGAAGTTCAGCCAAACTCAAAGCTGCCCTATTGTGGATGGTCAAACACACCAGACCCACCCGCCCCTAAACGCGCGCGCCACAATAATCTCGCAGAATAGGGCGCAATACAAAAGCATGGCTTTGTCCGAACAATAGCTTTGTTCCACCACTACTTCTTTCAGTCAGTCCAGTCACTTGCCCTTTCTTCACCTTCACTTGCTCGCGCCGTGGCTATTGTGCTGCTACTTCCATTCTTTTGATAACTTGCTATTATTCACCACTCTCACTTCTCACTACCCGCTCTCACATTCACTTGGGCCGGCCCTTCGTCAATCGTTACTTCCCTATATAAGATCTAAAACACCTACCCACCCACCCACAAGTCTCCAACCTCAGCTTTTCCAAACTCTACCTACCATCATCATGAAGAACGTCATTGCTGCCGCCACGGCGCTCTTCGCTGCTTCCGCCTCGGCTCACTCGTGGCTGGCCTGCACCGACTACGACAACACCGAAATGCTCAAGTGGATGGAGGGCAACTCGACGCTCCCCTTCCCCATCACCATCGACCCAACGTAAGCCAATCCCCTCCTCCTCCCCCTCCTATCCCACGTCCCCCTCACTAACTTCCCCACCAGCATGCCCGCCTACGCCAATTTCTGCAAAGGCTGGCCGCGCGCGAAGCAGAACCCCGGCAACTGGATCGAGGAATCCTCCAACTACGTCTGGAACCTAGTCGCCAACAAGTTCAACGGCGAAACCGCGGCCTGCCACCCATCGCAGCGCTCGCCCAACCAGCTCGGCGGCGCGCCGCGCGCCCAAGCCAAAGCCGGATCGACCATCCGCCTCATGTTCGGCGGCAACGGCCACGCGCGCGGCGCCAGCGTCGGCGGCGACCCGGGCTACGTGACCGTGTACACCAAGGGCGAGCCCGAGTCCGACATCACCGACCTGAGCGAGTTCACGGATGAGAACAAGCTGCAGAGCAACGGCTTCAGCGCCGAGAGCTTCGCGTACCCGGCCGACCCGAACGTCAAGTCGCCGACGCAGGGCCTGCAGGACAAGGGCAACTGGCAGAGTCTGCAGCTGCCCAAGGCGATGATTCCGGGGCGCCATATGTTCGTTTGGGTGTGGTCGTATGAGGGCAAGGACCAGTGGAGCACGTGCTTCGATGTCGACGTCTCGGAGTAATTTTCTGGACACGCCCGGCTACCTTCTCTCTCTCTCTCTCTGACTCTCACTCTCTCTCGCCCAAGCCCAGCTCTGGAATCGCTCAGGCCTCGGAGCATCATCCTATCCGCTTCTACCGTGTAGAACCGGCCAGTTGGTTGGCCACATATATTTCCCCCTTCCCTTCGATTGTTATATTACAGCTATCTGCCTTTTCCTCTTTTCTGTCTATATACACACTTTACATTTTGGAGGGGCGGTATGGTACAGACCTGGACTGGACTAGACTGCGCTAGAGATAGAGAGATAGATAGAAAGAAGACTATCCATCTGGATTTCTAGACGTTGCAATAAATATTCTAAACTACTGCTTGCTTTGTTTCGCGCGAGTTGTTGGCGGGGGACGCCTTCGCGCCCCGGCCATGTGCTTGCTTGATCATATGTATGTTTTACTCGCGCGAGTTGAGTTGAGTTGAGTTAAGTTGAGTCGATGCGCTGCAATGCGCTGCAATGCCCTACACTGAAGATCAGAAGATGCATAAACAGCATTACGTACTGTGGACACCTAGTCTTCTCAACATATTCCCTCATCTAAAATCTAAATCTGACACAAACCGAAGAAACAGCAGGCAAGGAGGCAGACTCCTCGCCCGTCTATATAAGACTTCCTTACGCCTTAACCATGACACCCCACCCCTTGAAGCACACCCTCGCCGCAACCAGCAGCACCGCACTCGCACTCAACAACACGCCGCCAAAAATCCACACAGCGTCAAACCCGCTCTTGTCCAAGATGGCGCCCCCGACGGGCGTGCCAATCAACAAGCCAAACGCAATCAGGGCGAAACTCTGGCCCAGGCGCGTCCCGATCTTGTGGCGCGCGTCGAGCGACAGCTGCACGATAATCGTCGGCGGCAAACTGACGAAGCTGCCGGAGAAGAAGCCGTAAAACGCCATCAGCACAATCAGGCTAGCCGACGACGAGGCGACCATGAAGCAGAAGCACAGAATCGCCGTGACGACCGTGCACGGGATAACGACGTTAAAAGGCCCCAGCTTGTCGGCGGCCCAGTTAGGAATCACGCGGCCGAACAAGGATGTCGAGTTCATGATGGCGAGCAGGTAGAAGGCGAGGTCGGGGTTGGTGATGCGCGCCTGGATGGCGTAGATCTGCGCGTAGAAGAAGGGCATGTACAGGCCCATGAAGCCGACGAAGAAACCCAGCACGTCGAGCGTGTAGGCCGGGATGCGGAAGGCGCTGACGTCGAGCATCTTGCGCGTCGTGGGGGGTAGCACGCGCACGCGCATGCAGATGTTGGGGATGACCATGGTGCCCAGGATCATGAAGCCGATGGCGCGCGTCGTCCACGCGAAGCCGATCTGCGGGAGCAGCTTGTGGAACATGATGGGGTAGATGACGCTGGAAAGTTTCTCTTAGTAGGGGTTCGACAAGGACGGCCGGAGAGCGGACACAAAAGACTTACCCTCCTAATGAGCTCCCCGCGGCAGCGAGCCCCACGGCAGCCCCGATCTTGGTGGAGAAGTAAGTGCTCAGGATGGCCACGCTGGGGATGAAGATGAGGCCGCTGCCGAGGCCGATGCAGATTGCTTGCGCGAGCAGCACTTGCCAGTACGCGTGGCACAGGCTCAGCATCATCTGGCCGAAAACCAAGAGAAAGGAGCCCGCAACCAGTAGTTCGCGGAAATAGCCGGCATCGTAGATGGGTCCGGCGACGGTGCCGACAAGGAGGAGCAGGAAGGCTTGTATGGAGCCAATCCACGATATTGCCGACGGTGTTGAAGAGGTGAGAAGGTTGTCTTCATAGTAGGCCTGGTAAGATCCAAATGTATTGATTATGCCCCTATGGGCTCGTTAGCTTTTGCTAGAACAGCAATACCGTAGGGCCAATAAATACCAAGAATTGAAGAACAAAAAGAATGCTCCAAGAACCTGCAACCACGCCTGTAAACCACCATCCGGTATGCTTTTCACGTTGTAGATGCTTGGCTGAGTGGATTTCACGGGCTCCAACTCTCTCTCGCCTTCCTCTTCGTTCACGCGGTCGCCTAGATTCTTCTCTTGCATCCGCTCGGCTTGCTCCTCATGCGCGCGACTGGGTACTGAGTCTTCCGAAGATAAAGACCGTTGCTTTTCTGGCTTTTCATCTTGTAACGCTGAAGGGGTATCGGGTGGGAGAGAGTGGTTGTTCCCCGACCGTTCCATCTCTTCAGATCTCATTGCATTGGTGTCGTGGAGTCGTATTCCTCGTATTCCCGAACTCTTGCAGCTGTCTGTTGTCTGTCTTTCTCGTCTTCACTGCCTTCCCGTATCCAGAGACAAGAGGGCAGCACAATCAAAGCAGATGGGGGGAGGAGATACAATCGTAATCATCTGAAGAACGATCGGGGGGATTCAAACCAGTCACATAGAATCGCAAACTGAAGTGTTAAAATACCGTTTCGCCCCATATCTAGCTCCGGACCGGAGATGCCAAAGCGCGAGCGAGCGAGCCGGAAAAGCGCACTAGGCCCGCGACTCTAACCTCCAGCGGAGAGCCGGCATGCAGGTTATAACCCTCTCTCTGTACCGCCCTTGAGCCCTTCTATCTTTTTGATTCCATTGCTCTTATTGTTGTTTTAGGGACTTACTAGAGCTAGTAATATTACTGTGAATGATCGCCGCGTTTGAAGGGCGCAAAGTGAGGAGTCACAAACGGCTGAGATGGACAGATTAAACCCGCGTTATAGCCGGCCCGTCTCACGTGCGTGTATGTACAGCTTAGTGCGGCTTAGAGCTCCTGCTTAGACATCATGCTAGATACTCGGATATCCGACCTCAACTCCGCCATCTCCACACGTCTGACAATCATCGCTGACCCTCGGTGATATCACAGGTGTGAATAGATTTTATATTATCTGCATCGGTGTAGATACCGCTCGACGGGCATAACCGTAAGCACAACCGTAGATATCGCCGAGACATGTTCGACGCCGAATAAGGCGAGAAGATGATGAGGGCGATCATCCTGACGCGCAAATGCTTCGCCAGATCCAGCCAGAGAAATAAAGGGCGGTGTTGCGCCAAAATGATATACAAAGTAAAGAGCATCATCCCATCATAGTCCCGTATTCCAGGGTGTGGTGTGCCTCGTTGATCCATCCCGTACTTTTTGTTGGCCTGTCTCTGTGAACCGCAACTCGAGGGAATACCGGGGGAATGCTCGTCAACGCCTCGCACGCTCGCTATGCTATTAAACCGTGAAAGGCCCTACCTAAAGTGAAATTTTGTTCCCAAATCCTTAAACACATCAAACGCATCTCAGCCAACCCAGACTCTAAGTTTCTGGATAGGTCGTCCCCAATCTCCGTAGCAAGGTGCTGTACTTGAGATTAGTTTTCCAGGGGCAGTGCTACCAGTCGGTAGCCGGACGGATGGGTAGAAGATGCTTCGAGGCGTTCCTCGAGATACATGTTGTCCATGAGAGCTCTGGGCAAGGTTCCGTTGGCTGATGGTCTGACCTCACTCTTCAGTGCATTTCGACGGCGTTTCTCACGCTCGTCAACAACGTCTCGCATAATCTTGACCACTCCTGTCCAACCAAGATGACTCGCAGTTGCAGGATTGTTGAACAGCTGTTCGATGAGGTGAAGCGGCAACGACAGGAGAATACTGGAAAGAGTCCGGGTGACGTAGCTGGGCTTTAGATCGTCTTGCGGAGGTGCATCCCCAAACCGAATCTTGCTCAGGCGCGGATTGTGGCTCGGCATCTTGCGTTCAAAGACCTGTGGCAATCGTGGGTCGTCTCGCAGTTCCGCCGCGAAGGTGTACAAGTTGAAATCTACCGGAAAGTTATACGCAATAAAGGCCAGGACCTGGTGGAGGAAAGCAGCCGCGTACGAATCACGAGCGCCAGAAGCTTGCTGACCAAGCTCAGCCACGCATCCACAGAGGCCAAAGTGAAGAGCCTGGTCGACCGTGTCCCATCGCACAAGGGCTTGCACAAGTTGAATACCCTGGTTGTACATGCCGAGAATCTGGAAGACCTTTGCTGCGCTAGCATAGCTCATCGCCTGACCCATGCGTCTACGGGCTTCGGTGAACGTGGGACCCTGTTCACCGTCGTAGTTGTAGGGTCCCAACCCGTTGCGCAACGAATTTACGGGCAAAAGTGGTGCGCCATACAAGACTTTGACGGCCTCACTCATAGAATCGGGCGACGAGAACTCATCAAACGTCGAAATCTCGAGCAACTTTCGGGAGTCCTTTGCTTCGCCGGCTGCATGCGCGTTGTATCGGATGGCATCTGCAATAGCCGCGCTCCTGGCCACGACGATGCCATGGACCGGCAGTGATATCAAGAGGCCCCTTCCAGAGCGAACCTGTAGGATGAAGTCTGCAAATTCGGGATTGGCAACCTGCGCAGACAAGTAATCGGCAAGCGCAAACGACGACTGGTCAAAGTTTTCACGCGGGTAGTGAACCCCGTTCTGCCAAGGTACGCCACGAGCTTCATCGCTAAAGTCTGAACCAGGCTGCTTTTCTCCAGGAAGCGACTTGTTGGGAGATTGAGAGTGAGACCGGATGGCTCCATTCACAATACTGGGCGCCTGGCCTGCCGAGAACAGGCCTTGGAAAGGTCCCTGGTATGCAGCGGTTCCTGCGGAGTGTGGAGGCATGTAATCGCGTCCGGGAACGTACATAGCCTCGGGAGGTGCCATGGTGTATGCAGGGCCGACAAAGGAAGCAGACGGTTCCGACGGGTGGTGTGCATGGCCGGGGTAGAAAGGAGTAAACGGCGGAGGGGCAAAGCCTGGCGGCGGGCGCGCAAAGGCGTGGTGGGCGGCGGGCTTCTCTGGCTCCTGGGGAGTCGACGGTATCGCAGGAGACTCCTGGGCAGCACCAAAGACAATGCTTTCGACGCTCGGCCGCGCGCGGTGGAACTGCATCTGAGTCGGCGGCGGCGGCTGAAATGGAGCTTCGGTATATTCCATTGCTGGGGATTGGACAGCCGCTTTGATCGATGGATAGAAAGGCGGGGGAAGTTCGGTTGGGGGAGCTGCAACGTGATGCGCGCCATTCACGGCAGCCGGAGCGGGCTCAGGTGCCACGGGCGAGGACACTTCGGGAGCACTTGCGGAAGCCTGGTCGGAGCCAGATACTGCGTGTTGCCACATCAGCACGCGGTCGCGCGAGGGGAGGGGGTAGATGGGATGAGAAGACAGACCTTGGGAATCCGGCGACGTCTCCAGAATCTGGTCGTGGGCCTGCTCCACCGGGCTCGCAGGAGTGGGCTCCACGACGTGGCCGTTGTCCATGGCCGACGTCTTGGAGTCGGGCGTCAGCGGGGCGTCGTCGGCGGCAGCGGCAGCGGCTTGCTCAGCGGCGCCTTGCCCCTTTGCCGGCTGCGTTTGCGGCTCATCGGAGGCAGGCGCCGGCTCGTCTTGAGTCACCGTCTCTGGCGTCGACGCTTCAGGCGTCATCGGCCGGGCAGCGGGCGGCGGGCGCGAGAGCGCCAGCGGGACCGCAGGCACAATGCGACCGACAGCGCGCCTGGGCGGCTTCGGCGGTGCTCCAGCAGTGCCGGCAGCGACCGCATCTGGCGGTGCCATGATGGAGCGTCGGATGGAGCGTCGGGTGAGGGCAATGGCACGGCACGGCGCGGTGCGGTGTGTGAGGTGCAGCGGTGGGGGGCAGGAGGGGCTCCAAGATAATTTGCGCGATGGGCAAGTGGCCAATTATCCTGGAGGGCCCTGGGAGCGCGAGCTGCAGCGAGGCTGAGGACGAGAGCGTGGCAGACGCGAAGCAGTGAAGGCTCGTCCGTTTACGCGGCTGGCGGGGAAAATCTGCTCGTGTCGAGGGTCGTCATAGCTCTAGTTTCTGACTAAGCACCCACACACCTTTTGTACCTCTGTGTAACTGCCCAGCTACACACCACACACCACGCACCACTTGCCACCGTTGTCGCTGTCACTCGAGCGCAGTCATTGAAATTCATACACCACGTCCTTGGGCAGAAAGCCCCCCATCTAGAGACCACACTTGC
The DNA here is from genome assembly GCA_011032825.1 of Massariosphaeria phaeospora. NCBI lineage: Eukaryota > Fungi > Ascomycota > Dothideomycetes > Pleosporales > Massariosphaeria > Massariosphaeria phaeospora. The sequence continues at coordinate 446,182 of JAADJZ010000030.1, read as the reverse complement.
ACTGTGCTTCACAGTGCGTACAGTTTTAGCACACTGGCGGAAATCTGTTTGCCTACGCAACGAGCATTAATACCAAATCCATTGCACAGCTTCAATTTCGACCAGACCCCGATACACATGCTCACGACTTTATGACAACGTCTTCCCATGTCGTCCCTTCTTTGCGCCCGTTGCTCAATGTCGCTTCCACGACACATACTGACCTGACTCCTTCCCCAACAGAACACTCAGCGGAGAATGATTCCCTGATACGATGTCAACTACTGCCCACTTGGGCACGCTTCGACACCTTCACTCCTTGACCCTCTCTTTGGAACCCCTACATCCCTAGCCGTCATATATTCTGCTTCTCCAGCTCTCCATGGCTTACCTGCAGGCCCTGCCAACACTCGCTGGCAGACACCCCTCTCCAAAACACCATCCTCAGCCGCCCCGGCCGGTCAAGAACAAGGGGGGTTTCGGGGATTGTCGAGACCGAGAGTACCGTACAAACCGCTCCGTCTGTCCTGCAGAAACGTATCTGCAGACACAGCAATTTGCTCCGACACGTAGGTTGACAACTCGTGGGATGCAGGGCCAGTATCGCTCACAACAATCAGCCAACCGCTTCAGCATTCTCGCCGAGCTCGATCAATCGCCTAACCAGAGCAAGTTCACCTTTGACTTTGTACAAACAGCAAACACGAGCGCGCGACGACGCGGCAAACGCGGCGGGAATCCCGACAAAGGGGCAACATATTCTCTAGCCGATAAGAAGCCCAAGGATTTCGCTTCACAAGCCTCAACCCTAGCTACTTTTGGAGTGCCGCAGAGCGACTTCACATTCTCTGTTGGTGGGTCAGGGCAGAAGTTGTTCTCTGAAACTCAGCCAAATGCGCGCACATTGCCGGCAACACCAGAGAAAAGACACGTTGCTCAGTCATCAAAGCCCTACCTCGGCCATGGCAAGAGTATGCCACCACCAGTCGAGCTGCCCGCGATAAAAACCAAGGAGTCGCGGTTCTTTCCGACCCCTGTAGCTCCTACGACTCCCCGCATGTTGGATCGTTCAAAGACGTGTCTCTCCATCAAGATCCCTACGTCCGCTCAGAAGGCGGCGGCCACGGCAGCATGCCGCGCTCTAGCATCCCAGAAAAAGGGACCCCCTCGCAGCGTGTTCGATCACAGCACGCACCACTGGGAGTCCACCTCTTCACCGCCGCCGTCTCTCAATACATCAGGTGGCAATTTTGGACGTGACACTGACTCAAAGTTTCCGGTAGTGCCTACAGCTGCTCCAGTGGCGATCACTCATCCCTATGCCGGGTTTTCGACAAAGACGACATCCACAGCCGAGTCACATACGGCTATAGTTCCCTCGCCATCTATCGTGCCGGGGCCTCTATCAATGCCGGACTGGGCCCCTATATCCGGCCTTCGCGCACCTATAATTACCTCTCAAACGACTACATCGAACCATTCGAGAGGGCAAATCGGATTCCCACAGCAAGAAGCTGGCCCAACACCCACGAAACACATTCTCAGTCAACCAATCGTGCTAGCGCCAAACGGGAAGCCCATCGACTCAGGGTTACCCGTCGTCCCTGAACCCAGCACTGGTCCACATTCGTGTCTGGCTGGCCAGAACAAAAACCTAAACGACTTCCTAAAGATGGGCCACGCAAAATCCTGCTGGTGTTCGTCCCACAAATCAGCCCACAGCTGCACGTCTCCTCGGCCATGCCCCCTACCTGTAGCAGAGGAACGTACACCACCAGCGCAAAAAGTCCAGCTCGCCATCCCCGACCCCGACATGACCGAGCGTCTCCAGGCGGAAGACCAGCTCTCGCCCACAGACCCAGACCCAGACCTAGACTCCATATCGCTCGCCTCATTCTCCACATCGTCCACCTGCTCCTCCTTCGAAGACCTCGGCGCCCTTACCCCCACATCCTCCTCCACACCACCAAGCCCTCGCCCCCTCCATGCAGACTACGACTACGACTACGACTACGACTGGACCCTCGTCTCGCCCACCTCCCACCTCTCTCTGTATACCGAATCGACGAATTCGCCCACGTCAACGGCGCTCCTCACGCCAACAAGCGCGTATCCCTCGCCGCCACCAAGTCCCATCTGCGGATCCCCGATTACCGCCGTGTCTGGGCAGAACGACCTGCCTGGAGGGAAGACGAGCGCGTGGACGGGCGCCAGGATCGCGGATAAGCATCCGCAGTACACTGCGTGGCCGACGCTGCGGGAGGCTGCGGCTTTGCATGTTGGGCGGCCGGCGAAGGGGCGGGGTGCGCGGAGCGAGAGTTGAAGTGCATATTAGACCGGCGCGGTTCGCTGCTGTATGGTCCAGGCGGGCGGGCTGGGCTGGGCTAGGAGTGCCGAGTTGTAAGGTACAAGTGCGAGCGTGGCTAGCAGCAGTATGAGACGCTGCTCCGGCTGCGGGGGGGGAGGGGTTGTAGATGGCATTCCACTGTAACTGTTTTTCTCTGTTTGTACCCTTTTGTTTGCTTTGTGCTTTTGTTTGCTTTGTGCTTTTGTTTGCTTTGTGCTTTTGTTTGCTTTGTGCTTTTGTTTGCTTTGTGCTTTTGTTTGCTTCTGCTTTATTTGCACTTGGTCCTGTCTTGTTTTTTGGTCTCATGTACGTGTGCTTGTATATTGATGTTTTTTGGTTTTTGGATTTGTATATGTGTTTGTTTGATCTAGTTTGTCGGCGTTGCATGCATGTATGCGTGCATGTATCTGTATCGGTATCTGTACCTTTGCGTATTTAATTCTTTATAAATCTGATCTTATAATCTATCCATTCATCTATTCATCCATCCATCCCTCTACATACCTTATTCCTGAATAACGTAAGATCAACTAGATAAAGCTGTTAATTAGATACCATCTTCAAACTACTCTCTTAACACTTTCTGCGTCCCGTTTTATTTCTCTTCCCTCGTTTCTAGTTCCAATAACCATATACTATTCATTCACAAGCTTCTATTTTATTACTTTTATTCGACTAACCGCGCGCAACATAATCGCAACTACACTCTTCAATCCTCACTTATTATTTACTCTTATGCACTTTGTTCGTATGAAATTCTTTCTATTCTAGGTTTTTGGAAACTGCAACGGCTGTACATTAGATCACTATTTCGTTTTATAGAATAGATGGAGTTTTGTTTTGTTCTTTTCCATGTGTGGGTTACGTTACGTATTAGATATTCTTCTTCTTCTTTTGCAGACAGAAAGTCTAACTCTTGTCAAGTCTGCAATCTCATTCACCGATACAATAACATATACCGAGGATAAATTAGTCGACCGTGATACCGAGATACGGATCTAGCTACACTACTACTAGGCTCCCAGTTACCTTGCTTCCCTCCCCTGTCATATCAAGTCATATCATTCCGCTTTCCTTTTGCCGAGCAGTCCCCGTCCTCGCAAAGGCGACGTACGTGCTCCCTCAGCCGCCTTCAGACTCCCGCCCAGACCCTCTGTGCCCCTCTTTCCAGTGGCTGTTACCCCGAAGCGCCACCTACACAGCCCTTGCTCGCACCAGCCCCACAGCTCACTCTCGTTGCGGAACTCCAGCCCGTAGACGACGCCCGCGCTCGGCAGCTCGACGGGCTGCAGCAGCACGCAGCCATTCTCGATGAACGTCTCCTTGTGCGCCGACGCATAGAACTGCCATCCGCAGCCGTGGATGTACGAATAATCGCCCGGTACGCCTTCGCCGCCCCGGAGCGAGTAGTCCTGGTCGAGGAAGGCGTCCGGGTCCAAGCTCCACACTTTGACCGTCTTCCATGAGGCGATGGCGATGCGGTGGGCTGAGGCCGAGACGGCGACTTTGAGCCCGAGCGTGGACAGGTTATGCAGGTCGCCGGGGAGGTTGACCAGCTCTGCGACGAAGATGTGGGACGAAGGTGGGTAGACAGTATTCAGGTCGAATGGCTCGCAGAGCGCGTGGTAGTGGATGGATTTGAGGAGGAAGGCGCCGGTCCGCGAGGGCACAGGATCGAGGTTGCTGGGATCGCCGCGGGCGATCATGAGTCTGAGAACGGTGTCGATGCACGTCGGTTCGCCGTCGTTGAAGTCGTCGCTTTGCACTTGGTGGCGATGGAAGAGGGAAAGGGGCCGGCCGATGGGGACGGAACTGAAGACGTCGAGGAGAGGAAGGCTGGTGCGGCGGCGCTCGGGGGGGATTCCGGGCCCGGGGACTGAGTCAAAGGTTGCCATGGGGAAGGGCAGTGTGGAGGGGTAGAGGTGGATTGAGTTGTCTTCGTGAATGGAGAGGGATGCTATGCGTTCGTTGGGCTCGAGCATGGCGGTAGGAATCGCTTCCTCTTCTATAATCTTCCGCTTCTCTACGCGATTATTAGTATGGGTAAGTATAAATGTATAAACAGTCGACATCAAAGGCGTCATGTGCGGGGTTACGTACCGGGTGCCATCTCATCGCTCTCGTTCTTGTAGGAAACGCAGTGGTAGGAAACACCATAGTTCTCCACGATTCGCCGAAAGAGTAATATAGGGAGCAAGCCTGTGACAACTATATCGACCACCTCATCCGGCCTATCCATCACAAATGTCTCAACAACGACAGGACCGAAGTCGTTGTCCAGCCTGAACATGATGAGTTGTCGGGTCGGTAACCGTCTTTCCTTATACAGCACAGCGAGCAACGTCGGTCCACCTATTAGCGACATATCGGATGCAATACCAAGGACCTCGTAATCCTCTTCGGTACTGAAATGATCGGGCAAGCTGCGAGGGGAAATGACGTGTTTTAGTTGGGGTTGATACCCGCCGTGGTCGGGCTCAAGATTGTAAACATTGACCGTAGCGTCTGCCACAACCTCGACAAATAGTAGTGGGTTTGCGTAATCGCAAGAGTGTCGGGAGGGTGTTGGGCCGTCGCGATTCACAATGCAGCTTCTCTTCATGTCCACCATTTTCACCGGACGCCAAACGTGCATGTCCGCCATCCACTCGACGCCAGTCTGCAAATGCTGAGCTGCCCGCAGCCCGAACCGTTGAAGCAGAATCTTTATGTGATTTGCTCCATCCACGCCGCCAGGGGATCCAGGGAGGCGAGATATCTGTTCGAGGAGGAGCTTCTTCGAAGAGAGGGCATGCTCGCGGAATACGCTGCTGGTTTGCAGGCACATGTAGAAAGACTGTGGGTCCAGCGTGTGCAGGATTTCTCTCACGAGTTCGGCGGGAAGAACGAAGAGTGACATGGTTCTTCAAGTGAGTCCGGAAAGGCTTGATAAGATACTGTTGTTGTCGAAGATGGATTTGCGTGACGCAAGTGATAAGTGGCAGAGCGAGTAGGAGGCCCTTAGGTTGCGACTCATGCTCAGCGGCAGCCTTGTGCTGGAGATGCTCGCTTTACGCTGTGCGAGCGGAGACTGCCATTCTACTTTGTCCTGGATACGAATCGCTATTTTTGAGCAGGCAGAAAAGGTTGGGTCGGCGGAGGTTACAGCTGAGGTTGAGGTTAAGGTGTGCCCCACTTAGTCGCCTATGACTCCCTATATGATTGGCCCGTCCAACGCGGGAAGCTTCGGTGCAGGCACCAATCTCACAAGCAAACACGGACACTATGAGCTTTTCTGTTGTGGCACTCCAAATACAATTAATGCGTAGTAACGAGTCACACATACTATAAAAATATCATGGCATTGGATGCTAGCGCAAACAACCCCTAACACCGCGAGCCAGCCTTACCATGCTACCTATATACTGTGCAAATGCCCGGAAAACACCAACGCCAGGATATCATGCGCGTCATATCTCAAAACAACTACAGCGTCCTAGCAACCTACTTACATTTCCATGTTCCTTGAGATGCCATTACTGTGGGGAGCGTGCTCAGACCCGTCGTAGCAGACCAAGCCAAACCACCCCTTCGAGGTACAAGACGCCGTTGGTGAAGGAGTAGACGTTTGCGTTGAGGTGTAAGGGTGGTCCGTGGAGTCTTTGCAACCACCAAACCAGCCTGCGTGTCCACACGATGAAGTGGGCGAGGCAGATATTGTGGGGACGGTGGATGCACGACCTGGAGAAGCGGACTGTGTTGTTGAAGTTGTTGTCGTCGTCGTGCTTTCGTCAAGGCAGCCGAACCAGCCCGGCGTCTTGCAGGTTGATGTCGATGTGGAAGAGACGGAGGTTGAGCTCGTGCTGGTGCTCGTGCTGGTGCTTGTGCTGGTAGCATCGCTCGTAGTAGATTCATCCAGACATCCCCACCAGCCAGGTGTCTTGCAGGTTTCCGTCCGCGTCCTTGTCGAGGTTAAGGTCGATGGTACAGACGACGAGGTGGTAGTTCGCTCGGTGCCGTTGCTCTCGTAAAACTCCCAAGGATAACAATCGGTGCAGTTGACGTATTGCTCACACTTTGGCGGCTCATCGTACTTTTCTATCACATCCTTGATCACCCCTACTATCTTATGGTATCCTATCCCCACACGCCACCCGAGATCTTCCACAGTGTCGTAGACGCATTTGCGACCGGTATGACAAACGCTCTGCATGGCATATCCACCAAGGGTGCAGATGCTGCTAGCTTTGTTGCATATGCCCATGTAGACAGGATCCGCAGTATGCCCGAAATGAAAGCCGCCAGTCATTTCACGTTTTTGTAGCGCCCCAATCTGGTAGCCTGGCGGCGTGGGAAGTCCCAATCTAGACGCAGGCATGGCTTCCGGCACGGCTTCGAACGTCAGGGTAGGGTGACCGTAGGTAAGCGACAGGAAAGACGACACAGAACCGCCGAGCGAATGTCCGGCCATCCAGATTTCCGCATCAGGGTACAGCGCGGTAACATTGTGGTAGAGATGGCGGGCGGCATAGTAGTATCGGTTCTTCTCTCGCAGCGCCGTGACTAAACACGTAGAGTTGCACGTATAGGCTGATGTTTGGCAGTCACAGACTTGTCGCCACATGAACTGGCCTCCTTGACCGCAACAGCAACTGAAGAACAGATTGTCGTTTATCTTATCGTTCGTCGTGGTCTCGGAGCCGTCGAACATGGCGGGTGACGTGCCCTTTAGGCCTATTACCACGGTGGAGTTCTCGTTATCGGCAAAGATGTGTCCCCGCAGCCCCTCAGCCTCCCAGCCAAAATCCTCTGTATAGTTGAAACCCCCTCCTACGTCTTCCCATTCGCCCGTGTTGGGCTCCAGAATGTATGCGTTCGAGGCCATGCGCGCAAAGCTCAGAACCGTCTCTTTGTCGGTTACGTTGGGCCCGGAGAGTTCGTCGACGGTCCAGTCATCGGCGGCCAGGTGTACGGCTCTACCAGTCATCCGGCCCCAGTCCAGGATGCCATCTATAGTCTCTTTACTCCTGTCTACTAGCCGCTGTATGTGCATGGCCTCGGATCGCGCGCGTAATGGGGGGACGGGCTCGCGGTGTGCTGCATCGTCGTCGTCGGCCATCCACACGGCGGCTTCGGCAGGCACGTGTATGTGGCGATGCAGCTCTGGATAGCGGTAGGTTCCATGGTGGAATATGTGTCGAAGCGAGAACTCTTTCACCGGCGAGAGGGGACGAGGGTTTGGTGACGGCGGTAGCAGCACAGGCAGCTCGGGCGGCTCGGCGGCGCTGGAGACCGCGAGGAACGCGAAAAGCAGCGAGGCGGTGACGCGGCTAGCGGAGGTGCAGAAAGGTCGGCGGCGCATTTTCAGCGGTTGCAACAAAAGAGGTGGGCAGGGCAAAGGAGTTGGGACAGGTAGTTGTGAAAGCCGCGTAGTAGCGAGTGAAGAGGGTCATGCATGACGATGGGTGGCGGCGGGACTTCCGCGGGCGCACCTGCCCTGCCGCTGCCTAACCCTCTGCGGCATAGCTCCACGATGCACCGCACCGGACCCGGACATGTGCAGGTCTCTCGACATCGTCGTCTCCCCGGCCTCGATGAGCTCCGTTACAACTTCACCATGGCCGAACGCCCCAAGAATCTGCACACGTCCAAGTCATTCACCCGCCTCGAGACCGTCCCGGCCCAGAGCCCCCTCGCACGCAGTCGCGCCAGTACCCTCCAAGCACCCCCGGTACCCGACATCCTCGATCCGCTAAAGGTCCGCATAGCTCCCGAGAGTGAAGAGGAGCTGGGTGACGGCGATGTCTTTGCGACACGCGAGAGTGGCGAGGATGAAGAAGCAAAGGCACCCGAGTCTGGCGTGCCCGATACGTTCGAGGAGCTTCCCATCGAGATCCGCAGCCTGACGGAGAGGTTCCTCGAGTCCCTCTCGGCCAAGGTCCATCCGAGCCCGCTGTCCGCAGACGGCCTCTCCGACCTGTTCCAGGACTTTTATACGCGAGCGTCGACGCACATAAACACGCACATAGCCACCCTCTCCTCGAGGCTAGCCAGAGGCGGCTCGAGCTCCCCACTGGCATCCACGAAGCGACCCGGCGGGACGAGCAGTCACAACAGCGGCGAGCAACAGATGCTCACGGCAACCGAAGTGGTAGACCGTAAAAAGGCCAGGAAGCTCTTGGAGCTAAAGCGAGCGGCACTGGAAGAAGCTGTCGAACGGTCTTTGTGCGAAAAGGTTTATGCCAAGTTATGGCGACACCGCAGCACTGACGATGAAGAACGAGACCATAAGCTTCGGTCTCGCATTGCTGCTCTTTCCTTAGTAGGGATTGGGCTAAAGGAGCTTTTGATGACGGCAGAGGAGTTGACTGAAGAAGAGCGCATGAAGACCAAAGAAAGAGAGGGCGAGATTAGAGACTGGCTCTCTACTGCCCGCAACGACATTCAAAAAATGAATGCAGAAAAATACCCTCTTGGGAAGATCCGACATTTGACGGCTGCTCACAAGTCCATTGTTGAAGCTTTATCCAAGATATTCCCTTCGTCTTCATCTGCTGATGAAATTCTTCCCACCCTGATATATACATTGATTACCTCGCCGCCGGAAAACGTCAACGTTATCAGTGATGTCTCGTTCATTCAGAGATTCCGGGGCTCGAGTCGCATGGATGGTGAAACTGCTTATTGTCTTGTCAATCTCGAGGCCGCTGTCTCATTCTTGGAGACTGTAGACTTGTCGTCTCTTCGATCTGATGAGCGAACGGCTCGAGAGAAATCCAGCTCTCGTCCGTCTACACCTAGGACCGAAATTACTCCCATGGCACTGGGTCTCGCCCAGGCTCCCGACCTAAAACAAACACCAGCGTCGCCAACCAGCAGCGACTCCGCTGCTCCACCACCGAGTCCTTCTATGACCAAGGCGCAGCGTCGCCTGAGCAATCTTATCCAAGCTCAAACTAACAAGATCGAAGCCGCCTCCGATGCCGTCCGTGATTCAATACTCGACTCCGCCGACCAAGCCATGGACAGAATCAACAACACACTCGATACGAGTTTCAAATTTCTCTTCGGTAGGATGAAGGAAAGAGATCCGAACAGTCCTGTGCAGGAGGAGCCCACATTGCCGAAGACACTGGCTGATGCTAGGAGGCTAGTGAGCTCGCCAACTCATTTAGACGGCAGAGAAGATGACAGCGCTGCCAGTTCCATTCTGGGGGACGATAAGGCAGTAGACGAAAACGCAAACAAGGATCTGGGAGCCCGGATGACCGATCTCTTTGGTGGTAGACGGCCCCTTCGAGATCACAGCGTTGACTCGATTCAGTCGGCTGGTAGTGGCAAGCGCGCCGGATTCACAGCCTCATTAAACGAAGTGAACCCTCCTCCTCTGGCTACCTCGAAGACCGAGCCTCCGCAAGGACAAAACAATACATCAGCGGTGGACTCGCTGCGCAACATGGGCAATAGTCTGAACCCACTGAATCGCTTTGCCAGCATGAACATGCTACCGCGGTTCGGGCGAGCTACTAGTAGTACTCCCAGCACACCCAACATAGCCTCTTCCGCTCCCGAGCAGAGTAGACAGCTCCCCGCAATTCCAGCTGGTAGCCGCTCAGCGTCGGGCGAGATTCCGCCGGCCGATGACAAGGCGGCGCGGGCAGTGGACGCGCTTGAAACGTTGAGGAAGACAGCGCCGCCTGTGAAACGCTTTCTGGATGCCAAAGACGCGCAGGAGCTGAAGTTGAAAGAGGTTGACGAGTTGTTGAAAGAATACCAAAGGCTCGCTGGGGCTATGCGGGGGGCTATCCACTATGAGGGATGAATGCAGCACCGGAGTGTCAGGATGAAATATATAGGCGGCATAAGTTATTAGAGAGTGATATCGTTGTCGGTACATTGACGACCGTCTATAAGATGGCAAGGTGTTCGGAACCTCGAAACGAGTGAACACACGTGCAGAACCGTATCCCGGCCCCGGCCCCGCCTGAGGGGCCAACCGCTAGCGCATGTGCACGGGCCCACTGTTATTTGTTTACATGCGCCAACACAGCCCACGACAGCAACGCTTCACAACCACTCCATAGCCGATTACCACCACTACCATGGCGGAACCAATGTCAACCATGTCGCCCGTAAAACTAAACTCGGTCTCGCACGCGGCGCTCAGCGAGGACAACCTGGACATGTCCTGGCACGAGCCGCCGTCTTCGCCGTTCCTGTCGTATATCGAGACCGATGACCAGGAGAACATTGCGCCCACCGATGCGCCCACCCCATTCAAGCCGCTACTACTGGACTTTGAAGACGATGTCCCGCAGTCGGCGTTCAAGATGTCGCCCGAGAAGAAGCCTGGTTTGAAGGAGCGCACGAGCCCGAGCAAGATGTCGCCCTCCAAGCAACTGCTGGACGACTTTGACGACGCGAGTCTGAGCGGCAGTATTAACGACCACGGCAGCCCAAAGAAGAGCTCCCCAGTCAAGCCAATTGCAACGAGCCGGCCAGAGTCTGCCATGAGCGACCGCTCGCGCAAGACTTGTTCCCCTTCGAAGACGTCTCGTACCGCTTCGGTAGAATCCACTCGGCGGCCGCCGGATCCACTGCATGATACTACCCCAGAACTACTTCCCACACCATCAACACGTCCGTCGTCTTCACATTCGCAAAAGGCATCCGCCTTGCGAGAAAATGAGGGCTTGACCGTTGCGATGAGCATCATGAAGGAGACGCACGAGACGCATACCGAACGATCTACCACGTATCACACGCAAAAGGAGACCCCAGACCTCGACGACATGGGCATCGAGGATACAGAGTTCAACCCCGACGGTCCCGACTTCACAGTCGATGATACCTGTTTCAGTGACTTTTCCGAGATGCCAGCAATGGACATGCTGAGAAAGAGTCCTACCAAAAACGGCTTGTTTGACCAAGTAAGGCCCAATCTCACACATCTCCAGAATACCCATGCTAACGTATCCATAGGCAACACCCCGAGCTCGCGCTCAAATGACCCCCTCAACCGTCCGTCACCGCGCCGAGCGCACCCCTTCTCCGACCCCTCGCCGAACACACAAAGAAAACGACACCACAAATCTCCTCCTCGACTTCACAGCGCAGTTTGAAGCTTTCTCGACTTCCCGTCGCGGATCGCCGTCAAGAGGCCGCACATCTCCCACCAAGTCCTCTACTGAACCGAATCTCCTCGCATACATGAAGAACCAGCGTTCCCCAGCAAAGGGAGGATCGACATTTGTCCCTTCAACTCCCAGTCAGAGCCGGCAACTATTGAACCTACTCGATTTCGAGCTCCCTCCCCCACCCACTCCGCGATCCGTCCCTACAGTCACTATTCGCGAGCTCGAGTCTCTCAAATCCAACTTCCAGTCGCAGCTCTCTTCGTTGTCGGCCAGTCTGTCTGGAAAGGAAGCTGAAGTGGAGAGTCTTGTGAGGGCTGTTTCAGATGCTGAACGCCGAGTCGGCGAAACGCAGGAGACTCTTCGCGATGAGCGCTCCGCACGTGAGCACGCAGAGGCGCAGATGGTTGACTGGAAGAACAAGGGCGAAGAGGTGCAGAGACTGTTGCAGGATGTACAGGCAGAGTTGGCCCGCAACGACGCAGAGCGCGAGCAACTTCTGGCACGACTTGGCGAAACCGAGAAGCGTGCTGAAGAGGCTGATAACCGGGCCTCTGATCTCGAGACCAAGATCATTGAAGCGGAGAACAAGTTTGTCGACATGACCACATTTGTCAACCCAGACGAGGGCGACGAGAACCGCAAAATCTACTCGGAAGCCGAGTGCCAGTCCGCCATCGCCGAGAAGGTCAACGAGGTCGCCCGGGACCTACACGCCGCCTACAAAGCCAAGCACGAGAAGAAGATCAAGGCCCTCAAAGACAACTACCAGAAGAAAGCCGACGAGCGCTGCAAAGAGCTCCGCGTGCAGATCATCCGTCTCGAGCGCCAAGTCGAAGACGCCGAGAAGAAGCGCGACGACACCTTCTCCAAGGTCGTCCCCACCGAGTTCAAGAAGCCCGACGGCGGCCCGGCCAGCTCGTCCGCTGACGACCTCAAGGCCCTCGAGGCGCAGAAATCCGAAATCGAAAACTTGAAGGCCAAAATCGCGGGGCTGCAGTCTGAACTCCAGTCGCTGCATGCGTCGCAGGACCGGTTACTGCAAGATCTCGAGACGGAGCGCGTGGAGAAGGGCGAGCTGGTTGCGGCGGCGGAGCAGATGCTTGCCATGTGCGGCGAGAAGATGGGGGAGCTGCAGCAGGAGGAGTTGCGCATGTCGACGCGAGGGGGCGGGCTGCCTTCTGCTCCTCAACAACCGCAGTCGCTGTCGCAATCGCACCCGCAGCCCGAACACGTGATGCGCAATACGACGGGGTTCTTTGCTAGCGGCGGAGGCGGTAATGCTGGTGCAAACGGACTCGCAAGTTCACTGTCGTCGAGACCAGGCTCTGCGCTCGGCCGGCCTGGCTCCGCCATGTCCGACCGGCTCGGCGCTCTGAACAACGACAAGAGTAACGGCAGTGGCATGGCGAAGCCGAGCGGATTAAGGGCGCCCGGCGGGTTCGGCTTTGGGGGGTCGGGGGGCAGTGGTGGTGCTGCTGGGGGGCCGCCGGGGTTGACGCGCTCGCAGAGTAGCAAGAGTCGGCTTATGAGTAATATTGAGAGGATGGGTGGGGGTGGGAGGGGGGGGAGTGCTGGTGGTGGTGCTGGGGCGGAGTAGATGGGCGGATGGCATGGGATGGCATGGGTAGACATGATGAATGATCAGGGGAACATGTGTGTATTGTATGAGGCTACGTGTTTGGTATTTTGGTCCGTCTGGGCTGTTTGGTGTTGGATGAACAGGACAGGGGAGTAGAGTGGATTATGGGTCGGGTTTTGGTGTGGCGTTGGCGTGGGCGTTGGCGTGGATGATATCGATGTTGGGTGTGCGGTTCCTGTCTAGCTTAACTCCTGTGCTTTCTACTCCAACCACGTCCTTGCACTTCAGTACCATTTCATGAATATCTCCGCAGCAGTATTTTTCTTTTCCTCTGTGCTACTTTAGTTGACATGCGCAGTAAACATATATATAGTAGTCCGCGTAACCGTACTCAATCAATCCATCATTCCATCAGGTGATGGATTGATGCTCGTGATAAATGGAATGACAGACTCGCTTACGTGAAGAAACTTACTTACTTTCTTACCTGCTCGTTGACCAATAATGCTCTCTCTGTCTCTCTCTGCTCTATAGATTCTCTAGTTGAGATAAGATTAGATACGGCACTATGGATTGAATTGAACTGAACTGAATTGTACTAGAACTAGAACTACGTTGAATTAGCACTAGAGAAGAATATATTATTAGACCTGTCGTCCTCTTTCTACCTTGGCTTGACCTACTGTACGTGCCCTATCCCATTCATCTACCTACTACTACCAATAGTTAGTCCGTTAGTTAGTTCTTACCCTGTTAACCTCCTTTCCTTTCCCTTCCAAATGAGCCAAACCGTAAGGGGAACCAAAGACGAAGAGACGAGGAAAGAAAGCATGATTGATTAACTATCCATGCCATCCACCTACCTAAACCCCCTCACCTCAAACCCTTCACCTCACACCCCCACCTGATTCCCCAACCCATGCTCCTTCAAATACTCACTACCCATCTCCACCCACTCCGCCCTCGACACCCAAGCCCTCCTCCCCTCCTCCCCCGCCGCCCACCTCGCGGCCCCCCTCCACGCATCCAGCACCGCATCGCCCGCCCTGCGCACCCTAACCTCCCTCTCCGCCGGCACCACCGCCCTCAACTCGCTGCGCAGCCGCTGCTCAAACCCCTGGAACAGGGTATTCCCGCCCGTGAGAAACACATCGCGCAGCACGTCGTCGCGGCGCGCCGCCGCGGTCGCAGTCGCGCCCGCGAGCCGCTCGTTCAGGATACTCGCGGCGATCTCGACAAGCCCCGCTTGGTCGAGCCCCGCGATCGCCGGCTGGAACACGACTTCGGGGACGCGGATGCGCTCGACGTTGAGGTGCAGCTGGTGGGCCTGGCGCTGGTCGCCCGCGTCGAAGGCGTAGGGCCCGTGGACGAAGGCGTGCAGCACGGATTTGGTCCAGTCGGACTGGGCTTCGCGGGTGGAATCCGCCGTGAAGGACGGGTCGTGGCGCAGCAGGATGGCCTCGACGTCGCGGAGCGACTTGCCCAGGTCCTCTTCCTCGTCGTCGTCGGAGCCCTCGCCTGTGGCGATGGTGCGGTAGACGCCCCAGTCGGCGTCGTCGGCGCCAAACGTGTCGTCGTCGCCGCCGCCGCGCCGCCGCTTCTTGGCCGGGGTGTCGGCGGCGAGGTTCGCGATCGACTTCATGCGCAGCTGGTTGGCGAGGGATTTGCGGTTGCCAAGTTCGGCTTTCAGGCGCTCGCGGTCTTTGATCTTGGAGACGATGGCCTGGCGCGCGATGCGCCGGTCCGTGACCCAGCCTTCGAAGTCGTTGTGTCGTCGTTCGTCGTCCAGACGCTGTTCTTCTGCTTGTCGAGACCGCTCTTTTTCCTTTTCTATCTTGGCGCGCTGCCGGGCGTCGTAGTTGGACTTCATCAAGCGCTGGAGTCGCTTTTGTTTGATACCGTCCTCGTCGAGCTGGTCGTCTGCTACTTCGAGCAGCGGGAATGTGGGCACCTCTTGTTGCTCCTCTTCGACCTCTCCAAGGTCCTTGTTCCGGGCCTTTTTGATGGATTTTTCGAGTTCACGCACCCTCTTTTCCAGCTGAGATTCCTCATCAAAGTCGTTGGACTCGAGTATCCGCTTGACTTCTTTCTTTGTGGTGTTCTGGAGCTGTTCCTGGAGTTGCTGGTAATACTCCAGCTCTTCTTCCTTCCGCTTGAGCTTCTCTAGGCGCATTTTGGCAGCCTGTTCTTGCAATCTGCGTCCGCCCTCCTTCCGCTTCTCCGCTGCTATCGCGAGCTCTTCTTCCGTCTTCTGCACAATGACTTGCTCCACATAAGGGAACTGAATTGTGTGGTCGCGGTCTTCGAGACCTGTCCAGTCCAGAAAGTGGGTCAGCTCTTCTTCATAGTTCTGTGATAGGTAGCAGTGCTCCCGGACCAGCTCTTCCGCTTGGGGATCGCTGATTTTGCCGGGGAACGAGGGGTACTTGAGTCTTAGCAACTTGAGGAGGTACTCGGCAGACTGGAACCGGCCCCAGTTGAGGCGCGTAGTCTGCGAAAGGAGTGCTTTTGAGTCGACTACCGGGATGAGGTGCGTGGAGGTGTGTGACGAGGAGACAACGAGGCCGTGGCGACCGCCGTTGTACGAGTACGAAAATAGGGAGTCGATGCCGTATGCGACCGAGGGCGCGCCGTAGCACTCGAACAGTATCTCCGACATGGCTGCATTCCAGTGTTAGCGTGATCCAACATAGCTGTGCTCCATCAATCGTTGTGGTAGTTCAGGCATACGCACTCTTCCGCGAGTAGCCCAGGTTGGCGACGGGCTCGGTCATGACAATTGGCCGGTCTATGCTCCCGTTGCGACCGTCGACGCCCAGCTTGATGAAGCAATAGTCAAGCACGCCCTCCATGACATCCCAGTTGTTGACAATGTTGCTGCCCGGCTCGTAGACATTCTTCGACTGCCCGCGCGCTGTGCCGTCCGAGTAGATGTCCGATCCGACAAAGGTGAAGGTGCGGTTCAGTTTGCGGTCGCGGTAGCGGGCCATGAGCGGCGGCAAGGCGATCCGGGGCTTCGAGTCGAACGACCAGCCCGCGCGGACCGAGGACGAGCCTGGCGCCCAAGTCAGCACATGGTGAGAGATGAAGGTCGGGAGCGGCACGTGTGCGTACCATTGTCGATGACGATGGCCGTCTCGCGGTTGCTGTGCGCATAGCCTTCCGTGTCGATGGGCTTGAAGCCTTCGAACGGCGGCTCGCTCACGTTCCAGATCTTCGTTGGCGCGGGCCTGGGAGAGTTGCGGCCAGACGGCGGCGGCATGTCTGAAGTCGCAGAGGGAGCCATGGTGGCAGCTGGTGGGCGCGAAGCTGGACGTGGTGGAGTTATGTCATGTTGCGTCGTGGAAGGGCGGCTTTTTCGTGCGGGCGCGGCTCCACTCGCTCGCAGGCGTTCATGGTGAGAATGCGGTGCGCGAGCTTGGTTCCACACGAGCATCGCCGGGTGGCCCCAGCACCTCCGAGGTTGGGTTTATCATTTGTGTAAGACTGCAACTTGTTATTACTCTATGATACAACTGCAAGTCGAATTGCTCGGAACTACAAGTTCTTGAGACATCGGACTTGTGCTAGAAAGGTTTCGGAATTGCATTTGGTAGTATCCTGTTGTTTGATTTCTATGTTGGACTACCGGACGCATCAGCGGCATCACAAAGGTGGTAACGTCGGCTCTGGCACAGCACATCAATGCTACCGCAGTGTCCCGATTTTGTTGATAGATGCTTTTCAACCTAGAGTACGTTCTGATGTTCGCGCCGCGCCCGCTTCCCTACTCCCGCTCAACTCTAAGCCTCAGCAGTCAGGATAGCCACCACTAGCTTCCGGGTCACCATATTCAAGCCGGATCTTTCAAACCATTCGTAGCTATGAAACGTCAGTCTGCCACCTCTCATCTCAAGCACCAGGACGTGCCGCATACCTTCAAGATGAAAGAGCACATTCGACTGGTAGTTTTTGAACATCTGCGAGACAAGATCGGTGTTCATGTTCTGGACGTTGATCTCTTGGAGGTTCCTGTTCAGCATCATGATGGCTTCGTTGAGTTTCTCCTATACATCTATCAGCTAGTGCATGAGTAGTGGGGCCCTGAGTAGGGACTATCTACCACATTGACGATTATACGGGAGAGCAGGACGCTCTGCTGGTGCTCGTGGGGACTCTCCTGTGTTCCGGTCAACACGACGCGTCGTATATATTCTAGAGGCCATGTGAACTTACCATAGTCGCGAAACTGTGGTGTTGAGATAGATGCACGCGTTTCGTGGCATTTGTAGTGGGGCACCCAAACAGCTATGGAGACGCCAAAGGGATATAGGGCTGGGTGAAGCGGGTCCGGGTGACACCACCGTCGGCGACAAGTTGGTTGCTACCTTCTGCAATGTACCACCAACAGCACAGCTGCCCCGCAAGCTACAACCGATCGCACCTGCCAACCGCACCACCGCTATACGCCGTCGTCATACCTACCATTCTAGTGCCATTCTCCGACACGCCTCATAGTCAAATAGCTCCACCACCGCCCACATGGCGCCCTTGACCACCGCGTCTGACGAACACACGCACCATGCGCTCCTCGACCGACTCGACATCTACGCGATTCCAAAGCCTTTCCGGAATCCGAGCTGGAAGCCACCGCAGCGCCGCAACAAGAACGTCAAACAGATCATTACGGACGCGTCGCGCAAAGAAGCTTCGGTCATGGCTACCCAGAACAACAGCGGCGTCTCAACGCCTGTCGTCGCAGGCTCGGAAGCTGTCACCGGCGCCGTGACGCCAGTCAGCAACACGCACCGACCGCCGAACATTGCCCAAGCAGCGCAGAGCTTAAGCACGCTCGTGCTCGAGAAGAACAGCAGGGCCGCGATGGGTGCGGCGAACGGGCCGGCAGCTACCTACACGAATATCGAGTCGGCACCGAGCTTCCACCCAAGCAGTCAGCGGCGGTATTGCGACATCACAGGACTGCCAGCACCGTACACCGATCCGAAGTCGAGGCTGCGATACCACAACAAAGAGGTGTATGGTATGATCAGGGCAATGCCGCAGAATGTGTCGGAGGGCTATCTGGCGGCGAGAGGGGCACACACGGTGCTAAAGTGAGCGCGATATCACAACTATCGATGGCATTTTTGCCTGTTGTTGATTTGGAGTTGATATGACAACAATAGCTAGGAACGAGCTCGAGGGGGGAGGAAGTAATTCAGAAGGGAAGTGGGTGGGTATGGAAGACCATCAAAGTCAAGCTGCATCCATCCACCAGGCTCCTTTCGAAGCAGGGCTCAAGAAGACGCTCCGGCTTAATCGTGATCTAGTTCCGCTCTTCGCCCGGACGGCCGGATACCAGGAGCTCGAGAAGAGGCATCTAGTTACAGCTGGACACAGGCATACTGTGGCTGGGGCGGTGGTTTTACACATTAGACTACTAGGCGTCGTGGAAGGCTGAGCAATGCAATGGTTCTTGCTTCCAATTGGACGCACCAGAGACTCTGGTTTTGATTTTGACCCTTGCTGTCGTCCGATCTCACATCGAGTCGGTGGTGAAAGTGAACTTGAATGTGAAAGTGGATCTGCAGCCTGCTCCCGCACAGCTGCGGAGGACAGGGATGTGTGCAGCGGCAGGAAATCGGGCCGGCGCCGCCCGTCGCGTCTCCCCTACGTCGTCTCTCCGCGCAAAGGGCCACGAAACAAAAGTGCGAATAGGCAACACTCACAGTCCACGTCCACTCCCTACACCAACCCCCCGGGATCCCATACACAGCCGCAATCGATCAAACAGCCACCATCCCTTCAAACGGTCCTCGAACCTCCAAAATAGCCCTCCGCCGGCGCACGCATCCACCACCCACACACACCACACCGTCACAATGCCGTCAATGTGGCTTTCAGACACGCAGAGTATGCGCAACTCCGGCGGCGAGCCCGTAACCCACCACATACTAACAGCATGTAGAGATTGGCGTCGCCTTCAGCTCAGGGGGTAGGTACGCGCAATCCACTCCCGTGCGGCGCATCGCACGCGCATGCGCAACAAGACCAGCAAATTGACATAGCAGCCAGGCGGCCTTTTCTTGCTGGGCGGCGTCATGATGTTTTTTGATCGCGCTATGTAAGTGCATAGATATATCATACGGCTTCTTTTCCCCCCGTTCCTATTCATGCTAACAAACACGCACAGGCTCGCCATGGGCAACGTAAGCCCCGCCTCCTCGTCTCTCCCTCCCTCCCTCCTTACCTACCCACCTCTAACCCGCTCCGCCGCTCTGCAGATCCTCTTCCTCATCGGCCTAACCCTCATCATCGGCCCCCAAAAAACGCTCCTCTTCTTCGCGCGCCGCCAGAAATGGAAAGGCACAGCCGCCTTCGTCGCCGGCATCGCGCTGATCCTGCTGCGCTGGGCATTCGTCGGCTTCGTCGTCGAGACGTACGGCATCCTGGTGCTGTTTGGCGACTTCTTCGCCACGATTGCGGGGTTTATCGGGAATGTGCCGGTCGTGGGGCCGTATGTTGCGCGGGCGCTGGAGAAGGTGAGTGGGGGGCCGCGGAATGCTGAGCTGCCTGTTTGAGGGGGGTGGGTGGAGGGGGATATGGATGGTTGGTTGGTTGGGGAGGTGGTGTATAGGCGTGAAGGGGCGGTGGTTTGGTGTGCTATATTACGTGTACGTGTACGTGTCCTCAGCTAGACAAGACAGCAAACAGCCGTTGGAGTTTTGGCCCAAGCATCGACCCACGCTTTGTATACCATGCAAGTAAAACAAATAGAAAAAGAACAAAACAAGATTCATGTTCAGAACAAACACGTCCCGAACCCATCTATCCCTCTATCTATATATCCCCCATGTCAAGACCAAAAGCAAAATAATAAACACCCCAAAACAAACTTATGAAGAATGAACAAGTCTATATTAGAAACGCAAAAAGACGTTGGCCTCTGCGCTGAGCGAGTAGCTGCCGCTGCTACTACTTGAGCTACTGCTAGAGCTATATAAGCGGGTACCTCTTTTCAACACGATGCGTGCGTGCGTGATCTGGTTTATTAGCGGTAGGTGACAACACAACAAGCATAAGAGTAGTATGCATACATACATGCTAGGAGAAAAAGAGAAGCAAAGAGCGGGGGAGAGAGACAGGGTAGATAGGATAGATAGACAACTCTTTCTTTCTACTCTTTATCTAGAATTTTTCTTTTCTCCTTTCTCTCTCTTCCTCCGTCCCTCCCCCCCTGCCTACCTCCCTACTTATCAACACGAATTCATTACCCCACCCAACAATCCCTCCATTCGACACCACACCTTCCCCACCCCTTAGAAAACACTCACAAGAAAACTAACCTCCAAAAAAATACCAATGCAAAACGCAAATGCAACTAATGCAACTAATCCTGCAAACAGAGAGCAAGCAAGCAAGCAATAAACGAAAGAGAAAAAAACCCTTAGCACGCCCCCTTTCCCTTTCCCATGAACCCCCCAACCAACCGACGATACTTTAAAAAACACCAAAAGCCACATATAAAGCAAGCAGACCATTCAGTCGTCCACGCACAACAACGACCACGTCCCCAACGCCTCGCCTTGTCTTCATCTTCATCTTCATCTTCATCTTTTCCGTCTTCCGCCTTGTTTGTTTGAAGAGTCATATAATAAGTATTCATGTAGTGTTGTTTCCCGTGAAAAATAAGCAACACTGCCCCCGTCCCCCCCCCCCCCCCCCGCCGATAACCCGGCAGTACTCCCTGCAATATTCATAATTCTAACCCCCATCTAACCAATACAGCCTGCCACCTAATCAACTTCGCTTCCTACCCTTCGCCAACCACCAAACTACGCCGACTGGGGCTGCTGCTCCACCAGCCACTCCAGCACACTCTCGTAGCACAGCACATACTGCCGCAAGCTCTGCACCATGCTCAGCCGCTGGTTCCGGAAACTCTCGACCGTCTTCTCAATCAGATCGATGTCGTCTTGCTGTGTCCAGCTACCCTCTACCTCCACGGTGCTCTGCGACGGTTGTTGAGGTTGGGATTGGGGCATTGACTGGGCTGGAGACCCCATCTGCATAGGGGAGCCCTGGAAGGATGCTGACCGGTCAATGTCCATTGGCGTTCCCTGGCGCGCATTGCGAGCTTGTCGCTGCCGCTTGAGCATGTCTAGGACCGAGTCTACCGTGCAGAATGTGCCTGTACGACCGCAACCTGCTGAACAATGCACGAGGACGGGACGGCTTTCGGGTGAATCAGGGCGCGAAGGGGACCCGCCATTGACCTGCCTGACGACCGAATCGCACTGCTCGACGAGGCCGAGGAGGTGGGCGGGGTGGGCGGGCGCGCCAAAGTCGGGCCAATTCGAGTATTGGAGCTGTGTTATCTCTCGTATCCGGGCAAATGGCTCCGCAGAGTTTTCGAGTGTGAATTTTCGGACGATGACATAGGGTGACTCGGCGTTGGGGGAAGCGTCGCTGGGCTGTCTTCCTAGACTGGCGAGCTTCGGTGGGTTGGTCGACCTGCGTTGACCTAATGTAGGCCGGGGCTGATCTCGTTCTCGGCGCCGGATTTTCCCTGGCTCAAGGGACGCCCTACGCTCCCCGAGAGCCTTCAGATGCAGAGGCCCGTACTGCTTGCTTGACCAGTAGTTGTGGGCTTTGAGTTGGCCGCCTTCTTGTTCGGCCGTGAGCATGACAATGACGCGTACATCTTGTTGCCACACGACGTTCCAGAAATCCTATTCAATCAGTTAGCTACCTTGCTCGGCCTTGAGTGCACGAAACCTACATTGAAGGTTGCTGGGAGTGGACCCTGCGTGGCAATATATCGCTTGTTGGTCCACGCCGCCTGGATATGATTGGCATTCACATAATCGCAAGCTCCATCCGCGACGCCTTGTAACTTGACCCGGGAATGTTCGTATGGCCAAATGCTGTTATAGCGATTCTTCGGGCCCTTTTCTAAGCCTGCGAGCTGAATAGACTTTGTGGTGCTAGGAGCGTTGTTTGTTGATTCGTAAACGACGTTTGAAGATAATGCTTCTTGCATCCGCTTCTGTTCGCGCTTCTCAATGTGTAAGAACTTATCCGAAACAAGCTTTCCCTTATTTCCCTCGGCCGCTGCTTCTTGTAGCCATACAGGCAGTTCCTTCCCGGTCTGCTGTGTCAGAGCGGTTGGGTGCTTTAGAGCCATCTGTCCAACTCCGCCAATCAGATCCATGTTCTGACGAATATTACCGAAGAAAGGATTCGCCGCGTTTTGAGTAGCTGGCATTGGGCATCCGCCAATAACAGGTGCAACAGCAGGAAGAGAATCGAGGTGGAGAGAGGGAGCTGCAGACGTGGATAACGTGATTGGGCCGTTGGTTACCCAAGAGGGAAATTTGTTGACAAACTCTTCGAAGCCTCCTTTGATAATATATGATCCGCCCGTCCAGTGTTCGGTTGTGAATTTTTTTAATGTATTAATGCATGTTGTAGCGTCCTTCATCTGCGCCGAACAGGAGTCGTACACAATAATGTGTTTACAGCTCCTCCACAGCTCAAACTTCTGTCTCAGCTCGTCTTCCTTGAATGTCTCGGCCAGCTTTTGAGTGTTGAACGAAGGCCGTTTTAGCAGCGTAGTGGGAATACACAGGCTGAGGGCGCCGGCTATACGGGCTCTGGCGTACTGTGTGGACACACGGAGATCAAGCAACAATACCTCTTCATCCGCGGACTCTAAAATGTTGATAATGTGTTCTGGGGTCGCCAGGACTGGACCGTTGGTCTTGTTGTCCTCGGAAATACTGGCCGGTAACGTTTCTCCCCGATGACTTGCCAACGCCAGTTTTGGCTGGGATGACTTCTTCGGCGGCAAAGAAGGACGAGGATTCTTCTGTTCTATGAAATGGGCCACCTGATCCGTGCGACCAAACCCTTCGAAGCTTGCAGGTGAATTTCGTCGCGGGCGGTCTGTCAAAATCTGAGATTCCGTGGACAATAACCGTTTGGGCGAGCGCGGCTTGACCAGAAGTGATGCTGCCGTTTTCACATCCCCGTTGGTGGTTTTGGAACCTGCAGTGGTGTCCATCGAATCCGGTGGCAGAGTGGTCTTGAATGTGCCAAACACGGAGCCCTGGGGCATGGTGGGCGAGGGCTGTGATGCCGCCGTTCCTGCGCCGAGATCTAGTTTACCAAGTGCAAACGCTCTGTTGTTTTCAGACTGTCGCCTGAATTGCTCAAAGTCGGGGTTCTGGTCCACGGGGATGACGTGCGGTGATGCAGCAGCAGTAGAGCGCACATTGGACGATGGCGGGCTCCAGTTGCCGCGGATGTGCTGTGCAGCGCTCGAGGTAAAGAAGTCGGCGTTGGTGTTCGTATCGACTGCCAAACCGAAGTAGTTGGGGCTCGAAGACGGCTGCTCCTGCGTGGGCAGGCTCGGCACCTTGAACTCGTTCATCCGGCGCGGTGTCAGAGGAGGTACGGTGGTCGAGGGAGTTCGCGTGGCAGTTGCAGTGGCAATGGGCCTTGGCTTGGCGGCAACTCGTGGACGTGACGGGTGCGCCGTGTCGCGGGGTCGAGGAGAGAGAGCTGGAGTCGACATGAAGTCGTGGGTGCGCGGAACCATGTCGAGTGTGCGCGGAACGTCACTGGGACATGTAGGGGGCCGTGGAGTGCTCGGGTGCCGGTGTTGAAGATACAAGTTGTAGGGACTTGGAAATGGAGGGCGGGTGCAGGTGGGCGTGGCGCAGGTGTGGGAGTCGCAGTGGCAGCGGCCGGATCGAGGTGCAGGGCAAGGGGGAGGGCGCGGTGAGTGCGTGACGGGAGGTTTGAAAGAAGCTGAGAATATGACATCACCTGGCCACCAGGGGCGCAATGACACAGCCAGGCGATTTCCAAACCCCCAAACGGTCATCACAGCCCCAACCACATCGCCGCCGCCAGCCCCGGATGATTATTCTCTGCGACCGACGGCTCGAGGGCAGAGGCGCTGCATCGCCGCCAGCCGCCCGAGCATGCCAGCGCTGAACGTGTCGTCGCAATATGCGCGGCTGCAACGTGTGGGATCGAGCTCGCCGAACAGCGCCAAGGCTGCAGGGTCCAAGGAGTCCGGATGGGGAGTTTCGGAGCCTCGAGGGAGGTCAGAAGCTCGCGGTAGGGCTGATGGCTCGTCTGCCGGCGACGGACTACCTACTGTCGGACAGGATCTGGAGTGGTCTACCTGGACGATGGGGTCGACGACACAACCCACAGCCCACCGCGAAGAAGGCCGGGCACATCGAGGTTTTGTGAGGAGAATCGGCCTTGCTGGCCGCTATCAAGAGGGGACCGTCGCGCT
The DNA here is from genome assembly GCA_011032825.1 of Massariosphaeria phaeospora. Lineage (NCBI taxonomy): Eukaryota > Fungi > Ascomycota > Dothideomycetes > Pleosporales > Massariosphaeria > Massariosphaeria phaeospora. Next base: position 421,868 of record JAADJZ010000030.1, on the reverse strand, counting down.
CCGCCCGCACTACCTACCGTGTACTCTTTTGCTATGGCAGGGAAACCTGCTGTAGCTGCTGGAGCCGGCGGGTCTGGCCTCTGACATGTTGATTTCTACGTGTGCATCGTATGATGGTCTCTGGGCAGTTAGCGCTCTTGAAACGCCATGTCAGCTGGCTTCGAGCAGCCAGGTATTACTGTCCTACCGCTCGCCGGAACATGGAACGCGGCCGTCTGGTCCTCAAACATCCGCGTTGCTCTCTTTTGCAGCGACCGCTGTGAGAATGGACTCGATATGTAGACGGAATTGGTGATCGACAACATCAGCCAGCGCCCCGCTCGGGCGAGGCGTAAGACCCTGGCGCCCAGATCTGGGCCGATCTGCATCCCAGTACACACCCTCTTGCGGAAACGGGATCTCCGTAACTAAGGCTGAACACGTTATACTACCTAACTCTGTAACTAAAGCCCTATCTACTACGTAGATTTTATATTATATCTTGCAAAGTTAAGTAAACGCTGTGTATAAGATTGTAGCTTTTTATAGTTATATTGCTGCGTTAGATAATCCTTTTAGAGGTGCGCGGATACACCTCTCTAGTTCTGGAGATTCCGTTTCCGTAAGAGCACACCCTCCCGGAAAGATGGTCGCCATGATGTGCTCTCACCGCCGTATGGTCGGTAAGCAATGCCGAGCAACGAGTGCGAGATCAAATGCGAGGGCATGGTGACATCTTCGACTTCCTACCCTCGCAGCACCAGAAAGCGGGCTTCTGTGAGCAATGATCTCGGTATTTAGCAGAGGTCGCGTGGCTCATGCCTTGAGGTGGGTGTAGTTAGCACCATCGAAAATCGGCATTCCTCACACTCAATATCGTTACAACTGGATAAGTATCACTCACTGGTAGATGCCTAGGTATGCCTTCTCCCATGTCGACCCCTGATGTGCAGCGAGACAATTCTAGCAAAAGTCGCCAGCCTTTCCCGAGCCTGTAGCTTTCCATAACCCACGTTCGCTACGGTGTTCCAAGGTTCCTTCTCCGCCAAGCATGGTCACGGGTTATCGTGTAGGCGCGAAACGCGACGTCGATAAACCCACAGAACTTCATACCTGACCCCGCAGTCTCAACCTCCACTCCACTCCACAATGCCTAGAGAATCATCAACTTGTGCGGAATCTCCCAGTGATGCGGACGTCTACAACTACGCGCATCGCGCTTTCTTACAGGCGTTCCTGTCGCAGTCAGTCATGACAGTCGACGAGATCAAACCCGTTCTCGCCGCCGTCTTGACTGCACATGGTACGCACCCTCACCCACCATACAGACCTGCCATAGATCTATCGAATGCTAAAAAGAAGTACTAATCAGCGCTAGACCCCACCCGCCCCAGTCTAGAAGGCGACATAACGCAGCCTCTCATAACATCCACCGTCCAAGCCATCAACGCCAAAATCGGAGCCCTCGACTACGAAATCCGCTCCGCCCGCGACCAGACCTCGAAAACCCTTACCTATGCTCTCGTCAATACAACGTCCGATGCGCTCACCCAACTCGCGACGTCCTTCACCCCCGACGAGATCTCCTACGTCAAGCGGCTGCTCGACTACATGTTCGAAACGAACAACACACGGATACGAGAAATAATGGCCGTCAGCACCATGGAAACTACGCAGATCGCCCGTCCGCCGCCGCGCAGCCGGCAAAGTCAGGCGCAAACTCAGATCGAGGCCGATGGCGACGAACCTACCCAAGTCCAAGTCCGCGATCCTGGGCTCAAGATGCAAGAAGCCGAAGATGTGTTAAACACCCTCGTCGCACAGGGCTTTTTCCACTGCTCCCGTGCAGGGTATTACTCGCTTGCGCCGCGCGCACTTATGGAGCTCCGCGCCTATCTTAAAGAAACGTACAACGAGCCACCGGCGGACGACGACCCAGAAGACGAGGGCATCACTAGAATACACGACTGCGAGGGGTGCAGGGAGATTGTGACTGTGGGAGTACGGTGTTCAGACCGGGACTGCGGAGTGCGGTGGCATGACAGGTGCGCAATACAATACTTCAGGGGGCCGAGGGGCGATACGAAGAAGTGTCCCACTTGCAAGACGGGGTGGACGGGGGACTTGTTCGTGGGTGAGCGGGCGGCGAATACCCAGAGGAGGAGTACAGGAGGAAGGAATTCACGGCGGAACGAGGAAGACTATGAGGACGAGTAGAGAAGCGAGATGTGTGCAACTTTCCGTTGCGTTTCCCCCGGCGGCCTTGTGAGCTTCCGTTTCACCATTTGCCACGGGTATCATATTCAGCTCACTTATACAAACCAGATGGACGACGGTGCTGCTCAACGCCTATCGCCAACCATCCTGCCGCCCTCACGCTCCCTCATCAAACAATCTCCTCGCCTGCTCAATCCTCTTCTCCCTGTCCACCTCCTCCGCCCCGCTAACAAACCAGCTCTTGTCCTCATACTGGAATCTACGCAGCACCACGTCCCAATTATACCAGTGCCGCCCCCCTTCAAACCATCGCTCCGCAAACCCATACGTAACCCCCACGCGCAAATTGTCCGGCATCCGCTCCTCAACCTCCCCACCCCCCGTGCCCGCTGCATACTTCAAGTACCTATCGCGCTCCAGACTCGCCCGCATAACTAGCACCCCGCGCTCCACGACCCGCTTCTCGTTCACATTCAGCCAAATCGGCAGGGGCGCCGCGTCGCCGCGCAGCACCCGCTGCACGACACACATCTGCACCACCCACTGGCAGCCGTCGGTGTGCGTGTCCGACTCCTCTAGATAGGGGTACCGCACCAGCAAACGCATCTGCGGCCGCTCGCGGCAGATATGATGCAACCGGCCCATATCGTGCCCCAGAAATAGCGACTGATGCGTCCACTGGCAGTCCCGCGGGCGGTAGTCGTAGTCGTGCTCCAGCACCACGCGCGTCAGCGCCGCGCGCACGCGCGGGCTGCACCGCCGGTAGAACAGCGCAAAGCTGTCGTACGCAAAGTGCGACTTCGAGAAGCCCCGAGGCGAGGGCGCGCTCCACGTTGGAAACCGCAGCGTGTTGTAGCGCATTTCCTGCCCGGCTGTCTCGTCGCGGAGCTGCCGGCACACGTACTGCAGCTGGTTCACCGCGCTTCCGACGAGTCTTGACTTCGGCTTGTTCGTCGTCCCCTTCGTGGCACGCCGCCAGCTCCAGGTCGCGGGACCGGCATCGCCGTCGACGACTATGCGGATAGTGCCTGTCGCCAAATCGGTCAAGCACGTCAGGCCGCGCGCGTGCGTCAGCGCGAGCTCGACGATGCGGTTACGCAGTTCGGGGGGCAGCGCGGTGAGCTTCGAGGCGGGCTTCTGCTTCTTGCGAGCAAGTAGGAGGGTTCGCGACGTGGCTAGCGTTTTGGAGAGGGCGCGGCTTGGCCACGAGGTGGACGTGGGGGTTTCTGCGTGTGCGGGGGACATGGTTGTGAAGCTTGGACAAATCTTGAGGCAAACAAAAAGTCTACTTGATACAATCAACCCCAACTCTGAGGGTCGCTCTTATTTGATAAGTAGAAGTGACAGAGACTGGAAGAAAGAGACGCAGGCGTGGCTGTGCTATGCTGTGCTGTGCGTAGGGTGCCAGGCCGCCGTAAGCTTCCGTTCCACCATCAAACCAGATGGACGCCGGTGCTGCTTACGATCTGCACGACCCCAACCCAACAGCTACCACCGTGATGTCAAAATCCGGTCAGTCACGTGAGTGCGGGGGCCCGCCGGGCCACCAAAATTAAGTTCTTCTAACCTTAACGAACAACGCATCACGTGGCTGACGGGATTCCACCATCAAGGTTTTGACATCACGGTGGTATTACCAACTATCCTCCCCTTATACCCCCTCCTCAAACAACCTCCTCGCCTGCGCAATCCTCTTCTTCCTGACTACTTCCTCGGCCCCCTCAACCAAGGCGCTTATTCCCTCATCGTTATCCCATACGCTCATTCCCTCATCGTTACCCCATTCGTTATTCCATTGCTGCACATAGTCCCGATCGCACGCAAACCTGCCCTCAGCAAACCACTGCTCCAAGAACCCCGACGTGATCGCCACGCGCAGATTCTCTGGCCGCAGCTTCTCGGACTCCCCACGCGTGCCCGCCATATCCCTTGGCTGCCTTCCAGCTCTTAGCTGCCGCCTGCTTTCCTCGATATCCTGCCTGCTTTCCTCGATACCCTGCCGCTGCCGGTCCACCCGCGTAGCTACTACATTCTTCTCATATGCATTCAGCCAAATGGGCAGCGGTGTCGGTGTCGGTGTCGGTGTCGTCCCGCCACGCAGCAACCGCTGCACCATGCACATCTCCAGCACCCAGTCTCTGCCGTCTATCGACGCAGCCATGTCCTCCCAGCCCCGAACGTCCAAGCCACACCGCTCCTCCATCCCGCCTTCCATGTACGGGAACCGCAGCACGACGCGCAAGTCAGGCCGCTCGCGACAAAGCGCGGACAACCGGCCTATATCGCACCCCTCGAACAGCGTTGACATCCACGAGAAGGACTGCTCCCAGTCGCAGCCGTGCTCTAGCACCACGCGCGTTAGCCCTGCCCGCACGTCAGGATGACACCGCTGGTAGAACAGCGCGAAGCAGTCGTACGCGAAATGCCGTCTCGCGCTCTCTGCCGTCACAGCCGGCAGCCGCACCCCCTCGCTCCACGCGGGGAACCGCACCGCGTTGAAGCGCAGCTCCAGGCCTGCAGTCTCGCGCCGCAGCTGCCAACATACTTATTTCAGCTGGTTAGCCTCTGCGCGCGTGCGCGCCGCCGGGGCCGTAAGCCGCGATGCGCATGGGCTTGGGCTTGCTCTTGATCGTCTTAGGCGTCTTCTTGAGCTAGCGGTCGTAAATTTTGTCGCTCAGTTGCGCCAGGCCGACATAGCGCGTTGTGCCGATGACGTAGCACATGGTGGACGCGGGCACGCCGGCCATGCACGGCGCGCCGTGGTGGTGGTGGCGGTGGACCGTGGTGGTACGTTTGCGCGCCCCATTGCGTCTGCCCGGCGTAGACGGCCGTGTCGACGACGAGGCGCATTGTGCCTGTGGGTAGGTCGGCTACGCAGGTTACGCCGCGCGGGTGCGTGAGCACGAGCTCGTAGATGCGGGTGCGGAGTTCGGGGGGTAGGGCGCTGAGGAAGGAGGTGGGCTTCTTGTTGCAGTGGCTCGGCAGGACGAGGGCGGTAGTTCGACATGTTGCGAGCGTGTTGGAGAGGGCGCGAGTTGGCCAGGAGGTGATAGGGGTGGGAGGTTCAATGAGTGCTGTGGACATGGTGAGAGGGTTTGAACAGGTTCTTAGACAAGCGGAGCAAGGCAAGGTAAAAGCAACGCAAGGTGAAGCAAAGCAAAGCAAATAGTACAGCCTTCTACCTTCCGCCTTCAAAACAGCTTTTTCCTTGCGAGAAAACCGTCGCTTTAAAGTACGAATAGACGAGGCAGAAAAAAGGAGACGCAGTAGTGGCTGTGCTATACTATACTATACTATAAGGCTTCCCATGTAGATAGATAGATAAAGTTCTGTGCTTGCTCTACCCCACACTAAATACAACTACAGTTTGATACCCTTTTCTAGGCTTTTCTAGCCTTTGCAGCGTCCAGCTTTTTCTGTCGCAAGTTAACACATCTGTTTCTAGGAATTCTAGTCTGTTGAAAGAGTTCTAGCAAGCGCAGAGTATAGCAGAGTACAGTAGAGTTGAGCTGCTCGCATTTCAAGTTAGATGTTGTTTGGCGAGAAGCTAAAGCTTAGCTATTCACATCACAATTTGTATATCTGTTCTGAAAATTCTGTTCTGTTCTGTTTTATACAACGTTAATAACTAAGCGCAAATCGCGTAAAAGGAAGCGCCTCTAGACTGGTAGCACTATCAAGTATAGTAAAAGAGCGTCGCAGGTTAGTCTAGCAACGTCCTTGACAGTGCAGCTTACAAAAAAGTCTTGTAGTAGTAGTAGTAGCCAACGCTGCGGTAACTGCAGAGAGACTAGCTACAACGTAAAAAGCTGCACAAAGGCTGCAGACGAGTTGTTAAAGTTAGAAGCAAGTACGCAGTTTATTATGTCAGATACTGCAAAGGAGTAGATAGAGGTAGAGAGAGTTAGAGGTGCTAGCGAAGTAGTTGGTATTCGTAGTCTTGGCATTTGTGGCCGGGTTACTGGTGGTTTACGTTAACAGAAACGATACTGAATCTTTGCAGAACGATGCCTTCTATGTAGTAGTTGCAGTGGTAAACACCTACCGTCAATCAACCAACCGCTTCCCAATAAACAATTCACCACCACCATCACGCCCAATGCCATGATATACATAAGCCCAGACAAAGAATATCACAAGCAGCCTCCAAGTCCCAACTGCGCCGCGCCCCTGTGCCCCCAAAAATCAATAATGCATAAGTCGTATCCCTCTTAATTCTTCATCCAAAGTCCGCCGTCCCGTCGCACATGTGGCACGCCATCCTATCCCACAATAGACTGCCCTGTACGACGCCGACGTTTGAAAAGCGCAGGCTATCCGTCGATGCGCGAATCGATACCCTCCCAATCGCGCACGCTCATGATCCGCCGGATCGGTTCCTTGTCTCTGGTACTGGCGCAGCCAGTCAATATGTATAAAAAACGCAAACGTATGTGCAAAGTAAAGAGAGAGAGAGAGGGGGCAAGGGCAGCGTTACGGCAGGAAGTGCGAGTAGTGGCCCGGAACCCGCTGCCTGCACTTGTCGCAGTCGTCGCGGTACCCCATGCTGAAGCGGCCCTTGCCCGTGAATGCGCCGCTGCGCTTGCGGCCCGTGGGCGTCGGCGGCACGTTGAGGGGCGAAGCGGGCGTCTCGTCGGCGCAGCCGAATCCGACGTCCATGTGGTCGGACGGCGTATGCGATGTCACACTAAGACGCGAGAGCTGCGATTGGGTGAGAGCCGTGGGCGTGTCGGGCAGGTCTTCGTCCTCGGAGATGGGCGACGGCATGCGCATGTTGTTGCGGTTTTGGTCGACCGACATTTGCTTGCAGTGTTTTCGCGATGGGGGGGGTGCTTGCATGATGGGCGGCCATGTGGGGCCGTGGTTCCTACTCATGGCGCCGGCGAGGCCGCAGCTTGGGTATCCAAGACCGTTCGTTCCTCCCGTGTGGTGCATACCCCCGGGCTGGAAATTCGGATATATGGGTGTGGGTATTCGGCCGGTGCTGTGGAGGGGAGAGTTGGGGACGAAGAGTTCCGAGTTGAGCGTGGCCGGGCGGAGGAAATTGCTCGAGACGAAAGGCGAGTCGGGCGGCTGACTGCCTACGATATCGAAGTCGTCTTCGTCTTCATCCATGTCCATGTCCATGTCCACATCCATGTCTCTGCGAGGCGATGAGAAAACAAAGGGCTCGTTTACTATTGATGATGGCGGTGAGTCTGCGTGTTCGGACTGTGCGGGGGTCATGGTGTCCAGGTGCGGCACAATGCGAGGAGGCGAAGGTGTGAGAGTGGGACGCAGAGGGAGCTTCGATGGCGAGGGAAAGCTGCCATGGGTGCTATTTAGAGGTGGGACGACCCAAGAACGGGATTTCTACATAGTGGTTAGCTGCAAATTTGACGTGTCCTTGGGTAGAATTTTCCAACCTTGAGATGGCGGCCCTCATCCAGCTCGGAATCATCGCCCCTCTGGCGCTTCATCATGTTCACGGGCGGTGGGTTGTTCAGTGCCAGCATGTTGGGTCTTGGGTTGGGGTAAAACGACGGTAGTGATTTAGGCAGCCCGCGCGGTCAACACGCTTGGTCAGGCTGGAGGGAGGGAGGTGGAAACTGAACAGCAGGCAGATTGGTGAACGGCTATTCTAGCTGGCGGTGGGCAATGAAGCGGCGGCACGAAGGGGGCGATCAGGGGAAGTCGCGAGAGGGCACTCGGTGTGGTTTCAGATAGCCGGGGCTGGGCGTGCAGCTTCAGGCACTGATATACGGCGAGGCTCGCGGGCGCAGGTGCTTGTGTACAGCGCTGTTGTCTGTCACCTGGGGCAATGCCCGGAGTGCGCGTGTTGGACAAGGCGCGCTGCATGCGGCGGGCGTGCGGTGAGGGCGCGCCTTGAGGTGTGGTCGCGGGTGTGGCGGTGACATCAACCATCACCACGCAGCGCCGGCTGCGTCACTCGTACCTCGGGGCCGCTGCTGGCGACAAGATGCAGCGGCTGCAAAGGGGCATGGCTGCTCGAAACTCAAAACTCAAAACTCAACTCGCGGCCGTGGCGTCGCCTGAAGATGAACAGCGCGGCCATGTTTTGGTTGACGGCGCAGGCGCAGGCGGCGGCGCAGGCGGCTGCAACCAACGACGTCGACGCCGGTCGCGACTGGCGACTGGCGACTGGCGGTGCAGTTGGCTTGGCATCCCCGCGGGCGGTGAAAGCGAGAGCGCGGGCAAGGGCAAGGGCCGCCCCACTCTGGCCCGGCGCAAAATTATCGGCTGTGAATCATCGCCTTCGCCTTCGTCTGCCGCCTTTGCCAACAAAACAGTGAGTGAGTGACAAGCGCACCCTGCCTTTGCCTCGCCCCAGCTCAATTCCCCTCCGAGCAACAAACGCTCTAGCGTCGGTGCCACCACGAACAGCCTAATTCGCAGTCTCCCTCCTGCAGACGCGCGCCACCCCGCCCACCGTCACTCACGATTTACACCCGACCCTTCCGACGTCGGCGTCCATCCCAGAACACCTCCACAGGCTCGTACACTTAATTGACCCCGTGGTCGCCCTCCTGCCCTTCGTTCGATCCGACCTCTGCCCCGAACGTGGCGTCCAGAGCTCCGGCTATACGCCAAACCGCAAGTCCTAGACCAGAGGCAGTCGCCCAAGTCAAACGTACGTCAGCCAACATGAAGCCATGTAGCAACACGAGCATGCACTCACTGCGGCTATATAAAGCCCTGTTCTAGCCCGGCCGTGGATCCGTCCCGACCTCAAGTCCACCGCAGACATGCCCTCTCTCCCAGAATCGACCCACGTTAGCGACGATGTGCGCGGTAAGTCCCTCGCCGAGTTCTCATACTTTTCCAAGCTAATATGACTCCTCCTAGTCCTCGGCTACGATCCACTGATTCCGCCCGCCTTACTCTCCTCCGAGATTCCCATCCCGCGCAATGCTGAAGAGACAGTCATCCAGGGCCGGAAAGAGGCCGTCCGCATCATCACACAGGAGGACGACCGTCTCCTCGTCATGGTCGGGCCCTGCTCCATCCACGACCCCGACATGGCCCTCGAGTATTGCAAGCGTCTGAAGGCCCTCGCCGAAAAGCTGAACAAGGACATCCAGATCATCATGCGCGCCTACCTCGAGAAGCCTCGGACGACCGTGGGCTGGAAAGGCCTGATCAACGACCCGGATATCGACGAGAGCTTCCAAATCAACAAGGGCCTGCGCGTCTCCCGCAAGCTCTTCTGCGATCTGACCGCGCTGGGCATGCCCATTGCCTCGGAAATGCTCGATACAATCTCTCCCCAATTCTTAGCAGATCTGATCTCCCTCGGGGCCATTGGCGCGCGAACCACCGAATCCCAATTGCACCGTGAGCTAGCATCTGGCTTGTCGTTCCCCATTGGCTTCAAGAACGGCACCGACGGCAGCCTGTCGGTATCGGTTGATGCCATTGGCGCTGCGGCAGCGAAGCACCACTTTATGGGTGTGACGAAACAGGGGCTTGCCGCTATCACGAGGACAGCCGGGAACGAGCACTGCTTCGTGGTCCTACGCGGCGGATCCAAGGGCACCAACTTCGACAAGGAGAGCATCAAGGCCGCCCGAGAGGCTCTGCGCAAGAAGGGTCTGGCTGAAGTCATGATGGTCGACTGCTCCCACGGTAGGAACCACTTCCGTCTTATACCAATCCTATGACTCACTAACACAATGTAGGCAACTCCAGCAAGAACCACCGCAACCAGCCGCTCGTAGCCCAGGACATCGCCGCCCAGCTCCGCGACGGCGAAACCGGCATTATCGGCGTCATGATCGAGTCGAGCATCCACGAGGGCAACCAGAAGGTGCCGGCCGAAGGCCCCAGCGCGCTGAAGAAGGGCGTGTCCATCACCGACGCGTGCATCGATTGGGACACGACGGTCACTGTGCTCGAGGACCTCGCCTCTGCGGTCCGCGACCGGCGCTCCAAGAAGGGAAGCTCCAATGGGGTGCACTGATTTGTCTAGACAAGGTATCGGAGTGAGGGGAGTTACGTTCAAGGCGAGTTACGTTACATTCAAGGCGAGGCAAAACGGATTGGGAGACTACCCTGGTTTATCTGGAAAAAGCTAATGATTAGAGTGAGAGGAGCTGGATTTCAGGCGAGTTTTAAAGGGGGCAGATATAGATATGCGGGAAGGTAGTTGTTGGGTCCTGCCTTTCTTTAAAATTTAAAAGGCGTGGAGCGCAGAGTTGGATGGATGTAGAAAAATTTGAGATATTATCTGTAATGTGCATTCTCTTTCTCTCTCTTTTGCGGTAATAAATAGCTGCAGTCGCTGTCGCTGTCGCTGTCGCAGAAAAATACTAAGGGTTTATTTTATAGGACAGGAGAAGAGAAGAGAAGAGAAGAGACGCTGAACGAGGTTTAGGACTGACTGACGGACGGACGGACTGTTATACTAACTGTCCTTCTTGGAAAAGGTTAGCAAGGTACTTATTTGATACTTTTTTTTGGTAGAAGTAGAGTAGGGTAGACTAGAAGTGTGTTGTGTTGCTTTGCTCTGTATTTTGTAGTATAATATAGATAGTAGCCTCGATCTGTTCGGGACGCCCCCGGGCTATCTCCCTTCAGGTGGGTGCGAGAATTAGTTAGTTGGTTAGTTTTGTCTTGTGCCTGGGAAAGATGAAAGATGAAGGAAGGAAGGAAGGGAGGGAGGAAGGAAAGGAAAAGGGAGGAAGGAAAAGAGAGTAAGGAAGGGAAGGAAAGAAAGGAAGAAGAGAGGAAGAGAGGGAAAGAAAGGAAAAGAGAGGAAAAGGGAGGAAAAGGGAGGAAAGGAACAGGATATGCAACTAACTAAATACAGACGGACAAACAGATCACCTAGATAGATAGATATTACACAGACAGATAGATAGACAGGCAGACAGTTGCGAATTGTTCTGTTTTACATGTATCGTATAGTATATACTAAACAAAAACGAAAGCTAATACACTGCTGCCATGCTATTCTATTCTATTCTATTTTACAACTAACGATACCGAAAAGGAAAAGATCTCTGGGCTGTCTACCTACCTACATGACCCTTACCTAACGCAACGCAAGCAAGCAAACCCCTATCTATCCCAAAAGCGCCAAACCTGTCAAAACAACTCTCCCCCTCCCCTCCTACCCATTCCACCTTCCACACCCCCATCCCACCAACTCACACCCTCATCTCCCCCAACTCCCTCACAACCCTCTCATAAAACCCCCTCTGCAGCCTCGCCCCCACCTCCTCCCTCCTTTCATCCGGCCCCTCCCCCTCCCCCTCCGCCGCCACCACCCCAAACGCCACGGGCCCCTCCAAACACGCGCGCACCACGCGCTCCACCGTATCCCCCAAGTGGCTGCGCACATGCGGCAGCACGCCCTCTCCCGAGTCGGAGTCGTCGAGCAGGCGGCCGCGCACGCGGATCGTGGTGCTGGGCCGCGTGCTGGATAGGTCGCCCATGGAGAGGATCGCGTCGATGGGCTGCCAGTAGGCGATTTCGAGGAGCACGACGCCGAGGCTGTACAGGTCGTACGACTTTTTGAATCCGCCGCTGGCGGGGGCGGTTGTGGATGTGGATGTCAATGTAGATGTGGAAGGCATGGAGTCGCGGTTGCCGGCGCCCTGCACGCGCGGGTGGCGGTAGATATCTGCAGCCGCGTTCTCGGGCGGCTTCTCCGTCATGTCGTCGCTGAGCGCTGGGCGGCTGTAGTCGAAGCCCGAGATGTAGGGGTCCGCATACGGGATGTCGTGCGCGCCGCAGTCGGAGAAGAACAGGATGTTGGCGGAGCGCAGGCCCTTGTGCAGCCAGTTGACGGCGTGCAGGCGCTCGAGGGTCTCGGCCAGGCGCCGCATGAGGGCGATGCGCGCCGTCAGCGACGGCATGGCCACATCGGGCAGCGTGAGCAGCGTGTGCAGTGACATCGGGCGCGTCGACGGATGTGCCGACGCCGGCTTCTCGAAGACTAGACCGAAGCGGCAGTGCTCTTCGCCCGTGGCCGGGTCCGCATCCTGGAAGTAGCCCAGGCAGTGCGGCGCGCGGAACTGCTCGGCTTTGTTGTTTTCCTTGAGCAGAGCGGCCAGGGCCTGCACGCGCTCGAGCACCTTGGGGTTGGCGCGCGTCGAGTGGAAAGTCGGCGGCTCGTATGTCTTCCACTCGATCCACACGGACGTCTTCTTGCTGCGCGGGGGCTGGTAGAAGGCTTCCACGCGGAGTGTTTCGATGTTGTTGGACGAGGAGGGTTCGTGGAGTTCGGCGTCGAGGATGTGGATGTCGGCGCGGGAGAGCTCGACGGAGCGGATCTGCGAGGCCGTGTGCGTAAGGCGGATCGACGTGGTGAATTCGTCGGTGAGGACGGAGGGGTCGTCGATGGCCGAGTTGAGCGCCTTGAACTGGGCGAGGAAGGCGAGAGACTGGGACCCGTTGGCGGTGGCAAGCGAGTCGGCATCTTCTTCATCGATGTCCTCGAGGCCGCGGGCCTGCATGAAGGCGCGGATGGGGTTGGTCGGGTAGCGGGCGCGGCGGTGATCGTACTTTGCTGTCAGGGCGGCAGACTCGAAGATCTGGACGAGGTTTTGGATGCTGCTGTTGAGCTGCATGATCTGGAACTCAGTGCGGGTTTGCTTGCTAGCTAGCGTTTGCAGTTGATGCGTGTTGAGCATGTCGCGCATGAAATCGTTAAAGGACGCCAGTTTGAGCACCAGGTTCTCCATCTTTGCCTTGTCGAAGCTGGCCCATTTCATTTTGCGCGGAAAGGCGGCGCCCTTTTTCGCCCACGCGAGCGACTTGTCGAGCAGCCGCTCCGACTGCGGAAACCGCCGCTGGAAATCCGAATCCACTCTGCCCACAGTGGGACTTCGCGGCTCGGTGTGCGAGGAGGCCGGAGCGTCTAGGAGGAGTCCATTTTCCTCTGCGGCTTCGACGAGCAGCGGCTTAGTGAGCTTCTTGTACTTGTCGTCGAGGCGGCCGAACTGCTCGAACAGTCTGCGCTGTTGGTCCAAGACGTCGAGCAGCAGCCCTTTGCTCGCGTTGCTGATCAGGAGGTGGTCGTCCGTCTCCTCTAGGCGGACGACATGTGCCCAATCGAGGAGTCGATATTGCTCAGTCTTTAGGCGCACACGCAGGTACTGGCAGTCGGATGGCATGTTCTTTGCATCAGTGATGAGCTGGTAGCCTGCGCAATGTTAGGAGCAATGCAGCGGGATGGGGAGAGAGAAGACTAGCCTTGGACAACACCGGAGAAAACCTGAAAGGTCAACGAGACGCCCGCCATGGCGACTTCGGCCATGATGGAAAACTCTAGGATAGTGGGCTCGCTTTAAGAGTACGAGAAGTAGTGAAACACGGAAGATATAGCAACAGAAATCAGACGGCGCAGAGAGTAGGAATAAAGAAATGTAGCGATGCGCGACGAGCTGAACCAAGACCGGAGAAACAGGAGAGGAACAGGCTGCTACTTAACCTCGATCCTCTCGAGGCTCTCCGGCGAGGCTACTTTACACCAAGTCGTGCAGGTGGGCTGTCTGGCCCAGCTCAGCCTCCACGGCGGCAAGACTACCATCATGCATGCCCTAGGCCAATGAGCCGTCCAACGAGTGACCGGTCAGTGAGCACCGTAGAATAGTACGCCTAGGTAGTCCGCCTTCCACTAGCTGTCGTTCTAAGGCTGTGGATAAAGTAAGTTTTCCTGAGATGGGTGTTGGGGACTGTAACCTGGTTCGGAAGGGCTCGAGACCGTCGACGTCGGGCGTGTCACGTCACGGCCACTGCGGCGCAGTTCAGCCACATGACGCTAGTGGACGCTAGGGGACACTACGTGACTACCTAATCAGAAACTTGATCCATGCGCCTCCAAGGCTCCCACTACCACCACCACCACGAACCGCCGACCAGTTCCCGCCCGGAGGTCAAGCTGGAACAACAACGTGGAGTGGAATTCCAGCACCGAAATGCCTGCTGACGATTCCGCCACAACACTTCTCCCTCGTCAGAAACACGAGAACCTAACGTCGTAGAGTAGTTGGTTATGAAGACCGTTCGTCACCTCCCTCGTCAAGAATCCAACCAGCTGCGTACATGGTACTGGGAACATCTTTCCCTTTTCTTTGTCGTCTCTCACTTTACATGATGATATTGGTGTTGAAGAAAGATGATGATGTAAATAATGTGGAAAAGTACAGTGTTGCTGCGCACAATAAAATAGCTAACTTAGAAGCCGCAGTGAGCTAAGGGCTCATCCGGTCAGATCAAGTGGTATAGACTTTTGGTTTGAACGATATCTTGCGCTCTTTCAGATCGTGGTTTATGATTACATGGCGCATGAACGGTAGCCCGAGGGATAGGCTAAAAGTGCCAGCGTCGGCTATCATCAAATAACACCGGCCGTTGGTCCCTTTAATCATGATGTTGTGTTTTACCGGGAGCAGGAATCTTGTTCCGCCAATCTCAACGTGAACCGCGTCTGGGCCTTGAGCAGTGCAGTCCACTTGCCAGGCATTTGGGGTGGCGTCCCACTTAGGATCTGGATGCCACGCTGCAAGGAATGCATTGACAGTCTCCTTGGGCAATCGGATCATTGTATCACCTACAACGCTTAGTGACTATGTAAGGGAGAAGGAGCGCGGAACAAAGCGCGGAACGAACCAATGCTTACCTGAATCGACAATCGCTTCTTCACAAATCTCTTCTTTTGTTATTGCACCATCAACATCAACTGCCCACTCAAATCTTCCGACGTGCCACCCCCGATCTAGACTGACCGCATCCACAGTTGTCCAACCATTACCCGGCGTCACGGGTTTCCCGTCCAGGGTGCTGCCAAAGGCTACAGAGCCACCATTAGCTTCTCCATCCTGGTAGCGGTTAATTGCAAGAGTAAACTGCATCGGCAGCTTGTGTTGTGCGCAGAGTTTCTGCCACACAGATGACTCTCTCTCTTTGTTGTCGATGCCCCAACCAATACCAAAGACACCCACAGTTAAGCCGTCGCCAATCCAGGTGAGCTCATTCGCGAAACCAATCTGGACATCTTTAGCCTTCTTTCCTCCTATTTCTATAGTTTCTTTTGCTATCTTTCCACTAGCAACCTCTCCGCCATAATAAGCGGTCCTGAAATTATCGAGCGCCATGAAGGTTCCCTTGTACGTATCAGGTCCTATGCCACACTTGGCTATGCTTATAGGTATTTGATCTGCACTGAAACATTTGAAGTTGGAGTGAGCGATCCACGTAGGGGTACTGCCAGTATCGAGATTGAGAATGTAGGTCCCTCCGTTGAGTTTCAATTTGATGCCCATCCGATTGCCTTTCTGTTGAAGTTGCTCTACTGCGACAAGAGTATCTCGCTTTCCAAATGAGGCTCCCTCGCTGAAAGTTTGAGCTCTGCGAGAACTTCTCTGAGCACCCTCGTTGGGTTTCGGGATTCGGACCAGATCAAAGACCAGAGGGGCATCTTCAGGGATGGCGGCAGTATTGCCTAAAAGAACCAAGAAACCAACGATGGATAAGACGTATGTATAGATGCGGTGCGGCATCGGATCGAGAGCAACGAATAGGTGCTACAATGTGGAAATAAACACTTTGCGGAATAAGAGACAGAGACACGCTTGGAGAAAGACACTTGAAAAGACTTTATACTGTTTCGCTTGTTAGCATGTCATCTACAACTAAACTGGGAGGCATCCTTATTAGCCTTACAATTGAATTTTCACGAACCGAACAACGTTCCGAGTACTCCGTATGGCGGATAACAAATGTTGTTGAAAATTTTTGTGAACCAACAGTGCTCGCGCGAGTCTGCCACGGCACCGGCCGCATGTGCACGCCTCATGTTGACCTGGCTCAGTGGCAAGTGAGAGCCGAGTGATATAGCGCATGTGTATATCATCTGATTCGATTTGAGAAGAGTGTAAGGCCAGTCTGAAATTGTTTCTGGAGAGTGAAGAGCCTCATAGGACTGTTAACGGAAAGTTTTGTCGCCTATGAGCCGTCGGCTTTGCTTTGCTGGGACGAAATGACTGATAATAGCGCCGTTGGTTCGTCGCATAACAGGAGCCCTCGGAGCTTCTCCAACTGCTAATAGTCTGCCGGGACGCCCGGACCTTGGCGATCAGCCTAGGGTAGACAACAGCGGAAGTGCAAGACGGGCGTCGTCGTCGTTGGCTGGCAATCGGGTCACCTCAGTTCTCTGTGCCTCGAGGCAAGCGCGGACGATTCTAGACGTATGCTTGCGTGCAAGTGACTCAGCCACCCAGCTCACCAATCCAGCTAATATTGTCGTGCAGCAACATCGAACAAGCGACTCCGGCAGGGTGTATCTCGGGATTGTGGCATGCTTCCTGGGTACCTAGTCCGTGGAGTTGGGTGTTGGTGTTGCAATCATGGCCCCGACACGGGCGTCAGGTGACAGCACCCAGCTTAGATAATTCGCCGCACTGACTTACAGCAATATGGACGACTCCCGTTCCACAGCTGCAGCCTGCCGCCGGTGATGGTCTTTGAGACCCTTACTGGAAGGCGTCGTCGCAAGGCCGCCGACCCTTTCGAGCCCACGCCCCTCCTGACGCTGCTCTTGCGCGCGCCCGTCAAGCTGCTCCTCCACCACGCCTACCACCTCCTCACCTACCTGCACTCGCCGCCCACGCCCGCCTCGCCGCCCGTCCGCATAGTATGCATTTCCGATACGCACACCCTCATCCCCGCCGACGTGCCGGCCGGTGACGTCCTCATCCACGCTGGCGACCTCAGCAACGCGGGCAGCGTGGCCGACATCCAGGCCCAGGTCGACTGGCTCGCGTCCCTGCCGCACAAGGAGGTTGTCGTCATCAGCGGGAACCACGACACCTATCTCGATGCGCGCACACGGCCGTCGCTGTCCGACGAACAGCGGCGCGGCACGCTCGACTGGAAGCGCGTACACTACCTGCAGCACCGGCGCCTGAGCCTCTCCATCACCCCGGACGCGCGCGGTGAAGACGCGCCGCCGGACACGCAGACGAGGCTGCTCGCGGGCAAGCAGAGCCGGCGGCTCAGGCTGTACGGCGCCCCGCAGATACCGGCGTGCGGGCCCATGGCCGTCCACGCGTTCCAGTATCCGCGCGGGCAGGATGCGTGGTCGGAGACGGTGCCCGAGGACACTGACATTCTCATCACACACACGCCGCCGAAGTACCATTTGGACCTGCCTTTTCCCTCCGGTCTCGGCTGCGAGCACCTGCTGGCCGAGGTGCAGCGCGTCAAGCCCGCGCTGCACGTCTTCGGACACGTGCACTGGGGCGCTGGACAGGAAGTCGTATGGTGGGACCGCTGCCACGAAGCGTACCAGCAGGGCATGAGCACGCGGTCAAAATGGACTCATGGGCTGCTCAATCCGTGGCTGTGGTGGAGTGTGGTCCGCGTCGTTTACCGCGGTCTGCGGGAACTGGTATGGGATCGCGTCTGGGGCGGCCAGGGGCCGAGCACCGTCATGGTAAATGCAGCGCAGACGCATGGTAATACGGGGAAACTGGGCAATGCAGTCCAGATTGTAGATATATGACTAACATTTTTTAGAAGAGTAGATATAGGAAAGCGGGTAGGAGATGAATATCTGTCAGTCTAGCCAAATGCAATTAATGTATCAAGCCAACTCAACCAACTGCTAGAACAAAGACTCCAAACTCTCAGTCTAGTTCACTTTCTTCTTCTTCACCAGTCTTCCGCATAGACAGTATCATATTCCCTACGTTAGCATGGACAACAACCCAGCGGACATGTCCATCTCTCTCAAAAAAAAAAACGCCAAGGCGACACAGCAACCCACCCTCAGGTCTTGAGTATAATAAATAAACTTCATGATCAGATCGGTCCGTCCTCTGCAAATTAAAAATTATCATTAAAAAAGTCTACAAGCACTACATCTCAATTTCCTCCCCTGTCCTAGCCTCCTCTATCCCCGAAAACGCCTTATCCCACAAATCAGACCCAGAGAAAAAAGAAAAAAAATTCATAAAAGAAATCCCCACGACATCGAAGATCAGTCTCAACTCAACTCAACTCAACTCACAACTCAGCAAACACCAAGCCCATAAGCCCAATCGCGCCCGCCATCAACACCGCGCGCACGGTGCCAAACGACGCAGATGCCGCGCCGCCCGTGAACTCCGGGCTGGACGTGCTGCTCGGCACGGCAGCCGGGCCCGTGGCCTGCGAGGTCAGAATCGAGGGGTAGCCCTGGGCGTCGGTGGTGGGGATCAGAACCACGGAGGTGGCGTTGTAGAAGGGCGCCGTGGTGGTGTCGGCTTCCGGGGTGCTGGGTACAACCGGGGGTGGCAGGGTGGTGTTGGCGTATGGGATAGGCGTGGACGGAGGTGGAGGCGGAGGCAGGGGGGTTGTGGACGATGGGACGACGGGGGGGTAGGTCGGTTGGCGGTTGGTGTTGCTGCAGGTGTTGGTTTGGAAGTCGGCGTATTCTGGGAGTGATTGATGTTAGTCCGGAGAATGAGAAGATGGAGAGTGGTAAGGCAAAGCGAAGGGGGAAACACGTACGGGTCAGCTCGTCAGCTGTGCAGGTCGCGGCGATGTGGCTGCTGATGTCGAGACGGTTGAGCTCCTGGCAGATGCAGGGGAAGTCGCTGGGGTTGCAAGTGCTGTCGGCCAAGCCCGTGAAGACGATAGCTTGCTGGTGCTTGTTAGTTCCAGGTTTCCGAGCGCGAGAGGTAGATTCGACTTACGGCGCACTGGGAAAGCCCCTCGATCGCTTCAACGATGGTAGTTGGGTCTTCAGGCGCGGCGGTGCTGAGCGACACAAAGGTCGTGGCGGTCAGCGCCGACGTGATGAGGCTCGTGGTGATCATCTCGTAAGGCGGAACGACGGGGGTCGAGAGAGGCGTGTAGACGGGGGCGGGCGAGCTGGAAGGCGAGCAGTCGTAGTAGCAGGAGGTGGTGGACAGGATAGGAATATACTGCCTGATCTGCATTTCGACTTTTTATACCGACGAAGTCAAGAAGCTGGTTGCAATCGAAAGCAGGAATTTGAAGTTGGCTGCGTATGAGTGTGTGATGAAGACGTTATTTGCATGCTGCTCCCGGGCGGACATGGTTATATGCTGCAGTTTCCGCCGGCAAGTCTAGCCGTTTGCAACCTTCGTCGCTGGGTAACGTTGAAAGACTCCCAGCGTGGACGGGAGGTAAAAATAACTGCACCCCGCATCCGGCTGTCTTCTTTGTTCGTGAGGAGGATTTTCTTGCGGGTGAGTTTTGTGTGGTCGAGGCGAACCCGAGGCGCTGCATCCGTCATGGGCTCTGGAATGTAACTACGTGGTACTTCTTTGGACAAACCCGCAGATGTCTGATGTGAAACAAATTGACGTCACTCTCTTTGAAGGCGGATGATGAACAATAGTGATCCTGGGGAATGTCTTTAGTGTCCGGAAGATGTTGCTCGGTCGCACCTGGTGCGCGGATGGATATCCATCATGGAAGGCTACTCAGCCTCTGTCAGCTGCCCTCTATCCAACAACTGGACAATTAGATCGACATCTCGTAGCTCATAGAAGCTCTCGTAGTGTTTTTTTGCGTAGCGGATAGCGCGTGATTTTGCATCGGTAGCATCTTCGCTAGGGTCGGGCTGGTTGGCTAGAAGATTTTCGTAATACGGATTGTTCGTCTCGCGCTTCGCCGGTGGATTTTCTTGCATGTACTCGTGATATCTGTATGCGAGAGCGTACGGGTCCCTGTTCAACGGCAGCGTTTCCGTCATCGTGCCCAGTGTTGAGGAAAACTTGAGTGGACATTATTCATGACGAGGGGGGAGTATTGCAGAAGACGGAAAGACGACAAACAAAGAGAAAAGCAATAACAAAGCCGACGGCGAACGACCTGAAACATCGTGCCACATAAGTTTTCTTCAACAAAGCATGTTGCGGTTTGACTGACAGGCGATAGACCGGTTAGACCTTGGCGAGAACAGCTGTTCGATAATCGGTGAACTCTCCAGAGAAGTTTTACTACCTGAGGATAAACCCCGTTACATACGCAGATGTTTGGGTGGCGTCGTCCATCTTTGTGCCGGCTCGCATCGCAAACAAAGCCAAACACTCATACGTGTGTGACTTGTAGATATCGATAGAATGCTACTGTAACAGTCCTGAGATTGCTGCTACCAGAGAGCTGTTCTGGTAGGGGCATGGAAGGATGGTGGTACAGTCCATGGACTCAAGACATGGAAGCCTCTTGACATGACTTCACATCCTACCTCTGGGGAACAAGCTATCTAGTATGATTTGTCTTTGCCACATGGATAGGAAAGTGTGTTCAGTGACAACAAGAGTGAGAGTAGTGATGAAACGCAAAAGATAGACGCAGTACAGAGCTCCGAAGAGTAGAAGCCGCAACTACCGCTCTTCACGTCGCTGATCCGTGGTGGAGATGGAGGTTGACAGTTGACACACACGGTTGATCAGATGAGTGTGCAGTAAGCTAGTCCCAGGACAGTATAGCAGAGTGGGTCGCCAAGCCACAAGAGCTTCAAAATCAGCCGCGAAATTTTCGAAACCCAAACCTCAAACTCGACGGCAACACTGCAGCCACAACAATGGCGCCCAAGTCGTAAGTAACACTCCTGATTGTCTCTATTGCGCCACCCAGGCTTTCTGTCACATCGCACGTACGCTCCCGAGCCACGCCTGATACTGACGCTACTACAGGAGCGTTCCCACGCAAAATGACATCCTTATCCCGGAGACGCTGTTGAAGAAGCGGAAGTCGCAGGAGAAAGCACGAGAGGACCGCGCTCTAGCGACGCAGGAAAAGCGAGGTACGCAAAGACAGCAATGTACAAGTCGGGAGGGCGATCGTGATGATGATACCTACCCATACTATCGGCTAGACCTCCGGGTCGATGTTGTTGAACTGTTAACCATCTTTCGGATCTGATACAATCGCCCTCCTTCCATCATTGTCACCACGAACGTGTGGACTCGGCTGATGACAGGCAGACAAGAGCAAGAAGAAGCGTGAGGTTATCTTCAAACGCGCGGAGAAGTACGTGAAGGAATATCGGGACGCAGAGGTATGCGCATGCAGTCCTACTTCGTGTGGGGTTCTAGTGCTAATGGTCAACCAGAGGGAGAAGGTCAGGCTCTCTCGCGAGGCGAAGAAGGACAACAGCTTCTATGTCCCGGCAGAACCCAAACTTGTCTTCGTGCTCCGTATCAAGGGCATCAACAAGATCGACCCTAAGAAGAGGAAGACGCTGCAACTTCTTCGCCTGCTGCAGATTAACAATGGCGTCTTCATCAGATTGACCAAGGCAACCTCGGAGATGCTCAAGAGTAGGTTCGATGATACATGGCGCTGATTTGCTTACTAAGTTGGCGAATCAGTCGTTGAGCCCTTCGTTGCTTATGGCTATCCGAATCAGAAGTCGGTCCGTGAACTTATTTACAGTAAGCACCCCGCGCCTCGTATGCGTGACACTGCTGACATGCTGATCGCAGAGAGAGGATATGGCAAGATCGACAAGCAGCGCGTTGCCCTGACGGACAACGAGGTCATCGAGACTAACCTTGGAAAATATGGGTGAGAGGCTCGCCCCGCGCCAGCTATTTTTCGACTAGACTGACCGCAGCACAGCATCATCTGCATGGAAGATTTGATCCACGAGAGTAAGTTGATTTGCGCTCATATATCTGAGAATAGCACAGCTAACGTGGCCTTTTAGTTTACACAGTCGGGTTCGTAACATGACCCGTTTATAGCGGTGATTTGAGTGCTTACATGGTACAGGCCCAACTTCAAGCAAGCGTCCAATTTCCTGTGGCCGTTCAAGCTCAGCAGCCCAACCGGCAGCTTCCGCACTCGGAAATTCAAGCACTTTGTCGAGGGCGGCGACTTGGGCAACCGAGAAGACCACATCAACCAACTCATTCGACAGATGAACTAGTGGGGGGCGTAGGGAAGGAAGCGGGACTAACGATACCACATGCAAAGATTTCATGCATACGATGACGAAACTCTGGGGCAAAATACCCTCGGTTGCTGCATTTTAACGGCGTTTGGGGTCACGGAGGCCCAGAATGCAGACGCCAATAACGGGTTCACGTGCAGTCGATAGATCCATCCATGGATAGTTTGATTGAGAGGTGATGAATTTAATTGCCTGCGGCCAACGATCCGCCGGCGCCGTGCGGCGCTGAAACACGCAGCTTGCGAATTCAATTTCCCAGTTGGTGAGGTGTTGGATTGTGAATTAAAGAGGAAGGGTTGCCGATAATTACTGCCTGTCTGGGTCTGGAGATCAGCACTGCGACTGGCGGTGTTAGCTCGGCCACAGTGAGGTCGCCACCCAAGTCGTAAATAATGGCGGAGCACTTGGCTCGTGTCTTTTGTCACAGCAGAGTTTGTTTAGGCGCAGCAGGCTCGACTCGACTCGACTCGACTTGCCTCTCTATGTGCCGATCGGCTCTCGCCGGTTGCTGCTGGATGGTGGTTGAGCTCGGGGTTGTAGGGCGGCAGTGCCTGATGGGGTTGGGGCTGCCACACGTCACCACATCATCTGCAGAAATCTCTTCTCGTGGCAGACCGAGTGGTGGAAGGCGGCGGATGCATGTACGGTGGTAGGTGTGTACAGTAGGTGTGTATGACGCTGACCAGCAGCTCGTGCTAGCAGTCTTCTGACGCAAACGGCGCATCTTGACTTTTCACGCTGGCTGGCTGGCTGGCTGGCGCACTGGCTGGCGTTGGGCGTTCACTCTTTGCCGCCTGTCTGCCCGCCCGCTCGTTCTCTCCGCCGCCCGCAGTTCCCACTACACAGGGCAGCTGGGGATACCTAGTGCAGTGCAGCCTGCGTTCGCCATGATGGATGGGGAAGAGGCCGGTGTTGTTGTTGGTGCTGGTGCTGCCGCGAATGCTGCGATGTGCGGAGCGGCGCGGCGCGTCGTGGTCGACCGTCTGGTCGGCGGCATGCAGAGTTGCTGCTGCGCTGCTGCTCCGCCCGACTGGACGGACGACAGCGGCAGCGGAACAAGCGCGGGATATCTACGGAGTACCTAGACTATCTGATGTTAGGGTTGCGGTGCGTGCGGGCAGACACGGTCTTGAATTTTTCACTGCTCATCAGGCACGCGGCCCTGCGCCGCATGCTGCAGCGAGAGTCGTGCGTGGCCGTGTATGGCAATAATATATGTCTCTCGTCTCGTGTACGGAGTGGTGTAGGCAGCAATCTGTGTGTCGCCGCGTGTGCGTGGTCCAAGTCCAGTCTACCTACGGTTGGATTGCCATCTAAATTTCGCAGCGCTAAAGCAGCAGAGGGGGGGCTGAGGAAGCAGGAGCAGGAGCAGGAGCAGGAGCAGTGGTGACTCGAAGCGCGGGAAGTAAAGGAAGCGTCTGCCTCTGCTTCTGCTTCGGCCCAGGCGACAGATGACTGGAGAAATAACAACGGCGGTAGCTGCATTTCGTAACTGGCCGGAGGCGGACTTCACTTCACACACCGTCCAAGGTCGAAGCGTAGGTCACCAACGCCGCCGCGCAGCACCTAGCGACGCAGACCCTGGCTGGAACTGGGAAGGGGATGGGCTCTCGACACGCTTGGCGCGGCGGCAGTGTCTGGTGTCTGTCGAGGATTTCGATCGGGAGACGCTGACGCCTGATGAAGGATTCTGCGTGGTGGGCTATGGATGGGCCGGATGCCGGCGAGGAAGGCACCGACCTGCGAGAATCAATCAACACGCATCGTAATGAGGAGGTGCGAGCGGGCTGGTGGAGAGATGTGGGTGAGACGACTCTGCCAGCTGGCTCCCGACCTGCACTGAGGCCCGCGCGAGGGCGTTTGGATTGGCAGAGAGCCGCGTTTGGCAGCGCCAAAGTGCAGCGACTTGTGCCTGGCGACGCAGCCTTTGCAGAGTAATAATGCACGCCTGCAGCTGTGAGTGGGCGGTCGGTGCGGGCTTCGAGATGTGAAGATATGTCAGGCTAGCCCGCAACAGGGCGGCGATTTGTGAAGAAGAACACCTGGGCGTGGGCCCCGGCGCGCACCGATGGAGATTGGCTGAGCGGGCATCCATGTGCCGCTGCGAATTGCGCGCCGTCCGCCAGAGCAGAAGCAGAGAAGCAGAGCAGATTCCTTGGGGTTTGGGCCCTGGCGCATCGCTTCAGACCTCGTCGGCCCTGCAACGGCCCCGTCACCATCGCCATCCACGCACGCACGCCCGCACGCCCGCCCGCTGCCCTCGACGCCGCTCCCTCCCTTTCCTCTCCCTCTCCTCCCTCTCCCTTCTCTCTCTCTCTCCCTCCATCTCCCATCCTCCCAACCTCACTCCTCGCGCCCTTGTCAGACCGACCTCGCAGGCGTTTGCTCGCAGCCGGCACCTGAGCCCCTGCGTCGTCGTCCTCACACACAGCCGGGCTGCGAATCTCCTCGTGTGGCTCCTGCGCTCTTCCCCTCGCGCAACACCCCAAGGCGTCCGGACCTGCGGCCAGCTCGCACACCCTCTCCCCTTGCGCCCTCCCGTGCTCTGCTTGGACGTTGGCTCTGCGTCGTCCGCTGCGGCAGTGCTCCCTGGCCATTTTGCTTGCGTCGCCAGCCGGCCTTGTTCTAAGCCTTGGATCCTGTCGACCACCGCCACCAGTCAGCGGCCGTCGTCTCTGCAACCAAACGTCAACCTCATAGTCTGCTTGCTCGACCTTTCCTGTGGCATAGTCTCGGAGTTTGCAGTCCAGAATTTCCAGTTTCTTTGCACTTGGGGTTTCGCTTTGGAGCGTTCTTGCCCTTTCCACCGTCCTTCGGCTTCCGGCTTCCTTTCCTGATCGCCCCCTCAACGCCATCGTCTGCACGACGCTCACCGTGCAACCGTCAACACCTCATCCACGGGCGATCTATTCACTTAGAAATCGTCCTGGCTCGCGTTCCCGTGGCTCTGTCACCGCACACCTGTCCCTGCCGTATTCGTCTACGTGCACGCCGTGCGCTGTAGTCTGCATCCGCGCTGCGACACTACTCTCTGCCAGATTCATCCCCGGCTCGCGCGGGTTCCTTTCGACCACGATTCACGGCTGAAACAACATTCTTAAGACCTCTGCCCGCTTCTCTCGATTGCCCTCCAAACGACCAACACTCTCTAAGCGACAGTCTCCTTTGTGCATGAGCGAAAGTTATTAGACCGTCGGAAAGCCCGCTACAGCGCGTGCGCTCCTCGCTTCCCGTAGCAAGAACTGAAGAAACTGTATGTGCTCTCCCAGACCCTCGGTTACCTGACCGCCACATACAATTACTTGCTAACAGTCGCAGGGTGTCATCTGCCGGTTTCTTGAGTTCTTCTGCAACCGCAGTCTCCATCATGCCGTCCTTCTACCCACGCAACAACATGCCTCGGCAACTTCCTCTCACACCGCCCGAATTCGTGCCAAACTACCACATCGGATGTGGAGGAATGCCCTACCAACAGACTGCCTACTCTGGACAACCCAGCATTCGACCGCAGGACGACGGCTACGACTTTGGAGACCGTTATAACCAGCTTGCTATGGCCATGCCGCCAATGTACCCGCAAGCAGGCACGTACATGAACGGTGCTGCTCCGAGCCTGCCGCCGCCGAACTCGTTTTACGACCCTGCTGGAGGACGCATTCTCCCTCCAATGCGCATGCAGACCGGCCACTCAATGACCGACTCGGCGTTCTCTCAACAACGCGCTCAAGAAATGGCGCAGCGGATTGTGCTGCCTCCCAAGGACGAGAAGCCCGTGGGCGGTGTGTCTGCCAAGCTTGATTACGAGATGGATGTCATGACCGACTTTGTCTGCGACATGGCAATTCAACTCATCACACCTGGCCGCATGATGCCTTCGTCTTTCAAGAAGTGGGTCCACCAAGTGCTGTGTGCAACAAGATTGCCCTCCGCCACTATATTGCTCAGCATGTTCTACCTGTCCAGTCGGATGCCCATGTTGTCTGGCCTGCCAAAGACCGACAACCACTTGTTCCGCCTCCTCACCATATCCTTGATGCTTGGCAGCAAGTTCTTGGACGACAACACATTCATCAACCGCTCTTGGGCTGAAGTCAGTGGAATTCCTGTTGCCGACTTGAATCATCTCGAGATGGAATGGCTCGTTGCCATTGATTTCAAGCTTCACCGTGATCCCACCGAGCACCGAGGTTGGACCTCGTGGTCAGAGCATTGGAAGGACTATCAGAGCCAAGCGGCTGCTCGTGCGAATCGCCCGAACCGATTGAGCCCCATCGACACTTCTGTGCAGCGCCAGCGTTCTTTGAACCAGGACAAGCCGCTTCCACCGCTACCACTGCAGCAGAGCTACAATCCGCCTCCTTATGAGTACACACCCAAGTCGGCGCAACCGTCGTACCACAGTGCTTCGAGTTACTCTCAGCAGTACGACCCGTGGCGATCCGCAAATGGCCATTCTCCTCCATCTGCCCCGACGACCGGGCCTACCACCCCAGAGTACTATGGCGCCGCTGGAGCATGGGCACCGGCCGAAGGTTACTCGCGTCGTACCATGTTTGGATTCCCACCTTTGTCTCAGCCTGGCGTCGCTCAACAGCCGCAACAGCAGCCACCAAGTTACGGCCAGGCAGCCTACTCGGCACAATACAACCAGCCTGCATGGAATAGCCATCCGCACACCTGCACTTGCGTCTACTGCGCGCAGAGACACCCTCCGTATTTCATGGCTCCTGGTTTTGGTCCTCAGGCTGTTGCAGTCTAGAGTCTAGATCGCCAGCCAAAGTTTCCTTGCCCTAGAGTTCTTTCATGGCCCGTCTACCATTCAACCGATACATATTGTCTCGATTCGACCTCGGCATCCATTCTCCAAAAGTTACTGTTTATTCGCATCCGATGTTTGGACGCCGAACTATTTGTTCGTGCTTCGACCGCCAATGATCACTGGACGCGCACTTCAGGCTTTTGTCGGCCCTCGTCCAACCTAGAACGATCCGGCCCGGATCATGCACCTATACAAGGCGCCCATTCGTTCTTTCTTGTTGCTATTTCATACGCATGTCGGCGCCCTTCCGGATCTGACGAAAAGCACAAGTCCTGCGAATTTCTGCATGATAGATTTCTTTAATTCTTTCTCGTGGCACCGGCTTTCCCCTTTATTGTTTGTTTTCTCTCCTAGACGTTGGGGTTCCATGGTTCCGGGTTCACTTGATGCAGCTTGTGGGGTTCCGGCGTATTGTTCCTTTGTTAACCTGCGTCACACATCGATGTCCAGACTGATGCTTCTACTGTTTTCCGCGCTTCGGCCGAGTGTTCAACTGCGACTACCTCGCTCATGACTTTCTTCCTTTGCAGCATAGCACCACAAGATGGGTTAGGGAGGCTGTTCATTGCTCAGGTTAATGGTTTTTCTTTCAGGGTGGGGTGAAAATTGGGTTTTGGTGTTTCCGCGGGCCAATCACTTTCCGCGTTCGATTCTTCTGGTATTGGGAGGCAAAACTACGCATGCCCTGCTTGGGTAGCCGAGTCGATACCTGGACTACATCCCTTTCCATGGTGTAGGACCGCTTCCCGATGCTACTGGCCCCTCACGACATTTCCTTTCAATTGTCCCGTCTTCAGCCGCAGTCGGGTTGTAATTAATGGCATCACATCAATGACGGGGCAATCTTTCTTTCGAGGCGGAAGACACTTTTCTTTTACGATTCAATACCAGACGGGCACCTAGTAGGGAGATGGGAGGATAGGATTGTTTAGTGTATTACTGCATAGACGCAGAACAACCCTAGCAGTAGCTCAGAATGCAAAAGGACCATGAAAGGGGACGCCTGCACCCTGCAAAAATACATCTCTTGCCTTCGCATTCGTTGACTGGTGCTTATCTTGTCTTGTCTGCTCGGTCTTCTCGTTGTTTTGATCGAGCGGTGACCTAACTGGTTTCAAGTGCGTTTGTTGAGCAGTCAGCTTACACAACCCTAATCTCTTCCGGTTTACTGAGTACGTATATATAAAACTTGGCACGATCAGGAAATCTCCAGTTGCAAATATCTATTTAGAGACCTTGAAGGAGCTGGGACGGACGAATACTGCGCCAAGGTCGGATTTAACGAGAGCGGAATCGGCGAGTGAGATGCACCGGCGACAAGTCTGGTGTCGTCATGAACCAATGACAGCATGGTACCATGGCAGGGCTGTCTCCGTCTTTTGCCCACCACGGCACCGACCTGCCAGTGAGCTGTGAATTGATACAGCAGGGCGTGGCCTTGGCGCGTGACGATGCGAGATGCGCCTCCAGCATCTCCCATTTAGTGCCGCCATCCCTCTGCCCTTGTCTAGTTCAATGCCACCATTTTCAGCTCCGCGCCTGACTTTCACTGCATTCCGCCGATTACTGCGGACCTCGACTGCTCCCACGAGAGGATCAAGAACGCGCACAAGCAGTAGCACACGCGAACAACAGCACTACAGCAGCAAGAGGCAACCCGTTTTCTGGAAACGCTATTGGCAGGCGCCGAAGTTCAGTACGACGGCTAAGATGAGTTCGGTGGGGGGCATGGGCGTTGGGAGCGCGGCGTTGTATGCCGTCGTGAGCAATCCGGCGCAGATGGGCGCGAGGCCGGACGAGGCGGAAGAGAAGAAGCATCATTTGAAGAATGGGAAGGGGTTTATTAATCCGTGGGATAGCTTCAAGGATTTTAGTCCTTTGTCGATTGGGTTGCAGTTGATTGCGTAAGTTCGCTCCTCTGCGTTTGTGGAAAGCGAGTAATATATACAGTCCTGGCTAACCAGTATCGATGTATAGGAGAAAACTCCGAGGCGATGTCCACGTCCCCGATACCACACCCCCCACCGTGCCCGTCCGCAAACCGAGCCTCCATGCCACGCGCTCAACGCCGGCTCTGCGCGCCACCTGGCTCGGCCACGCCTGCTACTACGTCGAGTTCCCCAGCGGCCTGCGCGTGCTGTTCGACCCGGTCTTCGAAGACTGCTGCTCGCCCATCAACCTCAAGATGCTCAAACGCTACACGCCGCCGCCCTGCGAAATCGAAGACCTGCCCTTCGTCGACCTCGTCGTCATCAGCCACAACCACTACGACCACCTGAGCTACCCGACCATCCTGCGCATCAAGAACAAGTTCCCACAAGCGCACTTCTTCGCGCCGCTCGGGAACCGCAAGTGGTTTGTCGATAGCGGCGTCCCCGCCGAGAGGGTCACGGAGCTGGATTGGTGGGACCAGCGCGATGTGAAGCTTGACGGCGGCAAGGCGGGCCAGGAGAAGGCCGTCGGGGTGGAACAGCCGGGCGAGTTGACGCAGCGGGAGGTCGAGAAGGCGATCACGGCGACAGTGGGCGCGCTGCCGTGTCAGCATGTCAGTGCGCGGACGCCGTTCGACAAGTGCCGCACGCTATGGGCGAGTTGGAGCGTCGAGTCCGGCGGCGCGAAGGTGTATTTCGCCGGGTACGTCTACTCCCTCTCCCTTTCCCTTCACCCTTCTCCTTCCTTCTTAGCTAACCCCCCTCCCCCTTCCAGCGACACCGGCTACCGCTCCGTCCCAGCCGTCCCCGCCGGCACCGACGACTACGGCCCCGCCTACGCACACCTCCCGCACTGCCCCGCCTTCGCGCAAATCGGCACGCACCGCGGGCCCTTCGACCTCGGGCTGATCCCCATCGGCGCCTACGAGCCGCGCTTCGTCATGTCGCCCATGCACGCCAATCCCACCGACAGCGTGCACATCTTCGCTGACACGCGCTGCCGCCGCGCGCTCGGCATGCACTGGGGCACGTGGGTGCTGACCGAGGAAGATGTTATGGAGCCGCCAAGGAAACTCAAGGATGCGTTGAGGGAGAAGGGGTTGGGCGAGACGGGCGTGTTTGATGTGTGTGATATTGGGGAGAGTCGTGAGTTTGAGTGTGCGGGGAATGGGAAGGGTGCGTGAGGTAGGTGGGAGTGGACGGGTGTCGCTTTTGGGACGTTGGTGGCCATGGCTGGTAGGTAGGCAGGTAGGCGTTTTCCACTATAGCGGTTTTATGCCTTCGACCCTGTTGGCATTTTGAGTACGTATCATCATAGATGTACTATGTATATCTATCACATCACCCACTCAACCTCACCTGTTTGCACAACTTTCCTCTGTCCCTCCCTCTATCTGTCTACCCATTTACCCTAACTCTATTTCCACCCAACTAATACATCATCCCGCACACCCTCTCCTTCTCTCCCTTACTCTTAACCAAAACCTCTCTCTCATCTCATACGCAACAGAACTCGGGAAATACAGTCACTATCTACCTACCGAAGTAGTCGCTTATATTTTTCAGAGAAACTGTGTGTACGGGAGGAGGGGATGGGTGTTTTGCTAGTAGGCTAACAGATATATAGATAGGTATTGTAGTGTTGTGTTTGTACCTAACCAGCCTCCGGTCCTCTCCTAGATTGGATCTATTAGACTAGGTTTCGTAGCCTAAGATTCGTAGGAGCTATATGTAGAGTAAGTTGTTTAATTTGTTTTTGTTTGATTGTCTTGGTTGTTTACTTGGTTGGACTTGATAGCTATGCGAATCTTCAGAAGGGTATTGATTGTTACTTCACTTTGACTTTTACTTTAACTTTGACTTTCCCTTTCCTTTTCACTTTCACTTTCACTCCTACTTTCACTCCTACTTCTACTCCCACTTTATAACAGTAGTCAATAAGTTTGCACTTTCTCTACAAGTTCCGTTCTCTACATTCTTCTTCTCAAATTCACTTCAAAACTCCATGAAATTCAATTCAACTTGTACGCTGTATTGAGCACAGTCTATAAACACTACTACTACACCCAAACACTGCCTATTTAAACACTCTTCTTTCTCCTCTCCCGTACAGTCCTTCTCGCACGCTCTGGTTTACGCCCGTCTATATCCCAAGTATCCGCCTTCTTAGCATGTCTTGTTTCCTGCCGGCAATGCAATACAAACGTAAATGCAAATGGCAGCACAACAAGCACCCTACACACTTAATACGGCACATCCACCACCACATCACTCTTAGTCTTCGACGCGCAACCAATGAACCCGCCTAAATCACACTAGTCAGCCCGCATTCTTCGCAAATCAATCAATCCAACAAACAGTGCCCGTCCGTCTGTCCGTCCGTGCCGAACAGTCCATCACCCACAAAAAGAAAACCAAGCCACTTACTCGAAGAGCCCCACAAACACAGCTCGGTATTCAACTGGATCGTATCCTGCTCTGGGACGTCGACTATGAGACGGGCGTTTGATTGGTTCCGGATTCCGTCGTCCATGATGGTGGCCTGGAAGTCCAGTGTGCCGGTGGCGCCGGCGGTGGGCGTCTCGGGGCAGACAATGTTGTCGTTGACTAGGATGCACTGTTTGGCGACGCTGCCGGGGGTAGATTCGACGGTCTGGGGAGGGGGAGAAAGGTTAGCGTGTGTGGGTAGACGTAGGGGAAAGGGCGTAGCTTACGAGGACGGTGGCCTGGGAGAGAGAGATAGCGGAGAGGAAAGCGAGCACGAGGGCGGAGGGGGCGAACATGATGATGATTTGGATTTGGATTGGAAGTGTTGAATTGATGATGAGTGAGGACTGGTTGTCGGAATCAGCGTAGAGGGATGCAGATAGATACCTCCAACAGAGCAAGACAACAGTCCCTTATATATGCATGTACTCACTCCCTTCCTCACCAACTCACCCATCTACCTACGCATTCATTCATTCACCGCCACACACATCCCACCAACATACACACCGACGTGTCTCCGTCCCCGTCCTCGCACCGAACCTAACCTAACAACCGCGAACTGAACCTACCAATCGCATCCCTACCAGCGCCATCCGCCGAGCCTCTCACTAACCACGCGCGAGAAACCCAACAACAAGCGCAGGGCACGGACAGATCGTACCTGCCTACAATTAATTTCGCCTTGCCCGGGGCTGAATCGCAGGTTTACGGTTGTCTCACCACGTTAATTGCCGAGTAGCCCATCCTACTCGCGCGAGAAAAGGAGGCTACGCTACCGTCTACTACGTAAACTACCAAGTTACAATGCGTGAATGCGTAGAAGATAAGTTGGGTTGCATACCCATTAATAAATGTACGTACGCATTTCAGTGTGGCTGAGTCTAGCTTAAGGTTTGCTGGGAGGTGGTAGGAGAAATTATAGAGTGTTGGGTACCCTGCCGAGACAGTCAGTGCGCAGAGACAGGCAATGCGCACCCCAACATCAGCGCGCCGCCAACAACTTGAAGCTGTAGAGCTCTACACAAAAGCTTTTTTCGCGAGATTTTCTAGAGTGGAGATTTTCTAGAGCTATAGATGATTGCTAGCTAGTCAAATTACAGATATCTGCTTGGTGTTCTGATTGTTCGGCCACTGCGCGATGCTGGCGTTGATGGCGCAGATGCCGCCACATCAACGCGTACAGATGCCGGCGTAGGTTTCTTCCTCTTTGTAACTATATAAGTAGCTTTTGAAGCTCTCTGACTTCCCTTTTTAGCGATTTTGAGCCGATTTTGAAGTTGTTGTTGAGCCTTGCGAGCCTGTTGACGCAGGCGTCGCTCACCAGCCTGATCAGCCTTCTCCTTAGCGCGCGCATCTCTGGCTGCCGCACGCGCAACACGCTTCTCCTGTAGTAGACGAGCTTTGAGCTGCCTATTTGCTATCTGGATCTCTCTTTGCTCGCTCTTCTAGAGTTGTAATTATTGTTTTTCAGCTTCTTGTTGGCTGAGAGAATCGCGCGCCCTCTGTACGCGGGCAGGTGACCAGAAAACAGATCCTCCATGCCACTCATCTGGCTGCTCAAAAGGCAGAGTCTTGCCCTTTACTTGGCGGCGATTCTTAGTTATAAAAGCTTTTTGTAACTCCTGATTTTCATGCTCTAAGAGTTGCTTTTGTACAGAGATTGAGTGTATAGTGCGACTCAGCTTCTTAGCCTCCTTACTACCCCCTGTATCAACAACAACCTTCAAAAGCCGATCAATTTTGCGCCAATCTGACGCGCTGAGTACTGATGTAGAGCTCTCGCGCGATCTCTGTTCTGGAGACTCATCTCTGTTAAATCGACTGAGGATAGGCGTAGGATCTGGCGGCCAGATACCTGTACACTCAAAAGCTTTAGTGATCAATTGCGGCCTAACTGACGTCGTCCAGGCCCTCCAGAATAGCGTAAAGAAGTCCCTTTTAGCGATTGTTGATAGCCCCTGACTCCTATATAGATATGCAGAGAGCTCGTTGGAGTAGGCGGCAGAGAGAGACTTAAACACGCAGACGTCGAGAGGCTGCAGTGTATAGGTAGCGTGAGGAGGAAATATTGCAAGAAGGATCTTGTTCTGATCACAGTAGTCGATAAAATCCATAGTAACGTGAGATCCATGCCCATCAAGGACTAGGAGTCGCCACTGACGTCGAGCCTTCTCCTTTGTACAGCGATCAAACACCTGTTTCAGCCATTGAAGCCCTATCTCATTGTTTGACCATCCAGAGGTTGATGAGGTGATAAAGACTCCGTGGTGTTGAGGATTGATTTCCTCTACCCAGCTCGATTGTAGGCTCTCGGCGTTAGATTGATAGATTAGTGATGGATCAATAGCAGATCCGTCAGCGCATATACATGCGATAAGCGAGATCCACTCACGGCTGCCGTCCTAGATAGATTGCCTTACTTGGCGACTCTTATATAGAGGCCTATCGAAGATCCTTTTTAACCTGCCCGTGATGCCAAGTAGGAAGCCTTTTTCGTCCATATTGTACGTATACTGAGGCTCTACGCTATACTTCGCAATCCTATCATGTAGAAGCTCGAAGTAGAGCCTGTATTTTGCCCCTGAATCAGCTTTGTGGCGATTGCTGTCCATTCCAGTCGTCCATCGTGAGATCAAGGAGTCGGGGTAGCGCTCGACAAAGCGATCAACCCATCGTATAGAGACGTCCTTTTTGGTGATAACTGAGGCAAAGCTCTGGATCATCTGACGCGTAGGAGGTAGACCTCTCTGAGTAAGACGCTGTATATACTGTAAGAGCTCAGATTCTTGTTGTTAGCTGAGATTTCTGCAAGTCTGGTGGGCGACTGTACGCGACTGTGTGACGCGTTGATGCCTGCGCGTCAACGTAGAGCGTACAACACCAAATCTTTTCGCGGTTTCTGAATATGTAAAATTTTCTCCTGGTTCTAGCGATTCGATAGCTGCAATCGCAGCCTCAATTGGATCCATATTGGTGGAGTTGCGTCGCGTCAAAGTTGGCGGGGGGCATTGTTGGGGTGCGCATTGCTTGTCTCTGCGCACTGACTGTCTCGGCAGGGTACCGGTATACGAGGAGCTCGTTTTTAGTGAGGCATAAGCGAGAACTTGGCATTCCATCCGAACTCCGTTTTTATCAACACCACCTTTTCATCACGACACAACTTTGTCAATATAGCTCCAAAATACATGATTTATGGCTCGAATTAATCGCAGAAAGCCGTTCGAGTATTCTACCGTGAAACAACAGCACAATAAGACCCAACGGAGGGAGCTTGATCCAGTGCAGCGTGCCTTTGTTGCCGGCGCAGTACTCCACGGCAATGCCTCAGCCAATTCATGTGCCAAATTACTTGGTGTTGATCAAGGCAACCTATCAAGGATGCTCAAGAAGGTGAAGAGCAGGGCAGAAGAGTCAGGGCTTCCTGTTACAGACCCAATTCACTACCAAAATAAGGTTGGCCGTGGAAGGCCAGATCTCCTCACACCGGAACAGAAACAATCTATTATCCACATCGCCACCTAGGATCGTGAGCACCGTGAGAGAGAGCCCTGGCAGGCAATAAAAGACGGAGATTTCAGCCATATACCGAAAATCTCCATTACTACGTTCAAAAACGTTATGTATGAAGCTGGGTACGCACGCAGAGCCCCTGGTTTTAGGCCTACGTTGAATGACGATCAACGTAAAACTCGCTATGAGTGGGCTCTGGCACACAATCCCGATAGATATGAGAGAGGAGATAGCAAGGAGTTCAACTTTTAGCGCGTAGTCTACACTGATGAGACCTCTGCTCGTATTGGTGAGCAGAGAGGCATAAAAAGAGCTTGGTGTAAACAAAGAGAAGAGTATCACAAGGACGTCAAGAGGCCAAAGCTTCGTAATACCTGTACTCTGCAGTTCTACGGCGCATTTACGTACGGAGAGAAGGGACCTTGCCATATATACGCCAAAGAGACTAAGGAGGAGAAAGCTGCGGCTGCCAAAGCTCTCTAAAAAGAGAACCAAGAGAACTAGGCTCAACGAGAGAAGCTAGTCTTACTTGCTCAGCAGGCATTACGCTCTATGGGAGACTCAGAAATCAACACCCGTAAACACGCCTAGATTAAAGATATAGAGTACAACCGCGGAGACTGTACACGAGGCGGGATAGATGGATATAGGCATCGAGAGAAAGTGCTCAAACTACTTTTAGTGCCTTAAATTAAACAGCTACAAAAGAAAGGCAAGGCTGACGTCGTACTCCTTGAAGACAGTGCTCCGGCCTACACCTCGAAGATAGCAGAGGAGTTTCTAGAGGTCTCTCACATCTCTAAGTTGCCTTGGCCTGGCTATTCACCTAACGTCAACGCCGAGGAGCATGCCTGGCCATATATAAGGCTTTATATAACCAAAGATTACTCTCCGTCAACCTGCGAAAACGAGTGCCGTACTTAGTGGCAACAAGAGTAGCAAAATCTGCCTATAGAGGCAATCAACAAGTGGATTGATCACGTACCTAAGATTGTACGTCGAATCATCGATTATGGAGGCAACAACGACTTTCATAGATGAAGATGGAGAGGGGTAGTCAGGGGTAACTAGTATACAGCGGAGAGAGCTCCCAAAACACCAAAACTTGGCCTTATCTTTTCCCAATTAGGCCATATAACCCAGATCAACGAGATCTCGCAGAATTATCATGAATAAATGTGTATTTGACCGATTTTGTATGTAAATTTGTATGATGGGGGGGTTTTGGCTGCATTGCCAAGATCTCGCTTATGCCTCACTAAAAACGAGCTCCTCGTATTTGTGGTTTCCGAAATACCTTTGCCATGGTCTGTGCGCGAGATAGGCTAAACATCGGCCACAAGCCAATTTTGTATGGGGCAAAATGTATCAATAATCTCTCATCTGTTTTTCAATCAATATCGTTCCAAAACTGTTCAAATATCGTGGATTTCGTGAGGCTACGCCCTACGCCTGTTCAGGCACCTAAAAAGGCGCTCAAAATAGAGAGAGGAGGTGGCAGGAAGCTCGAACCAGAGCTTCTCTAGCGGGTAGTCAATCGAATTGAGGCTGGCTACAGAGACTGCGACATCAACAGGGAGCTAAAAGTCAGCAACCAAAGCCTCCGTAAATACAGGCTCAACTTTGACGTATTTAGGGAGCTATACGCCTTAGTCTCTGTACAGAGAAGCCGGCCGCCGTTGTTGCTACAGGCTTATCTTGATGGCCTTATTGCTTTTCTCCGCAAGAAGCCGAGCGCGTACTTAGAAGAGATGCAGGCGTTTTTGTACAATAAGTTTGATGTAACAGTCTCTGTAACTACGCTATACAGAGGCCTAGAGCGAGCGCGATGGAGCTGTAAAAAGGCAACAAAACACGTCCGCGAGAGAAGTAAGCCGCTGCGCGCAGTGTTTCGATATCGCCTTCAAACGTAGAGAGCAGAGCAAATCGTCTGTATTGACGAGTCTGCTGCCAACGAGAGAACTAGGGATAAAAAATATAGCTGGTTACCCGTTAATACGCCAGTTGACGTTGCCTACTCTATAAGGAAGTTAGAAGTTAGAACGGTAGAGCTTGTTGCTAGCATTGACAGTTGATAGCTATCTCTGCCATATAGTGTTTCAAGGCGCTATTAATAGCGAGATATTTGAGGATTTCTTGCGGGAGCACGTACTGCTTCATTGCAACCTCTACTCACTGCCGCGGTCCATAATCGTACTAGATAACGCGTCAATTTATCGATCTCCGAGTATTACGGCGCTTTGCGCTAAGCGAGGTGTTTAGCTAGAGTTCCTGCCGCCATACTTACCGAATTTCAATCCGATTAAGCAGTCTTTTAAGGTGTTGAAGTCCTAGCTCAAGCGGCATCAAGAAAAAGCAGAGATGTTTACTAGCTTTGAATACGCTTTCGAAATAGTCGTAGAGCAGTGTTGCTATAGAGAGGCAGGCTAGGCAGAAAGCTTTTTCAAGCACTGTAAATATATTGTGGATAAGTAACAATAGAATAAGATCTAGAGATAACTAAGGTAACTTCGGCTATACACAAAAGTTACTCCCTCAACGCTGTAGCAACAGCTAACGCTATTAGAAAAAAATAAAAATAGTTACTACGTCGCTGCAGAGTTGTTAGCAATTAGCGCGCAGTATTTTGGTGTACGTAGGTAGCTGCGTTGTTAACTTACTATGTTTTTTCTGTAAACGCACTAAATCTTTAGGAACATTCTCTGCAAGATCGCTTTCGCCGCTAGCGCCGTTGGATTGTATCAACGGCGGGTTCTCTAGGTGCTTCTCTATACGCCTTATCTCTGCTTTACGGCACTTTAGGTCCTGCGCGTCGTTAAGGCCGTTGTAAGTTAGCTTTCACTCTAGCGCTTTCTGCTTTACTGTTGATAAAAGAGACACTAGCGCTTTGTAATAAGATACTTAAGTTTCTAGCGTCAAGCTATGTACTAGGTCTATTATTTGGTTTAAGTTCTACTTATCTCCTTCTACGATTTTCAACTATATCTCTTTTTTTGCTATAGGTAGCGTATTTGCGTCGTTGTTAATCTACTAGTTAACAAAGTTCAGTGCGTGATAATACAGCTCGCGGAAGCAATCTACTTCAATATCCTCTTAAAACGGCTCGTGAGATATCTTACGAGCTGCTTTACAAGATGGCTCGCGTCGCATTTAAGTAACAGGTAGCCTGTGTTTTGTAAGCGTAGCTTCGCCGTATTAGGCTGCCTGCAACTAGATAAGCTCGTTTATCTAGGTTGACATTATCACCGCCTGCATCTGCTGCAGAGATTGCCTAACTCTTTTACTAAGTTGCTCCTTTTGCTTTGTACGCTCGCGATTCTTTTTAGCCTGCTCTTTTGCGCGATGGAGTACTAACGTAACATAATCCGATAGCCTCTTAACGCTGCCGCGGCTAGCGTTAATCTCTTTACACCATATGGCTACAATATTGCCAGAGACTAGATAATAGTTTTTCTATCGATCTAGCTGTCCATCAACTCGGCTAGAGACCTAGCAAAGGCGTTTGTAGTTCATACAGTACATATTTTTACACTGCTACTCGTCTATTATCTCTATTGCGTAGCCGTTACCTACAACTTCCGCCTCAATTGTATTGGCAAGGCCTTGCTCTTGTATATTTGTGGCAATCCGCGGACGCTGAGATTGAGATAGCCTAGCCTGAGTTTGGCTAGCAGCAGCAACAGGCGCCAAAGCATCCGCCAGCGCCAATAGCAACTCAAAATCCACATTGAGTGGTTATGAGTATCGCTCAATGATTCTCTGCAGCGACTTCTTGACCTTATAGAAATCCATAAGCGTCTCCTTGCGCAGCGAGATCACCCAACGATCGTTTCTCGTCATCTTATCGTGAAAAACGGTAGCCGTTAGACTGCTAAACTTTACAGGCAACTTATCTCGCTGCTCGTAAATCGTATCGTCAACCTAGCGCTACAACTCTGCCTTATCGAGATTGTACAGCCGAACAGTGTCGCTATCATACGCAGTAGCAATCGCCGCCTTGTCAAAGTTGCCTACGCCTGCTCGCCGGCGTACGTTGACGAGAGTATCGTCAATTTGAGCCTCATCTACCTCATCTCGCACAAACAGGCCCTCGCTGACGTCACGGGCAGCTAGGCGCTCTCTATTAGCAATCTCTGCACCTACGCCCTCTCTCACACCTACACTCTCCGCGCCACGATTTCCTCGCTGAGATCCGGCTGGGGGCGCGCTCTCGACGCCTCTCGCAAACTCTTCGACGGCTGCCGTCGCAGCTACGCCCTCTCCGCTATACAAATCGAGACCCGCGTCGTCGAAATTCTCGCCGAGATCGTCGTCCTCCGTCAGCTCCACAATCTCTGCGTTTTGGGCGCCTGATGGCTCGCTCGCTGTGACCGGGGCGCGATTGTTGCCAGACGTAGGTTCGAGCGCCTGCCTCGCCAGGCCTCCTTTGCGGACGGCCGTAGACCGTTTGTCTGCCTTTTTAGGTGCTCCATTGTCTGGCTGGGTCCCGCTGGCAGGCGCCTTACGTTTGCCTGCCTTTTTGGCGCCGGGCGGATTCGTACCTGCGTCGAATGCTACGGTCGCCCGCTTGGCCCGGGTAGCTCGCAGAGAGCGATTTTCGTCCATCCGAAGTAGCGCCGGGCGCCTATCACAGTCAATAATCACGCAAAACACCAAAAAACGTATACTGACGTTGAGATAGGGCAAATATGGCTCAATGGGGCGAGGTGGGTGAAATTGAACTCTATCGGCATAATTCTACATACAAAAACGCTAGGACCTTGATGCCTCGGCGGTTCGGCGCCTCCTACCGTGCCCGTGCACCCGGCGATCGGAGACGCGCGGCGATCGCAGAACACCAAAACACCAGACACCATCCCAACTTCAACGCGTCGCAACTCCACCAATATGGAACCAATTGACGCTGCTCTTGCAGCAATCGAATTGCTTAACGACGAAGAACATTTTACGTACACCAAAATTGCTGATCAGTTTAATGTTAGCAGAGTTACACTGGCGCGAAGACACTAAGGTCGTTAAGGGTCCCAAACTGATTAGAAACACACTCAACAAAAGCTTAACCTACAACAGGAAGCTGCACTCGTACAGTACATTAAGAACTTTACAAAAAAAGCGCTGCCTCTTACAAAAGAGTTAATACAAAATTTTGCGTCGCAGATTGCTGCTAAGCCTGTAAGCGAGGCCTAGGTACGACGCTTTGTCAGCCGACATAGTAATCATCTCGTTTGCAAATGGACCTCTAGGATGGACGCTGTACGCTACAAAGCTAATTCAAAACACAAGTATAAGCTATACTTTGATCTATTACATTAGAAAATGCAACAGTACGATATACAGCAGTGCTATAGGTACAATATAAACGAGAAAAGCTTCATAATTAGTGTAACAGAACGCTCAAAACGCGTCTTCAGTCGCTGGCAATAGGAGAAAAAGAAAGTGCGAGCGACGCTGCAAGATAGCTTACGTAAGTAGGTAACTGTCCTAGCAACCGTTTGTAGCGATAAGAGTGCTCTGTTGCTCGCCGTTATCTACTAGTCAGCGAACAGCTCATTGCAAGCTTCATAGGTAGCCAACGTTAAAGCGAGAAAGCACGACGTCTTTGTTACCTCATCTTTATCTAGTTAGACGAATAACGACGTTGGGTTAGCTTGGTTAGAGCAGGTTTTTAACTGCTGCACGAAGGAGAAAGCGCGGCGCAAGCGTAACTAGCGTTTCTTTATACTCAACAGCTATAGCAGTTATTTTACAATAGACTTTTTCGACTACTGTTAAGCTTACTGTATACTTTTTGCTATATTTTTACTTTACAGTACTTATACGCTTTAGCTGCTCAACGTTGTTTACTTTAAACCTCTCTCTAACTGCTACACTAAAGAGCTTACTCGCTACTTTTACAAAACCTAAAAGCTTATTCTAGTTAGAAAAAGAAACTTCTTTCTACTGTTCTAGAAAGCGTAGGTGTTCTTTTTTACAACTAGAACTATTTTTAA
Source organism: Massariosphaeria phaeospora (assembly GCA_011032825.1). NCBI lineage: Eukaryota > Fungi > Ascomycota > Dothideomycetes > Pleosporales > Massariosphaeria > Massariosphaeria phaeospora. The sequence continues at coordinate 381,011 of JAADJZ010000030.1, read as the reverse complement.
GTTCTTTGAAGCTACTAGTATATAGCCTATAAACCGCGAAGCTATACTTAAACGCTTTAAGCTAGACCAACTCTAGAAACAGAATAAAAGTAAAGCAGCTCCTTTAGCTCTTAAGCTAAGCAACTAGCGTTAAATAAACTATTTTGTACGCTTTGTAGTAAAGAATACTGCTGCAGAGAAGTTAAAGTTGCTTTCTCAAACGCTACACCAACTGCAAGTGCAAAACGAGCTACTTTAGCACGAAAATAAAAGCCTAAGAAAAGCAGCAACTTTTAAACAAAAGCACAAGCAGCTTAGCAAAGCTTTTAACTTGCGTCGTAAAGAGAGCTACTATAGTAGTGCTACTTTCTAGTTGCTACGCAAGATAAAAAAAGCACGTGCGCGTAAAGTTAAAAAGCAACAACAAAAAAAAGCTAAAATTGCAGCAAAAGCTAACTAGAAGGAGCTTTAAGCTGCTGCTAAGCTACTTTAAAAGCAGAAAAAAAAAAACGACGTATAGCGCAAGAGAAGTAGAAAGTAGTGCGCAAGAAAGAAAAAGCTAGCAAGTTAGCTGCGCGCGCTGCTTAAATCGAAGCTCAAAATACTAAAAAACTATCTAAAACTACTTAAACAAGCAAGCGCAAAGCTTTACGTTCTCTTTTAAGCAATTCTAAGTTAAAATAGCTTAAAAGCGCTGCCGCAGCTGTTCTAGCGTCTATAGAAGCTGCTAGGCTAGCGAATAAGTATAAGTTAAGTTAAAGTTAGGTTAGATCCGCACGAACTAGAAAACGAAAATCAAAATCTTTACTTTTTAATATCTTACCTAATACTATAGATATACTAATGCAAATTTAACACGTGCTGCAGATATATAAACACAATTATATGTAAAATTATTAGAGAATTCTACCTAGTCTAGAGTATATTTCATTTATCTTTTATAGATTTAATAAATAAAAAGCTATATTAAAAAAGCTAGACTAGCTAGAATTCTCTAATAATTTTATATATAATTGTGTTTATATATCTGCAGCACGTGTTAAATTTGCATTAGTATATCTATAGTATTAGGTAAGATATTAAAAAGTAAAGATTTTGATTTTCGTTTTCTAGTCCGTGCGAATCTAACCCAACTTTAACTTAACCTATACTTATTCGCTAGCCTAGAAGCTGCACTAGTACTTTTACCTAAAGTTAATACTTGCAGCTAGAAGATTAATCTTCTAGCTACATATAGATAGTACGAACTGTTAGCTATGCTATACAAAGTAGCTACACTAAGAAATCTCGTAATAATCGCTTTTGTTGCTGTTGCAATAACTTTATCTTTGTAGTAGTAAGTATGTTGTTTTGCGATTGCTGCGCGTTTTCGATTGCTGCGTGCACAAGCACGGTAGTTCCAGCGCACAGTCTATAGCAAAGGTATTTCGGAAAACACTAATAACGTACGGTACCTAACGAGTTAGCGAAATACTTTTGCTAAGCTTTTACTAACTCTACCTATGTACGCGATGCTTTAACAACAACACTAAATAGAACCTTCTAATAAACGTTAGATACAAACTGCTCTTTAAGCTTTTAAACAAAATGCAATACTTTTTTTGCAACGCGCTGCAGCTATCTATAACATCGCTCGAACAACACTAAGCTATCAACGCGCTAAACGACTTTCACAAGCAAATTGCTAGCCTAAATTTTAGGCTAGCGAATAGGTAGAAGTTGAGTTAAAGTTAAGTTGCTTTTTTTATAACTCTAACTTAACTCTACTTATATAACGTACTCTACGAGCGAGTTGCTTACACAAGCGAGTTGCCTACCTACGCTAAGCTTTCTCTCTACTACTTACTACTTTCTCTCTACTACTTTTCTCTCTACTACCTAGTACGAGTTAAGATAACTTAAATTACTTAGAATTAACTGCTGCATCTACTTTACACGTGCGTTTGTTGTGCTCTAGCTCGCTGCAGCGTCTACAGCGTCTTGAAAGCTAGCTGCTCTAATTACTAGCATTACTACGAGCTTTTTTCTTTGCTTTTTTTTTATTACTACGCGTTTTAAACGCCTTAAGAGCTGTTAAGCGCACGCTTTTTTTTTAACTATTAGAGTACTTTTCTGCTGTATACGCTTTCTTTTGTACAACTTACGTTGCGAAAAAGTTTTATTTGTAGCTTAAAGCTTATTGTGCAGTGCGAAATACCGTCTATACCCAAAAATAGCGAAACAAGCTCTAGAAAATTCTCGAATTAGCAAGCAATATTCGCAAGCTATTAAGCAAAGTCTGCTAGCGTGTAAACAACTCTATGAAATTATCTAGCTCTATAGAAAAGTAATAGGCAACGAATGTTTCGCCGAAAGTAGCGCATTCGAGTTCTCTATCGAGTATAGTAGCTTTTTAACTTTGCGCTACGCTAATTTTAAAGTATAGAAAGTATTTCGCACTGCACTAATATTAACTTAGTTGCGCAGTAGTAGCACAGAAGCTGCTGCGTACTTCGCGCCTTTGAAAAGCTTTTCAAGAGCATTAACTATTGAAGTAGAAAAGCTATTTACATGCTTTTCTATTTTCTTTTAAATTAGCTTTAATTGCAACCTAAATTTATAGGTATTACTAGGTGTTCTAGACTACTAGGTACTATTCTCAATAGTAAGTAACGTAATCTACTACTAAGTAGAATACTCTACTAAGTAGAACAAAAAGCTTTGGCATAACTAACTTATGTTACGCATTTTTAATTTTATTGCTATTAAACAAAAAGCCTACGTACGTCGTGCTAGCATTTAATTTAAAAAATGCCTTTGTATTTTTTTTGCACGTTTGCGCATTGTGCCTAGTTCTGCCGCAGTTTTTACAGCGCCGTAGAGCTAGTTAGGCTCGTGTTTAATTACTACTACTACAAGCTTTTTTTAATTACTAAGGCTTTGCAAACTCTTTGGTAGCTACTTGCGCTGCAGCACTTTTATACTCTATAGTACTACTTTACTAAATCTACTTTCTTTTGCGCGATTTTTGCTTAGTTATTTTTACTAGTTGCTTTTTAAGCTCTTTGTTGCGAGCAGCAAAAAGCGCGTTTTAGTGCAGCATTAGCTTACTACTTTTTATAAACTAAGAAAAGCCTGCTTAAGCTATAACAAGTAATTAAGTAAAAAACTTGCGTACAAGTTTTAACTAAGATCTAAACTTATGCGTATTGCTTAGTGTTTTTAACTACTACAGCGTTTTTAGTGCAAAAAGTAGTAGCAAAGTACATAGCTATACTTTAAAACGATTAAAAACTACTTGCGCGTTAATAGAAACTAGCTCTAAAGCTTTAAAAGCTTTTTTGCAGTTCTTTATTGTAAACACTTTAAAAAACGCGTTTCTAAAAGCTAGCAAGAAGCTTTTTTTGTTAATATAAAAAACGCGCTAGCGTGCTAAGTTTCTAATACGCTAAAAGTACTTGCGCTTTAATAGCAAAAAGCAAACTACGTTAAGTAGCTAAAGAATATGCAACAAGTAAAGAAGCATGCAGAAAGTTATAATCTTGTGTTCAAAGTAGTAGTTTTTAAAATTTTAGTTAAAGTAGCTTTAATAGCTGTTTAGAATAAGCAGCTAGTATACTTTTACCTAGCGCGTTTTTGTATGCGCGTTAAAGTGCTTTAACTACTTTAAACCTAAAGCGTTGTTTGTCTAGCTATTCTTAAAAACTAAGAGCTTTTAATTGCGCAGTATTAAAGCTTTTTTGTACTACGCTAAAATATAAACGCGTTTCTTGTAGATAATAAAAAGCAAAATTGCGTACCTTGCGGCGCAAATGCTTTGAATAACTATTACCTACTTTCAATTGCCTAGCTAGATAAAATTAGGTTAAGTACGTTTTTAAAAGCTTGTAACAACTTTTATAAAGCTAATTACGCTTATTTAAAAGCTAGTTTTGTTAAAGTTGTGCACGTCGTCGTTGTAAACGCTGTACTTAGCTTTAGTATTTTCTACTAGCTTAAACTACGCGCTAATTATTTCTAGATTTTTCTAGAGTATTCTCTGCTTATTTTTAGCTTAATTAAAGGCTATTTTAAGCTTAGATAAACGCGTTACGAAGCGCGCAAGCTAATGCTTGCTAACTAGCTTACTACCGCGTACAACTAGCAGTTTATTAGCTATATCTACTAATTCGCACAGCCGAAGCGCAAATTCTCGCGAATTAAAGTTAAAAATATATTAAACAATTGTTTGCTCTTTAGTTGCAGTAAGCTTATGTTAAGCGTAGCAAGTTTTAAAGCAATGCGTAACTTCTTTGCGTTAGCAAAAAAGTATTGTAAAAAGTACTTTAAATAATTTAGCAGCGCGTTAAAGGCTTTAGAATTGTTAGCTATTATAAGCAAAAAAAGCAAGCTAAATTCTGCTTTTTTAGTTAAATAATTGCGCGTTTTGTTGTTGAAACATGTTGCGTTAATAAAAGAGTAGAAGTTCTTAGCAGAAACTGTTCTACTTAGTAGAGTGTTCTACTTAGTAGTAGATTACGTTAAGCTAAACTATAGAGCGTACTGTATTTACTATTCTACTAACTATAAAATTATATACTTATAGCAATTGTATGTAGCTATAACGTACTTTACGAGTAGTCGAGCTACACGAGTTCGCGAAACACTTTTGCCAAGCAAATTATCTAATATTATAACTTTAATACCTTTCTTAATAGTAGGCCTATTAGAATAATTTATACACTGTTTTAAAGCTCTAAGCTAGAACTTTAAAATCTACCAAAAATTACCTAAATAGGCTAAGTACTACTAGAGTTTTTAAAGTTTAAAAATAAAGAGCTCGCTTAAGCTCTATACCTAGTATCTAGTAGAATTCTACTATAATAAACTTTTATATTCTAAAATATTTTTATTTATACTGCAAGTTAGAGTTCTAGAAAGTTTTATAGCGTGTAGCCTAAGATTAAAGCTACTAGATAAGTTAGAAAGTAGTTTACTTTCTTTATACTAGCTAAGTATAAATATCTATATATAACTATTAAAACCTAATGTAAAACTACTTAATAATTTAGTACTTAGTATAATTATACTAACGTAAAGTACTAGCGAATCCAACAGACTAGTAAACTCGACAAAATATCTTAGCACAACCAACTTATTTCAAAGAACATTAAATTAATTGCTATCGAACAAGGAACCTGCGTACGTCGTGCTAGCTTTAGATTTAAAAGCTTTTTCTATATTCTTTTAGCAAGTTTGGGCATTGTGCTTTGTATTACTATAGTTTCTACAGCGCTGTAGAGCTAGTTGTGCTCTTTTTTAACTCTTTCTACTACGCGCTTTCTTTAATAGCTAAAGTGCTGTAAACGCTTTAGCAGCTACTTGCGCTAATCTATTACTATACTCTATTGTGCTACCTGTTTGAATCTGCTTTTGTTTTTGTAATTTTCTTTTTGTTGCTTCTTCAATAGTCTTTTTAAAGCTAGAGATTCGATCGCGCATTAGCTCAACCTAATAGGCTATCTAGTAAAACTCTTTGACAAGCTAATTAACTTTATTCTTTAGAAATAATAGAAAGAAACCAAGCTTAGTAGTAATAAGTTTTAATTGCGATCTAAATTCAAGCGTATTGCTTAGAGTCTTTGACTGCTACGGCGTTTCTAGTGCGAAAGGTAGTAGCAAAGTACACAGCCGTACTTTAAAACGATTAAAAACTACCTACGCGTTAATAGAAACTAGCTTTAAAGCTTTAAAAGCCTTTTTGCAGTTTTTTGCTGTAAATACCTCAAAAAACGCGTTTTTAAAGGCTAGCAAGAAGCTTTTCTTGTTAATATAGAAAACGCGCCGGCGCGCTAAGTCTCAAACGCGTTAAAAGTACTTTAGCTTTAGCAGCGAAAAGCAAACTACATCTAGCAGCTAAAGAATATAAAATAAATAAGCTAGCATGCAAAGCGTAAGAATCTTGTACTTAAAGCAATAGTTTTTAAAATTCTAAGATTAGTAGCTCTTATAGCCGTTCAAAATAAGCAGCTAATACTTTTCTATCTAACGCGCTTTTGTATGCGCGTCAAAATGCTTTAACTACTTAAAACTAAAAGCGTTGTTTGTCTAGCCGTTCTTAGAAACTAAGAGCTTTTAATTGCTAAGTATAAAGTTCTTTTCGTACTATGCTAAAATGTAAACGCGCTTTTTGTAGATAATAAATAGCAAGATCGCGTACCTTGCGGCGCAGATACTCTAGATAACTATTACCTACTCTCAATCGCCTAGCTGAATAAAATTAGGTTGAGTACGTTTTTGAAAGCTTGTAACGACTTTCATAAACTTAATAACACTTATTTAGAAGCTAGTTTTGTCAAAGTTGTGTATATTATTATTCTAGATGCTGTACTTAGCTTTGGTATCTTTAACAAGCTTAAACTACGCGCTAATTACTTTAGAATTTTTCTATTGTATTCTCTGCTAGTTCTTTGCTTAATTGAAAGCTATTTTAAGCTCGCCTAAACGCGTTACAAATTTCTTAGCCTAGTTTTTACCTACTAGCTTTCTACTTTGCGCAGCTACTAGTTTATCTTCTATATCTTCTACTTTAGACAGCCGAAAAGCAAATTCCTGCAAATCAAAGTTGAGAATATATTAGATAATTGTTTGCTCTTTAGTCGTAGTAAGCTTTAAAAATGTAAGTTATGTTTAAGCTTAAAATAAAATTCCTTTAGCGCGTTTAGAGAGAGTATAGTGTTTAACGTTAAAAGCACTAGCAGCAGCTTAATAGCTTTGAAATTAGCTAGAATTATAAGCTTTAAGAGCAAGCTGAAGTTTTCTTTCGTGTTAGTGTAATAACGCGTTAGTTAGTTGAAACATATTGCGTTGATAGAGGAGGTAGTAGTCTTGGCAAATTTTGTTGAGTTTACTAGTTTGTTGGGTTCGCTAGTGCTTTACGTTATATAAGCTTTAAAAAAGTAGTATTATTTAGAGTTATAATAGTACTAATACTTTATACTTAGTAGGTTTTATATATAAGCTCTAATTCTATTTAATAGCTTTAATTCTAAGCTATATACTATATAACTTTCTAGAACTCTAACTTGCAGTATAAATAAGAATATTTTAGAATATAAAAGTTTATTATAGTAGAATTCTACTAGATACTAGGTATAGAGCTTAAGCGAGCTCTTTATCTTTAAACTTTAAAAACTCTAGTAGTACTTAGCCTATTTAGGTAATTTTTAGTAGATTTTAAAGTCCTAGCTTAGAGCTTTAAAATAGTGTATAAATTATTCTAATAGGCCTACTATTAAGAAAGGTATTAAGGTTATAATATTAGATAATTTGCTTGGCAAAAGTGTTCTGCGAACCTGTGTAGCTCGACTACCCGTAAGGTACGTTACAGCTTTATATTCAAAATCGCGATTATAGTATTGCGCAAGCATTAACTAAACGCGAGCATTAAGTGCACGGACATAGTAGCGCTCGTACGCTTTCTTCAAAAGCGAGAAACAGCTTATATTAAGTAGCTGCAAGAGGTGCAACAAGTAAAGAAGCATGCAAAAAGTAATAATGTTGCTTTTCTTGTAGTACTTTTGAAAAGCAAAGAAGTCGTAGCTTTTATAGCTGTTAATAATAAGTAAACGTACTTCTCTAAGAGTACGTCTCTTTGTATGCTTATTAAAGTGCTTTAACTACTTAAGGCCAAGCTTATTTGTTGTCTAGCCGTTCTCGAAGACTGCGATAACCTAGTTGCGAAGTAGGCTATTCTCTTTGTACTAGGCAAAGAGGTAGTTCTTGCCTTAGAAAATAATAAAAGGTAGAATAGCCTACTTTATTGCGTTGACGCTTTGCACTACCGTCGTCTACTCTCTGTTACCTTGCTGCACCGTTTTCGGCCGTCTTCGACGCTCTAAGCTAGTAATTACTGCGCCTGTTGAGATCTAGCCTATTATAAAGCTCGTTTTATCAAAGTTGTAAGTGTCCTTGTCTACTACGCTGTACTTGGCTTTCATGTTCGCTACAAGCCTAAACTAGTTGCCAACGAGCCTAGAGTCCTCGCAGAGAGCTCTCTTATAGTCGTACTTTCGATTAAACTTAACTTAGAGCTTAGGTTGACGCTTAACGAACGTCGCAGCCTAGTTAACACCAACTAGTAGCTAGCCTCGCCCTGCGAGCAGTAGGTTGGCCCTATCCGTTAAACTATTGTGCAGTCCGAAATACCGCATACACTCCAAAAGTAGTAAGGAGCGCGAAGTAAAAGGTCAAAAGGAGTGACTATACCCGATAGGGGTTCGGATCCGGTGCTTCCGGCGAGGCATTTTCGCCCGCCTAGTTTTGCAGGCGCATGATGATCTCATTGACTTTTTATCTACAATCCACCTACTATCGTTAGTGTTTGCTTTATGAGATGCCCGCGGGGGCCTCAAATCGTTTGCCTGTGCCAACTAGCTATAGGTTAGAGCATAAGTTGCTTCAGCGCGTTTTATAGCGCCTTGAAGCTGGCCATAACAACAGCGAGATTGCTCGAGAGCTAGGCGTTGGGCGTCTCTGCGTAAAAACAACAGGCGACGGATAAACGGCACCACGGTTTGGGTATACGGCACCACAGTTCTCAAAGTACGCGTGCAGCCCTCCTCGGGCGGTATATCTCAGTACGGCCCGAGGTTTAGCCGATGAACTTCAAAACTTCGGACGGCAGAGGCGAGTCGCTGCACCTGCTGCGCGACCTCTACAGCGACTCAAAATACCTGCGTATTGAACAAAGCTGTGAAATTTGTATGCGACGGCTATACAAGCTCGCGCAGCCCTTTTCCGACGCGTGGGTGCTGCGTGGGGTCGCGCAGGTGCGTCGCCGCAGAGGCACCCGCAGAGGCACCCAGCGGCGGCGCTCGGTGGCCGGGCGCGCACCCGCAGCCCGCAGAGGTGCCCGCACCCGCTGCACCACCTCCACAGCGACTCAAAATACCTGCGCATTGAACAAAGCTGTGAGATTTATATGCGACGGCTATACAAACTTTCGCAGCCTTTTTCTATCGCGCCGTCGCTGCAGGTGCGCAGGTGCCTCCGCGGGTGCCTCTGCGGGTGCCTGTCGTCCGAAGTTTTGATGTTGCGGCTAATCCTCGGCAGTACGAGAAATCCGTAGGCGGCACGCGTACTTTGAGAACTGTGGTGCCGTATACCCAAACCGTGGTGCCGTTTATCCGTCGCCAAACAACAAAGACGCTACTGTTTTAGATAATTACGGCTATTACCTAGATTACGCTGTAGGGCGCTGTTGCTATAAGTTAGCAGAGACCTTGTTTAGGCATTGCTAGTACGTGTTTGATAGAGAGGCATAGAGAGAGGCGTTAGTGCTTGTTACAGTTGAAATATCGCTTCTACCGCCACAGCAACGCGACAACACCACAACGCGATAATTTAATTATAAAAAAATACAGGCGCGACTCAGACCTATACAAATAGTTAGCTCGTTAATTGTTAAATAAAAATACGATGTAGTTGCGTTGTTTTGTGGGTACTAGAGGTCACTTGCCCAACTTTTGCAGCGACGTGTTTTTGATAGCCTACTCTGCACTCCTCCGCCGTAGGCCATCTGCGAGTGCCTGCTAGAGGCTAGAAATCGCGCCGTAATACGGCGCTGCTGCCAAACGCAGTCCTAGGTGCAAAGGAGCCTGCTCCGCCGTTACTTGGCGCCTAGCTACTTTCTCTCTCTCTCGTTTGCTCTGTTTGTTGCCCGCTCGCTGTCGCCTTATCTCTCGCTCGCTGCCTCTCTCTTTTGCGTATCATCTTATCGTTACACTTTCTAACTATCTCTTGATCAGCTGCCGTGAGTCCGGTGTATTGATGGCGCTATCTTGAAGCTGCGTCCCGGAGCAGAGAGAGATAGGCTGGCTTTTTGCAGAAGTAGTTCGTCTAAATCTCGTACGTTAGGCCTGTTTCGGGGCTGCTATCTATTATCTGGTTAACGTTGTACTAGCCTTTAGTAAATACCTCTTTTCTAATCCATCTAACTAGCCCAAAGGCGCTGGGATCGCAGAGCTTCTACTACTCTAAAAAGTGCTCTGTGTGTATCTGAATCTCTTGTGATACGCCGTAGGCGATCGGCGGCTAGCTACTTGATAGTATACGATCTCGAACTGGCACGTTTGGATTGACGGGTGGCTGCGGCGCCGGAAAAACCTGTGGCGCCGGTGCGTAGAGAAACTGACTGGCGAATTTAGCTGCTAAATCTCGTAGCTGTGCCTCCAAAACTTTTCGCTGCAGAGCCTCGAGGCTCTCTCTCTCGCTACCTCTCTCGCCACTGCTGTTATTACTGCCGGCAACGCTACCAGTCCTCATCGATCGAGAGCTTGTACGATTTCGCCTGTTTTCGGAGGCCCGATCGTCTTTGTACTTGAGGAGCGCTAATCTTATGATATCCGACGGCGCCTGCGTCGTAGATTGGCCGTTTTGACACTCTCGTGCCCACATCGCGATGATATGGCCATTAGCCGGGTAGTGGTTCTCAAATCTCTCGACGTCGCTTTGAGGCACCCAGCAAACGTAACCTCTGTTCCAGCAGCTAGCGTTTTGACACTGCCAACGATCTCTAATGCCTACAACAGGACTGTCACCTGCAACCTCTGCCTGTATCGCTTGATCAAGGCCCTCCTCTTGTATCTGGGTGGCGATTTGTGGGCGAATTCGAACTGCCGCACCTACGCGAGGCTGAGTTCGCTGAGAGGCACCTCCAGGTGGTGTATCCTCCGTCAAAACTAGGTCGAAGTCAATGTGAGTCTTGTAGCCAGTTGCCTTGAAAATCTCCTCCGCTAACACTTTGACGCGCTCAAAGCTTGTTGTATCATCTCTCCGGATTACCTTTACAGCCCTATCTCGCTTGTTCTGCCTCGCTGGGTATACGGTGGCGCATATGCTTCGAATGCTCACTCGGCGAGGTGCGAGATCCTCTACTACCCGATTTGCCCATCGCCACAGCCTGGCGCAGCTCACCCACAGGAGTGGCCGGTTGAGCTCGCTATCGTTGGCTTCAGGTATACTGTTTTTATCTAGGTCGCCGAATAAGGCTCTCCATCGTACGTCTACGTTGACGTCAACAGAGCCTTCATACGGTGACACCGATGAGTGGTCCCCCGGCTCGAACGCCTGAGTAAGCCCTGCTTGAGATAGTAGCACTTGAGAGGCAGTCTCTGTGGCGCCTGCAATCTCTGCAACCTCATATTCGGCGCCCTCCTCTATATCCTCTGCTAACTCAAACTCAGGCGCCGGATCGCTCGGCGGCTCGCTCAGCGGCTCGTCGTCATCGTATTCGGGTATAAACAGGCCAGATTTGGCGGCAGCGGATGGCTGGCTTCGAGTGTTGCCAGAAATCTCGCCCAACGGTCTGCGCTGCGCCGGCGCCGGCGACTCGGTCGGATCCTGGGTGGGTTGCTTGCCCTGCCTATTAGCAACCTTCGCCCTCTTCGTATTTGGCGGATTTATGCCCTGTTCGAACGGCGTGGGCGTTTTACGCGGGCGTTTGCTTATACTGGCAGACATTGAGTTCGTATGACGCATGAGCGGGCGGAGAAAATGTAGCGCCTAGATTTGCTGCGTAGCTGCTAGCAAACTCAACACCAAATCTGAGCCTCACGTTTGAGCAGAAAACAATAACGATAGGAGCTAAATATGGTTTGTATAGCGCTGATATAGGCAAAACATTCTGTATAGTACTAATTTGGGTGTTGCAAGATGCCGCCCCTATAGCCCGAGAATCTGCCGATCGGCCTAACCCTTTTACGGGGTGTATGCGGTATTTCGGACTGCACCAATAGCAAGCCTGAGTGAAAAGCCTCGCGTGTCAAGTTCAATCGCAAGGTCTCTAATCACCTTCTCTTCTGCTAGACGGAGCATCATTGAGTTGAGTGTGCAATCGCGTTGTGGGAGTATTCTAGCAAGCCGATTGCTTAGTGTCTTCTGCGGAACGTTGTAGATCGATGCAGCGCGTCGCTGTAAGAGTGTCGCGTCGCATTTGATAGCCTAAATCGCAAGCTGTATTTGCCTCTCTCTTGAAGCTAGTGGCGCGTTATGTAGTTGAGCCATCGCGTTGTAGAGAGAAGAGAGTAGGTGTTGGTAGGGGGCTTGGCGCAGGTGAGCGACTCGCCCGTGTGAGCGACTCGCCCGTGGGGTACGTTACTACTTTCACTCCTACTTTATAACAGTAGTTAATAAGTTTAAAGTTTCCACTTCAAGCTGGGTTCTTTTACATTCTTCTTCTCAGATTCATTTCAAAACTCAATGCAATGCAATTCAACTTGTACGCTGTATTGAGCACAGTCTATATATAAACACTACTACTAGACACAAATACCGCCGATCTACACACTCTTCTTCGCTCATCTATATCCCAAGTATTCGCTTTCTCGACATGTCTTGTCTCCTGCAGGCAATGCAATGCAATACAATCACTCAATTAGGCACATCCCTCACCACATCACCATTGGTCCTCTCCGCGCAGCCAATCAGCCCGCCTAAATCACACAAGTCAGCCCGCATTCTTTCGCAAATCAATCAACCCAACAACCGCCGTCTGTGGTATCCATCCCGAACAGTCACCAAACCAAACCAGAAAAAAAAGAGTCAAGCCACTTACTCGAAGACCCCCACAAACACAGCTCGGTATTCAACTGGATCGTATCCTGCTCTGGGATGTTGACCCAGAGATGGTCGTATGATTTCCACTGCGATCCGTCGTATATGATGCCGGCCCGGATGTCTGTGGCGCCGTAGACGCCGGAGAGGGGCTGGAAGGGGCACGCTACGTTGCCGTTGACTAGGATGCACTGTTTGCCGACGTTGCCGGGGGTAGATTCGACGGTCTGGGAAGACGGGTTAGTGTGTGTGTAGGAGGTGGAAGGGCGTAGCTTACAAGAACGGCGGCCTGGGAGAGAGAGACGGCGGAGAGGAAGGCGAGCACGAGGGCGGAAGGGGCGAACATGATGTTGATGTTGATGTTGATTTGGATTTGGATTGGAAGTGTTGGATTGTTGATGAGTGAGGACTGGTTGTCGGAATCAGCGTAGAGGGATGCAGATAGATACCTCCGACAGAGCAAGACAACAGTCCCTTATATATGCACGTACTCACTCCCTTACTCTCTCCCTCACTAACTCTCTCCCTCACCTATCCACTCACGCATTCATTCATTCACCGCCACACACATCCCACCAACATACACACCGACGTGTCTCCGTCCCCGTCCTCGCACCGAACCTAACCTAACACCCGCGAACCGAACCTACCAATCGCATCCTCAAGGGTACCATCCGCCGAGCCTCTCCCTCACGAACCACGCGCGGGAAACCCAACAACAAGCGCAGGGCACGGACAGATCGTACCTGCCTACAATTAATTTCGCCTTGCCCGGGGGCTGAATCGCTGGTTTACGGTTGTCTCACCACGACGTTAAATGCCGAGTAGCCCATCCTACTCGCGCGAGAAAAGGAGGCTACGCTACCGTCTACCACGTAAACTACCAAGTTATAATGCGTGAATGCGTTGAGTTGGGTTACGGAGTACATACCCATTAATAAACGTACGTGCGCATTTTAGTGTGGCTGAGTGTAGGTAGCTGGGAGGGAGGGGGTAGGAGAATTAGTTATAGGGTGTTGGGTATAGCATAGTACAAGAAATTTCTGTGACTCCCCTCGCGAGTTATGGCATTGATAATTTACCAAACCCTTAAATGCGACGATATCAATCATCGGATACCTACACACAAGAACTGACGCATACCGTGTCCTTAGCTTTAGATTATCCCATATAAATCCTTCGCAACTAGCCAACACAGCGCCACCTTCCCACACCGCTCTCCATTCACGTAGAGTACTTGACCGCTACTCTTTACTAAGTCGTCTTCTCCAAGATCGTGCGGATCATCTCGTTGCCCACGCGCGTGGCCTCGGGAAACCGCGGTTCAAAGTAGCTCTGGATACGTTCGAACTTCTCGCGGTAGCCCTCGAAATGGCCCAAGCTGACGCGCGAGCTCCAGTCGCGGGCTGCAAAGGTGAACTCGAGGTCGTCGGCGCGGAACGTGTTGTCGTCGATGGCAGTGTCGATGCATTCGGCGAGGAGGGACGGGTTGCGGAAGAGGTATTGGGTGATGCCGAGCCACATGCGGAAGAGCTGGGGGAGGTTAGGGAGTTAGGATGCGAGGATAGGGAAAGAACGTACGGGTGTGGAGCAGATCATATGGTCGTACGGCACGATGCCCAGCTTCCACCAGCAGTCAACCATAGCCAGTAAACTCAGATGATTGTTCTTCAGTCTCTTTTCCGGGAGCTCTCCAAGCGAAAACTGATCTAGCACCTCATCCTTCAAGAGCAGATCTTCTCGATCGCGGCTACCACCAAATACGGCTTCACCCGCTGCATGAACCCTAGCACTCAGCTCGTCTCGCTGTCCTCCAAGCATTAGCTTGAAGAGCTCGGTCACCGACTCGGCATATTGCTGGATCTGCTTCTGGGCGTCCGGGTTCATGATGGCCAGACCGGCGTACACGTGCCATTTATTCGAGTAGATGCGCAGCGTGACGTTCATCTTGACATTCTCAATGCCGCCGATATATCGGGGCGATTCCCAGGGGAACTGCTTGTTAGCGCACCAAGCGGCGCCCATGCTAAGGAAGGCGGCGTGCGTGACGGCTTGCGTGTCGGCTGTGATACGATCGTGCTGTTCGCGAGTGAGATAGACGTGCTTGGAGCCTAGGCAGGATAGGACGTCTTCAACAAAGGTGAATGCTGCATCGGATGCTCGGTGCTTGATCAGGACGAGAGGTTGCCCTTTCGGATCAACACCAGGACCGTGGAGGGAATGACATGAGACGATGCTAACGTCACTAGGGAGATGTTTATCGAAGGCCTCTATTTCAGGCGCTTTGCAAGACGTCTGCCCACCTACGATTGCACCTAATTTCGTGGCTGGGGTCGACATCATATTAGCAGAGGACACGGCCACCATGTGAAGAATGGCCTACAAGGTCCGAAAGCTGCCACTACAGCATCGATGTTTTTAGCCTCGACACTGTAAATGATATAGTCGCTGCCTCGGGAGACCAGGTGACCGTTGCGCATGATTTTAACCTTGGGCTGGCAGATACTCAGCATTATTCATTGATTTAATCATATACATAGGCGCTATCCTACTCGTGACCCGAATTCCTCGACTAGCGCATCATATCTCTGTGGCAGATCGCAGGCATTAACTCTGTGGGTGAGGACGGTCAGCTCCTGGGCGTTGAGCAGTGGTAGAAAGATCTATGAGGCAATCGGGTCAGCTTTGTTCTATCCAATACTTGCAGAAAGTAAAAGAGCAGATAAAGACGATATCAGAGGTGTAATAAAAAAAGGTAGCGAGAATTCACATCATGGACAGCAGCACCCCCAGATCCTGCGACCAAGACGGCAACAGGGTGGGAGTGAGCCATACTCGAGCCAAATGCACTCACGGTCATCATAACAGACATTGAGGAAGTTCAACGAGAAATAAAGCGACTTACTAGTAGCAAAGCCCGGAGGTGGGAGCAGCGACTGGCACACGAGCAGAGAAAACCTACTGCCATCCAGCGTCGCTCAACCTCCGCGCATACATCTTCCCCATGTCACCCATCCCAATGATGCCGATACTCTTTTCTCCTTCCATGCTGGGCGGGTGCAGGTACGGGAAGAAGTCGAGGCGTTCATGCCATGGCAGTGCAGTGTGGAAGAGCGAGGAAAAGTTTCGGCGGCGCGCTAGAAATGTCGGAGCGAGAAGCCGCTAGGGCCGGAACAACCAGCGCGCCGCCCACAAGCGACACGACCAAATTGTCGCCCGCAAAGTTCGGCACCTCTCGATCGACCAGCACCACGCACGAACCGTCAACAAGATTCACACTCCGCCAACATGCCTCCCAAGAAGAAGGTCGAGCGTAGCGCGCAGGAGAACATCCAGGTCAGTAAAATCAACAATCTGCGCGGCGGTTGATATGTGCTAACGCTCCGCAGCTGGGCCCCCAGGTCCGCGAGGGCGAGCTCGTCTTCGGCGTTGCCCGTATCTTTGCGTCTTTCAACGACACCTTCGTCCACATCACCGATCTGTCGGGCCGCGAAACCATTGCCCGTGTCACCGGCGGCATGAAGGTCAAGGCCGATCGTGACGAGTCGTCGCCGTACGCTGCCATGTTGGCTGCCCAGGACGTCGGTGCGTAACAAACTTTACCCCACCAAACCCCCGAAAACCTCTAACGAGAACATAGCTGTCCGCTGCAAGGAACTCGGCATCTCCGCTCTGCACGTCAAGATCCGCGCCACTGGTGGAAACGGCACCAAGACCCCCGGCCCCGGTGCCCAGTCCGCTCTCCGCGCTCTCGCCCGTGCCGGCATGCGCATCGGACGCATCGAGGACGTCACACCCACTCCCTCCGACTCGACGAGAAGGAAGGGCGGTCGTCGTGGTCGCCGTCTCTGAACGTGTGCATACGGATCTCTCTGGGTGTGGTGGAATGTGGCATGGCTTATGCTTTCATGACATGAATCAAAATTACGCGGGGAACGGCTGCGGCCTGGTCTCCATGTTGAGCTCGGCTTTCTAAGAGGGGTCGGACAATGTAACTCAACAGAATCCTTTCTGCAAGAAACGGTTTCCCTGCGAGGGTGCGCTCTACTGCAAGTGATGATCAATGTGCTATCCAACTTCCTCTTGCCAAAGCCACGAACATGCCTCAGCAACATCTCAATAGTGAGAGAAGCAGTCACGTCTCACTAACAACGTGTCAGACATACCATTCGCGGTAGCGATAGCCTTTCATTAGCAGGATGGGAGGAGAGGATCGCGACACTCCTGACCATCCATATTTTTGCTATGGATGCGCAGACTAGTGGGATAGATTACTCGAAAACAACTTATTCAACAGTAACACAGCTAAACTTGAAATATGTGTATTCTAGCGAATATACCAATCAGCGCGAAACCAGCCATATCCATGACTGCTCTCTCCCCTGACTGATTCACGCCTGCAGAAAACGCCGCACCCAAATTTTAACAACTTGAAGCAAAACGCCCGCTGCCCAATGCCGAGTTCGATGACCGGTGTAACCTGTGAGATATAAACACGCCTCACACACACAGTGTGCGCCACACCGCGCCGCGCCGCGCTGCCACGCCACTGTGTACTTCCATCTCCTATCTGTGTACCACTACTACACCTCATCCGAGCTCTCGTCCTCATGATCCATATCCTGGTCCAGATCAAACATGCGCTTCAGTTCGTTGCACGCAACCGCGTACTGCTCCTGCGCGCCCGGCGTCTCCCGCAGCGGATTCGGCGCCTTGTCCCACCCGTGCGGCACGCCCGGCACGCAGTGATACTGCACTCTCTTGCCCAGGTCTTTGGCGAGGCGGTCGCGGAAGCGCTTCCCCTCTGCGAGCAGCATGTCCCACTCGCAGCAGATGAGCACGATGTCGTCCGGCAGCGCAACCAGCATATCCGTGGGTGCAACACCGGGGCTCAGCCACGGGTGCGCGAGGTCGAGCGTTGGGGGCTGCAGGTACGAGTCGTCGAAGAGCTCGGTGAAGACGGCGGGGAGCTGCTGGTCGGTTCGCGAGCACGTCTGGCGCCGTTGTTCGCGCGTCTGCGTGTAGTCGACTGACGGGTAGAAGGACACGATGCCGCGGATCTTGACGACGCCCTCGACGCCTTGGGTTTGCACCGACACGGCGCCGTTGGCTTTGTACGAGGAGACGAGGGATAGCGTCGAGGTGCCGGTTTGCCGGAGCATGGCGATGCGGTCGATGCGCGACTTCTGGCGCACCAGAGGGACGCGCGAGGAATTCGGAGACGAGTTCGCCGATGCCGATTGCACGTTTATGGATGGCACGGTGAGGTTGGCGGCGGCGGCGGGCACGCTGCCCACACGACCGTCTTCAACTTTTTTCCCGGCCGTGTTCTTCTCGAGGAGTTCGCCCTGCATACACAAGGGGACGGTGAAACTCATGTTGCCGCCAGACGAGAAGCCCGACACCGCAAAGCGGTCCGGATCCAGCATCAATTCGTTCGCGTTCCGCGCCAGATACAGGATGGCGTCGGCGCCGTCTTCGACCGCTGTAGGGAACGGATGCTCAGGCGCAAGCCGGTAGGCAACACTGACGACGACGGCTCCGACCTGCTTGACGACCGCGCCCGCCCAGCGCGCATCGTCCTGCGCGGTGCCCAGTGTGAAGCCTCCTCCATGGAAGTTGATCACGCAGGGGTATCTCCGGCCCTTCAACTTCTTCTGTCGGTGGTACCCTTTCGGCACGTAGAATTGGAGTTTGAATTTCCCTTTCAGCGGTGAAACGGTCGCGTCGACGTCTTTGTGGAAGGAGGGCCGCGGGGGCAGAGGTCGAGCTAAACGATGCAGCGTCATACCGATGCCCATCAGTACGCGCCAGAATTGCGCCTGGATGTGCAGCATCCATCGGGGACGGTCGCCGGGCATGGTCGGTCGGTGTGAGAAGGTCGTGTTTGCGCGGTTGCAGTTTCGATCGAGACGGTCGGGCAATTAAGAGCTGTGGTTCATGAGAAGGGTAGCTGAAAGAAGGGGACTGCGCTCCCTTTACAGATACCAATTACTGCCGCTCCGTTGCTCGGCACTGCGGCGGGGCGTGACGCGGTTAGTCTGCACCGACAGATAATTGACTGCTTTTCACCATTCAGATAGCGCGCGTCGGGAAAATCGAGTATGCCGACGGCAAATTGTTGGTCGGAACGGTGGAACCCACAGGTGATGACGTACCATTGAGGAGCAGCACGCCAAGCCTTGCCGCTGACCAACGCCATGCTGTAGTCGCCGAGTAGGAATTCCGCAAACAACTTACACAATACACTTCATTTGCTTTAGAAAGAGCTAGGAGATTCTCGCATAACGTAGAAGGGTACTTGCCTTATGAAGTGCTTTTTATTGCAATGCTGAGTGATGTCTGGACTGCTCTGTACTGATTAGTGACAAACGGTTGATGTTAACCACTGGAAGTTGAATGACAGACAGAGTTAGCAATGGGCAGTGGGGCACTACACTATTCGAGCACATCGGCAGTTTGCGAAGCATCGCTATATCGAAATTGATAGGTATTGTAGAGTAGGTGCTTGTAAACGCAACTATCTAATGTAAAAGCAATCGCATCGATGTGGACATGTAGACCAGGTATCCATCCACGTCCAAGAACCCATGCGATAACCAAAAAAACAGGACGAGATCAGTAAAGGGCTGCTCAAGTCCTCAGTAAGCGCCAAACGCTCGCCTGTTGATGCTGCCATAAACCGTTACAATGCAGGTACCCGAATACATTACCAATGCCATTCAAACGCCAGTATAAGCACATGCCAGTTCGCTAACGACAGTTCACATTCGGGGATGGGGAATGCAGGTGGGTGATAACATCTAAGCTTCGATGAACTCGTAGTCTTCCTCTTCGACGCCGTTGTTGTTGACCTTGGGGGCAGGAGAGAAGGCGCCATCGCGGACGTCCAGTACCTCGTACTCGTTCTTGATCAATTTGTCGGTCTCTCGAACCTCATAGCGCTCGATGGCCTTGGCGAGGGCTAGTCCGAGGATCTGGCTCCCGTGGTTTGGGCCACGGTCGGCATCGTACGAGTATGTGATTTCGGCGTCCGGAGCAGGAGCAGCGGAAGGCTCCTCGACATCTTCGTCGGCCGAGGAGTCACCGCTGGCAGAGGCAATATCGTTGTTGAGCGCAGTGCGAGCCTTGTTGAAACCACCAGGGGCAGCCCTGCGAATGTTAGCATTACTGGAAAGATGGAAGAAGGGGGACACTGACTTGGGTGTGGGGATGACGCGGGCAGGTCGAGGACGAGCATCCTCAACCCGCCGTCCTGGGCCGAATGATTGACCGTGTGCCCACTTCACCCTATGCTCCTTGTCGCGGTTGGACTCCTTCGCGCCGCTGCGGAGGTCGTGGGTGGAGAAAGTCTGCTCGGCAGGCATGATGATAGAGGGTTGCTTGATGGGTGGTGAGAGCTTGTTGGAAGCGCGGAAGCGGTGTTTCGAGCCGGTGGTTAGGTAGATCAACGGCGAGTGGTGGATAGGGAGTGAAGGTAGACAGTGACAGGCAAGCAGAGTAGGTAGGTATGACAGATGGTACTAATAGGCTCAGTAGCGGGAGACGGGGAAGGGAAGGGGTGACTGGTAACTGGTGACTGGGCTGAGAGCTGTCTTGGGGGGTGACTCTGAAGGGTGACTCAGTGCGCTGCGACAAAGTAAGTGGCTATGCTGCCAGGTATGCGATAGGAAAGCGGCGTATGATGTAAGTTATGAGCTGCGGCCACGCTCTGGCTTTATGAGCAGTCAAAGGCGCACGCCTCCCCACATCCTTTGTTGTGCCTGGAGCTAGCTAGGGAGGCGAGCGATAAGACGAAGGTGAGGGAAGCTGCCCCGTGACAGATCCCGATTCGCCGAGGCATCAGCTTGGAACCGGCGATGATGACACCGACGACAGTCCGTCATGCGCGCGTAGATACGCAAACGTGGGCGGTTTGTTGGAAAGCCGCGGGTTCCTGCTGAGTCGCCGGCTTGTAGAGGCGTCAGCTACCTGCGCATCGCGTCAAGCTGCAGGGCATCGTGAAGCTCTGCCGTGATCCGCGCAACCCCACCTCCACGGCTTGGCACCTGACCCCAGACACCACCTGCAGCATCGATGAATCAAGTTACGGAGCTGCAGCCGGCTAGCATTCCAGCTCAACAGTATCTCGCTTGGGCCAGCTTATGCCTATGGCATGGCCGACGCTCAGCACGCAAGCTCGATAAGAGCCCGGATTCGGCCGCTGTCTCCCAGGCAGCTCTTGGCTATCAAAGCTATCAACACCCAACGACGTAACCGCGGGTATGGATACGCGCAGGATTCCCACGCACTAGCTCGCTGCGCTCGCTATCCACTTCCGTCAATCAGCTATCAACAATAGTAACATGCTAGAGGGAGAACACCCCTTCTTGGATGCCTCAGGTATGGTACGCTGCCTCGTCTTCGTCCTGCTCGTCTTCCTCATCTGCAGAGCCTTCGACCAAGCCAGCCTCGCTCGGCAGGACCTCAGGAAACCATCCAAACCGCGCGAGATCTACGGTGAACTCGCCCATGGCCCCTTGATTTACTTCAACCCCTTCAGCCCTGAGCACTGCTGCTTGGCGGCTGGCACCGGAAGGGCCGCTTTGTCTCGTCAACAAAGAACTCAGCTGGAGAGGGGCGTGTTCAGATAAAGGGTCCAGAACTGACCGCGGACTGATGCCTCCTCTAGCGTTAATCACGCGCTGCCAAGGCACATTGCCACTGTGCCATGTTGAACTCTTCTTGCTGGGATCGGTAGATGGCGCAGGGAGGTTCTTCAGACAGACACCGACCTGGCTATGACGCGCGCGCTATGTGTTAGACTGGTTCTCAGATGGGTGCGGGTGAGATACCGTGGGCATTCAGCTGCAAGACATCTATGTGTCAGTTCCAAGGATGCAGGTGGTTTCGTATAAAGGGCATGCGTACGCTTCCCGACTAGTCTCGCGATGTGTCCGTACGACGTGACCTTGCCGTGTGGGATCTCTTGTATAGCCTCGTAGACCGCTGTGTACCAGGCCCACGCTTCTTCGGAGCGTTCACCGCGCGCCATGATATGTGAGACCAAGTTTGTGGATGTCGCGGGGGTTTCTTATCGTGCATGCGCTTTGGCCAGCCTAAAACGCGGTTTCGCCAGTGCACGTGATTGAAGGCCTGCCAAGACCCGTAGGCTGAACACCAACTTTCGCGATTCAACGACAGTTCCTCCAAACTTCACCACCTCGCCCACCACCATGTCTCTCGCCGACTACCTCGCGAAAAACTACCTCACCGCCGATTCCGACAAGAAGACCAAAAAGAGGAAGCGAAAGAACAAGGAGGGCGGGCTCAAGATCGACGACGATGACATTTCAGGCTGGAACAGAGACGGGGACGACGATGAAGATGATGGCCCGACAATTGGTAAGACCTCACGTCTTCCACGTGAACCTCGCGAGCTTCTGCTAACAGCCTCTCTTACAGCGGGAATGACAACCGGCGTGAAAAAGCTCAAGAAGAAATCCCGAGCCGTAGACACCATATCCTGGACCACCGTCGGCGTCGCCGCGCCAACCCACGCCCAACAACTAGCCGCCGACTCTGCCGCCACGGCCGACGCAATCATATCCTCCGCCGCCGCCGACCGCCAGCAAGCCGCCGACGCCGACGACGCAGCCCCCACCATGGTCGACACCGAGGGCGTCCTCAAGATGGAATCCGGGGCCCACGCCGGCCTGCAAACCGCCGCCCAAGTCGCCGCCGCCACGAAAAAGAAGCAAGAAGCCGAGCAGCGCAAAGCCGCCGACGCGGCGCGTGAAATGGGCGCTGCCGCCACCGAAACCATCTACCGCGACGCCTCCGGCCGCCGCATCGACATCGCCAAGCAGCGCGAAGAAGCCCGCAAGGCCGCCGACGCCGCCGCGCTCAAGAAACTCGAGCTGGAGAAGGCGGCGCGCGGCGACGTGCAGAACGCCGAGGCCGTGCGGCGTAAAGAGAAGCTGCAGGACGCGAAGACGATGACGATTGCGCGGTTCGCCGACGACGAGGAGCTGAACGATGAGTTGAAGGGCCAGGGGCGGTGGAACGATCCTGCGGCTGGGTTCCTGCGCTCCAAGAAGAAGGGCCGGAGTGTTACGGGGAAGCCGCTGTATACGGGCGGGTGGCAGCCGAACCGGTATGGCATTCGGCCGGGGCATCGGTGGGATGGGGTTGATAGGGGGAACGGGTTCGAGGGCGAGTGGTTCAAGTCGCGGAACAAAAAGGCGGATACACAGAAGATGCAGTATGCGTGGCAGATGGATGATTAACCGGCTGGCATATCTGGGTCGTGCTTTGGTATTCGAGAGTTTGCGTTTTTTGGTTTTGCTGCATAGCATGGCGTTGGGATCCAGGACAGGGATGGTCGGAGTCATCATAGGTAGGCAAATCGTATATTATATTTATATATATTTCTCGTACGATGGACGAGTATATATACATATTCGTCGTTTCAAGTCCCAACATGTATTACATTTGTCGAGACTAACATGAACAGAATATTCTATTCTAAATACAAAGTGGTACAACTAACACCTATCTATCTATGTTGTATATATATACACGGTACAATTATTGATTACAAGGAAGGAGAAAAGAGAAAGGGAAAAGAGACAGCTAATAGTAAGTCCAAGTAATGACTGTATGAATGAATGAATAAATAAGAAAGGAAAAAAAAGGGGGGGTATAAACAGACAAACAAACAAACCAGACTGACTGACTGACTGACTGACAGATACATGTGCAGTAGGAAACCCTCAGAAAAGACAGACAACAAAGTAATCCACCCGCCCATCCCAGCCACTCATCACCTCTCCCTCCATCCACACCCCTCCACTCCCCATCTCCTCTCCCTCGTCCCCATTGCCCCAACCCCCAAAAACACGCCCAAATCCCTCCCTCTCAGAGACAACAGTTTACTATTTGCGCGAGCTCCCAGCTCGGCAGCCTCGTTGATGCACATGCCATGGCCTCCCTTTACTGGCGATTACTGCCCGGCACCGGTCCAGCTCCAACAATGCAGTGGCAGCACAGCGACTGCACCGTCCTAACGCCCGGCTCCCCCTTATCCTTGTGCTCACACCTGATGGGCGGCTTGAAATTGAGCCATTTACCGGGCATCGCCTTGATTTCGGAAAACGATGTAGTGAAGAGTATAAGCCCGGCGCCTTCTTCGCAATGGTGGCGGGGGCGGCGGCTGAGATATTTCTCGCACGTGACGTAGTAGTCGTCGACCGGCACGCATATAGGTTCGGTGACTATCCGGCCGTGGCTCATGAGGTGGGCGATGGATATCATATCCCCTTTGAGTTTTGGGCCGGTTTCGGCGGTGGGGACCTCGAGAACGCAGTCGCGGCCCGTTTCGAGCTTCTGTCTGCACATGGTGAGGGACCGCTTTATGGAATTCGGTGTGTAGGGCTCGAGAGTCGTTCGTAGATTTGGATCGGGTCGAGGAGTAGGAGTAGCTGTGGCCCCAGATGCTGTATTCCGTAATTCGTGACAGTTGATTGGCCTCTCCAAGTCGAAGTGCAAGCCGAAGAAGGAGAAGGAGAAGGACAACAAGATTCGTTCCCGAGACGCTGGAAGTAGATGTGAGAAGGCTGATATGGACTGTGGAAGGTGGTTCTCGAAGTGTTGTAAAGAAAGAAGAGCAACAGCTAGAGCAAGGGTCCTATATACCTACCTATGACTCCCTAGCATAACAAAGCATTTACGTGAGCAGTGTGTCCAGGCGTGGAGCAAGACTCACTCACGAAGAGCATCGTGACTGCTAGCACAGACCTCTCCTTGACCCAGCACTACGACACGTTAGCAGTCAGTGTGTCAAGACTCACGAAGAGCATCCTCACTCCTAGCACAGACCGCTCCTCGACCCGGCATAGCTCTCCGACTACAACGAATACATTAACAATATATCAAAACGAAGGTTAAGACCTACCCAAGAAGCACCGTCACTTCTAACACAGCCCTCTACAGTCGAATTATACGCATGGCCCAGCTCGTTCTCCCCTTCGAACTCCGGCTGGCAATAACAACAACGGGATTTGCGGCTGGTGAACTACCCGCTGGGGCAATCAATAAGTCTTCCGAGTCTTTCTCGAAATGGGCGTTTGGCGGCTGGTTCAGTTCCGCTATGGCTTGTTGTGCCCGTTCGTAAACCGCCGTGGCTCTTCGACTGTCGTTTACCACGCCAGCAGTGTGTCCGATCAAATCAAGGCGAAGCCCAAGACTCACTCAACCCCCCCCTCCCCCCACTCCAAACACATCCCTCTCTCTCCCCGACCCGCCACAGCTCTCCTCCTACCACGAACCAACGCATCAGCTTCTTACACTCATATATATATTGCCTCCACTCGTTCCCATAACTGCCTTCATCAACTCGACTCGACTCCTTGGACCGGATATGCGCACTGACCTCTGTGACTGGGTTAGTAAAAACATACGATGGTCGGCGTAGTATCACGTACCGGGTTAGAAGACTCGTTGCATTCCGGGCAGTTTCATAATTGAGAGTGTTTGGGGCTCCCTGCGAGCGATATAAGTTGGCAGGCGGGCTTGTCAGTTGATATTGTTAGTAGACAGACACATTAAACTTCTTCTCCTATGCTCAATCTGCAGCCTGAGGCCCTCAATCTTGGAAACTTCTCGTTAGCAGCTCTCACAGTCTGTATGCATTGTCAACCTCATCAAAAAGGGTTCTGTTCGCGGCCTCGGCTCATAGCCAGAAAGGGAATCCATTCAATATTCGTTAACCATCACCATTCATGTTCTATCGGCAATCATTCCAAAAAGCCCCGCATAAGGCACCCCTTCCCTCGACGGTCCTCTCGCGAGGAGTATGCAAGTATTGTAAAGTACAACATCAACATCCTATGGTTGGTGGCGGGGGAGAAAGGGGAAATGGGGGCCCCCGCACACCATCTAGGCGCTTCGAATCGAAAATCCGATCAGTAGCCGGCCTTGATGAGGTAGTCGGCTAGCTCGGCGACGGAGCTGTAGGCGTTGGTGGTCTGGATGTCGGCGGGGTGGTGGCCGATGAGGAGGGCCTGGGTGGTCTTGAGGACGATGATGCCTTCTTTGCCCTAGGGGAATGTATCAGCGTGGATTCGAGGGCGATGGGTAGAGGGTAGCCGTACCTTCTTTGCCTTCAGCGCGTCGTCGGTCGAGTCGATGGTCATGTACTTCTCGCCGTTTATCTTGACGCCCTGCTCAATGACCTTCTTCGTCGGGCTCTTGTCGGAGAAAGAGTCGATGATGACTTGGAGTTCGGCATCGGGGATCTAGCGCTTGTCAGCACATCATTCTGCCATCAACTTGCGCCACCGTATCGCTGTCTCTGGAGTGCCGGCCCTGCTTTGGGGGGTTCGTGTGTATGCTGCGTAGGATAGGGGACAACGAGACATACGGAGAAGCCCGGGGATGCGGCCCAAACGGTCTTGTCCTTTCCGTCGCAGATGATGGCTTTGTCGATGTTGCCAGTGCCGACGAGGCTAGATAACGAGGGTCAGAAGGGGAAACCGGGAGCGGGCTAAGCGCAAGATACCTCTGGTCGACGTATGCTGGAACCACGGTTAGCAGGGTGCGGCGCCGTGTGTATCTCCGATGGCTTACCTTGCCAGGACATGTTTGTAGATGGAGGGGTTCAGCGGGCTGCAGGAGCTTTTGTTGCGGGCGGCGAAAGAGAGTGGACGGGCGCGGAAGAAGGGCGCAGGCCGAGAAGCGATATGGTGCAGGGCTTGACTAAGCAGGAGTGAAGGGATGCGGACAGTCGGGGTGTAGGGGCGTGTGAGGGTTTGTTGGGCGGTGGGATGGCGACACTGGACAGGCACGAGAGAGTCAACACACACGGCTCCGGCGCTTGAAGTGGGGCGCGCAGCACTTCTTTTTCGTTTACCCCGCCGTTGCACCGGAGCAGCGCGAGCGACAGCGCCAGCGCCGTGCTTCACGCACCTCCACGCCTGTACGGAGTACCGAAGAACGGATCGTGGATAGTTGGCATGCCTACATAATTGGTTCATAGAGAGCACGCTGCCATTGGAGCCGATGCCTCCATCAGTGGATCCACGGTGGTAGATATCGGCCAAAGCTGAGCTGCTACGGCGGACAGCAAAGCACTTTCGGCTCGCTGGGGAATCGTATACGCTTCAGCGATTTGTGCAGACCGAGGCACATGTGTACTTCTTGTATCTAGTCTAGACTCTCCTCAAGGATTGTGTGCGGCGGGCGTCCTGCGCATCTGGCATCTGGGCCCCTGCACTTGGGCCCGGCCGGGGGGCAGCCCTCACGTGACGTGACGTGCGCGGCAGCCTGCGCTAACCCGGAGGTGGCCTAGCGTCCGACGACAATCCTTAGGGTCGACGCGTCCAGCACCAGCACCAGCACCAGCTCCCACCTCACAACACCACCAAACCTGCGCCGAAATTCGCGGCCCCGATACTGCTGATGAGCGTCTAGGACACGTCTGCGCCTACGACACTCCTACAGCCATGGCGTCTGCATCGCCCGCACCGCCGCCCGACCGCTCTCGCAGCGCCTCGCGCGGCCGCACCCGCACCCGCACTCGCACCCGTTCGCAGTCGGACGCGCAAAAGTCTGATCGAAACGAGTCCAAGTCTCCGCAACAAGCCGGCTCCAATGCGCCCCTGGCAGACTCCCGCCCGCCAACCCGCGATGCTGCTCGCTCTCCCTCGCCCACCCGCCGCTCGAACGGCAGACGGAGCTACTCCCGCGCCAGCAGGTCCCCAACACGCTCGCGCTCGCGCTCCTTCAGCCCCAGAGGTCGCGGCCGCAGCTATACCCGCAGTCGCAGTCGCAGCGGCTCGCCGGCGCCCAGGAGTGCAAAGGTAGCCAGATTCTACATGCGCGCCTTGTCACATGCGATTCGCGATATCAAGTGCGATATCGTGCCAACGGCAGCAGCAGCCCCGCCTCGCATCCATACTGACTCTTGGCAGATCGTCGTCGAGCAATTGACCAAGAATGTCAACGTCGAGCATCTGCGCGAGATCTTCGGCAAATACGGCCCGATCAAGGACATCAAGCTGCCCATGAATCCCGTTTGTAGGTGCACCGTTCGTTGTTCCATATACATCCGTCTTACTTACACAACATAGTCAACGTCAACCGCGGCACGGCATACATCCTCTACGAGGAGATCAACGACGCCGAGAGAGCCCTGGCGAAAATGCACGACGCTCAGTTGGACGGCGCCAAGATCCAGGTCTCTATCGTGCTGCCCCGACGCCGTTTCTCGCGCTCACCACCGGTAATTCGACGCGGCGCACCCCACAACCGCGGTTACGATTCATTCAGGGGCGGCTACGATTCCTTTAGAGGCGGTCGTCCGGGAGGAGGCCCACCAGGAGCGTATCGACCGCCGCCAATGGGAGGAGGAGGAGGAGGCCCACCTCGCTACCGCTCTCGCTCGCCGCGTGGTGGTTTCAGGGGCGGCCGTGGCGGACGTGGAGGAAGGGGTGATTACGGCAGCTACCGGCCCCGCCGTTCAGTCTCTCGATCCCGGTCTCCTCGCCGCACTCGATCGCCTTACTCTTCGCGGTCTCGATCGGCTACGCCGCCCAGGCGCCGCGACGGTGGTGGAGGCTATGGGGGTCGTAGGCGCCGTAGCCCGAGTTACACGCCCGTGGACAGCGACAGGAGCCGGAGCCGGAGCAGGGGACGTGGTCCACGGGATCGCGATAGGAGGTAGTTTCCTATTACTGTCTGCTGCTTCCTTCTGGACAGCGCCTTCTTTCTGGCCCGTAGTTTAGAGGCCTAGTCATTGCTTGGCTTTTAGCCCGCTGCGGCCTACAGGCCGGCTCGTGAGGCCCGTTTGGGTTCGGCGTTGGGGGGTTTAGGCGGCAAAAAGAAAAATACCCCTTTTGTACAACAATGGAAATCAGTCTTGCTTGAAATGATGTACTCGGTCCAGTGAATCAAGATTTAACTATCTAAACTACATCCCCGCCAAACCCAACTGGCCGCCGCACCCCTTTTACCCCTTCTCTATGCGGCACCACGGCCATGGCCTTGTATATCCTCCCCATACCCGCCGGCCCCCGATCAACCAACCTCTTCCACCCGCCCTCAATCCGCCTCACCATCTCCTCCTCCTCCTCCTTTCCTCCACTCTTCCCCTTCCCCCTCACCAACCCCGCCACCCTCTCCCCAATCCCCAAACTCTCCAAGAAATCCGCCTGCTGCACCGGCCCATGCACCTCCACGCCCGGCGACGCCGCAAGCGCCGCTTCCGCCAGCGCCACGAAATCCACGTCTGCGCTGAGGTCGACGAGGCCCGCGGACGCGAAGGGCGAGGTTGCGTGGTGGGAGCGGATGCCGCGGAGGGTGGCGGCGGGGATGGTGGTGGCGGGGCCGTAGTCGAGGATTAGGGCGCAGCCGGAGGGGGGTTGGGCTTGGGGGGAGGATAGGGTTGTGGATGGGGTTGTGGGTGTGGGTGAAGGGGGAGGGTTAGCGCCGCCGATGCGCACGGCGAAATCCGCAATGTACGACAGCGACTCTGGCGAGATTTCGATCGTTGCGTCGGGCGTGGTGGCGAGCGCTTCGTATCGCGCCGACGTGCGGGGCAGGTACAGCGAGTGCGGGGTGGGCGCTTTGCTCAGCGTGAGGTGGAAGTCGTCGACGGCCGACGGCGGCGGCGCAGTGCTGGAAGTCGAAAAGGTGGTGGTAGTAGTAGAAGACGCAGTGACGGGAGCGACGAGTAGTTCGTGCCATTGCGGGCTTGGTTCTGATGAGGGCCCGCGTTTGGGCTTCAGGGGCCCTGTCGGCGTGAGCGTGGTGGAGGAGGCAGGGATGTGGGAGTGCGGGACGGCGCGGAAGATGTGGATGGGGAGGGCGTCGAAGAATTCGTGGGCGAGGATGAAGGGCGTGGGGGAGGATTCTTGGGGGTGATGTTAGTCTCAGTATGGGTGGTTTGGGAGGGATGATGTATGGGCACCTTTTGGAATGAAGCGGATGTCCTCGCACCAGTGGATGTCGCAGCCGGGGATGTGCTTGCTGCGCGCTTTCCACCCCAGATCCGTTTCTTGCAACACGGCCTCCGTGCCAGAGAGCAGTTTTGCTTGCTGGCTCCGCAGATGCGGCGATGCTTCGACGAGGTAGATCGCCTCGATGCTCTGTGCAAAGCCCTTGAAGCTCGATATCGTCTGTACACCACCAATCAGTCCATAGTGTCCCTCTCCCCTAGACCACCAACGCAGCCTTTTTTGCAAATATGCAATAACATACCCTCAGTACATCATCCAGCAACGTGCCCCGTCCCGGCCCCACCTCGATGACCTGCACCCTGTCGCTCTTGCCCTGCGCCAGCCACTCGGTATACAGCCATATGCCCACCAGCTCGCCAAAGACCTGGCTGATTTCCGGGGACGTGATGAAGTCGCCTTTGGCGCCGAATTGGTCGTGGCCGGGCGTTTGCCGCGTGTAGTAGCCGCCGTCGGGCGATGTTAGGCATTGGCGCATGTATGCCGCTACCGAGATGGGGCCCGTGGTCTTGGGGGAGATATATACGTTAGCAATTGCAATGGCTTCTCGCCAGGAAAAGATCTGTAAGTACTTCTATAGCTTTGGCCAACGATTTCGCCAGCGGAGTCGACCATTGGCGCTCTGCGCTGCTGGACGACCAGCGGATACCGTACTGCGGCAAGCTACACGCAGGTTTTCGCGGTTGTGGTCGCAGGGCCGCCGTGCGGAGTAGCCTGAAAGAGTTCCCTCTCATAATTGGACGTGTTATCGAGTTTCCATTATGACGGTGATGTCGTCGTCGTCCGAAGTTTGAGATCGACGCGGAAGCGGCAAGGAGCTATGACCACATGTTAAATTCACCTAACTACCACGTGCTTGACCTCACTCCTTACTCTCAACATCAAATCCGACAGAAGCAAAGTAAAGAAGTTTTCAGAAAGAGAAGGCAGACACAAAGACACAATGGCATCACGCTGGGCCACGGACGAGGTCGACCAAGCCGAAGAAGCCCGCCGCAAGCAAGAGAAGGAAGAAAAGAAGCGCCTCAAACTCGCCAAACAACAAGCCCAGCAGGTCCAAGACCAAGCACCCCCAGTTCAAGAATCCGAATCCCGCCCTCCGAAGCGACGACGGCTGTCCCCAAGCGCCGAAGAACCAGACAACACCAATGTCGTCCCAAAAGAGAAAGAGAAAGACACCACCTCCTCTGAGCGCAAACTGCTGCGCTTCTCAGCCGGCTCCTGGGGCCCCAGCCGGCTGTCGTCCAACTTCGAGACGCTCAACGCCATCGAAGAAGGCTCCTACGGCTGGGTGTCGCGCGCCCGCGACATCTCCACGGGCGAGATCGTCGCGCTCAAGAAAGTGAAAATGGACAAGCCGGCCCACACAGCCGACGGCTTCCCCATCACGGCGCTGCGCGAAATCAGCATCCTGCAGCGCTGCGCCTCGCACCCCAACATCGTGACGCTGCGCGAAGTGCTCATGGACTCTTCGTCTTCGGCCAACTCGCCCAGCAGCGTAGTGCTGGTTATGGAGTTCCTGGAGCACGACCTCAAGACGCTGCAGGAAGACATGCCGGACCCGTTCCTCCCCTCGGAGATCAAGACACTGCTGCGGCAGCTGGGCGGCGCTGTCGCCTTCCTGCACGACAACCATATCCTGCACCGCGATCTCAAGACGTCGAACATCCTGCTCAACAACCGCGGCGCGCTCAAGCTCGCCGACTTCGGCATGTCGCGCAGCATGCCACCGCCCACTTCCTCGTCCCCTTCAACTACCACCACCCCCCCAACGCCCCTAACCCAACTCGTCGTCACCCTCTGGTACCGCGCCCCGGAACTCCTCCTCGGCACCCCAACCTACACCCCCGCCATCGACCTCTGGTCCCTCGGCTGCATCTTCGGCGAACTGCTCTCCAACACGGCGATCCTGCCCGGCAAAAACGAAGTCGACCAACTCAGCCTCATCCTCGCCTTCTGCGGGCTGCCCTCGGAGAAAACCTACCCGGCCTTCTACCGCCTACCCAACGCGCGCACGCTCAACCTACCCCGCGACTCCGGCGCCAAATCCGCGCCCGACGCCACCCTGCGCCTCGTGCGCGCGCGCTACCCCGCCGCGCTGACGGCCGCGGGCGCGGAGCTGCTCGCGTCGCTGCTGAGTTTGCATCCGGAGGCGCGGCCGAGCGCCCACGACCTGCTGCAGCACCGCTACTTTGCCGAGGCGCCGAAACCCAAGCCGCCGGAGCTGTTCCCGACGTTTCCGAGCAAGGCGGGCCAGGAGAAGCGGCGGCGGCGCGCGAGTCCGCATGCGCCGCGGCGGGGGGACGTGGCGCCGGCGTTGAAGGCGGGGGAGGTAGATTTCAGTGGGCTGTTTGCGGGCCGCGAGGACGAGGAGGTGGGGGGTGGGTTTAGTTTGAAGATGGGCTGAGAGGAAATAGCCATATACGAGACGAACATTTTTTGCAATATATTCATGGCATGATTGTCTATAATATTACGCAACTATTCCCATCTTAACGGTACTCGAACCATTACACCGAAAAGCCCATCTTCATTAACAATAGTCCGAGTACACTTACTACTTTTCCCCGGAGAGGACAATCCAATCCAGTAGATACAACATGTTACTACGAAGGCAAGGCTGTCCCTATCCTTAGACACAATCAGGGCCCAGGGACACACAGAGCCAGAGAGAGAGAGAGAGCGCGCGCGCTCCCAATTAATATAGCAGCACTCCAAATATAACCTCATCTCCAGACATCCATCTACCAAGCGTCCCAGACGGAACACGTTCCACAAAAATTTAATAGAGTAAGTCGCAATTTCATGCCAATAGTTTGTTTACAACAGTTCACCACCAGCACCGAGCGATGAGTATTTTTTTGCAGCATTGCAACTATGTACGTATGCATTATCTAATACACAATAACCAGAAACCTTCCCTTCGAAGTGCACCACCCTAGCAATGCCAAAGTCATATCTCATAATCGTTACCAAGAGCTCTTAGTCTAACAGCCCCTCTGATTTCCATAACGCTCAATCTCCATCTTCGTCCTCGTTCGTTCGCCAGCAGCCAAGCACTACCCCCTGTCAGCTTTACAACTCCTTCTTCCTCTCCGGGCTCGCCGCAGCATCGGCCTTCTCAATCAAGTTCCTGCCCACAGCAACAGTCTCTTTCCAACCCCGCTGCCGTCCCCAGAACTTCGTCTCGGGTGACGTTTTGCGGAGACTCGATGTCCTGGCATCTTCCTCCAGACTCTGACGCGTGATGTGGCCACCAGCCTCGGCCATTCTTGGAACTCGCTCGAGCGCGCTCAAGTTCTCCTCAAAGTACTGTTTGCGCACAAGGTAGCGGTCGCGGCGTTCCTTCTGTAGACCGGGAGACTCGAGTTTGGAGATGGCGACGCGAACGGCCCAGCGCAGGAGAAGGAAGGCGTGTTCAGAGACGAGGACAGTAAGGAGGAGTGCCCAACCGGTTATGCTGGAAGGGTGGCCGTCGGGACCCAGTCCGTCGTTGGAGAAGAGATAGACAACGGCGGAGGTTGTGAGACTGCCCAACCATGTCAAGAAGCTGAGAGCGTCGAGCCAAGGGCCGATGGTATCGGCGCGCCACGGAGTAGGACGCTGCATTTGGGTGCAGATCTTGATGGCATCGGCACGCAGCTCGAACCAGTTATTGATGATGAAGGATACGGCAGTCAGCGGCCAGACCACAGAGAACAAGCTCAAGTAACCGAACTGGAGGACCATTTCTCTGAGATCGGAGGTAACATCGTACACACCTAGCTCTGCCTCCTCCCTGACACGGTCCAAAAATTCAACATCCTCGGGCGGGTCATTCACATTGGGGGATGGAGCTGCACCGCCCTGTTTCGTGGCTCGGTCCGACTGCATCTGCTTGTACTTTGAGAAGCCCTCGCGTTTGAGGTAGGGGACTACGAGCTCAATACCCATGTTGACAATCTGTGCAGTTACGGTGAAGTAAAAAACCTGCTTTCGGAGCCGATCCGGGTTGATCGTGAAGCCGGCCTTGGGCGCTTGCAGTTGCTTCTCGTGTTCAGCAAATGGCCTTACAGTCAAGCTGAAGACGTCAAGGTAGGGTACAATGACGGTACCAAACGGAACGTAAACGAAAGCTGTGAGAAAGATTGGTAGATAGGAGGTTATGAAGTTCAAGACGAGAATCTTCCGGGTCAGAGCTGTTTCGTATGCGCCATGGGTTTCATAGTTCTCGTACGCCGTGAGTTGAGTTGCAAAATTGGTGAGGACGCCAGTAAGGATGGGCATGCACGTCGTCGCAATGCCGGTTGGTAGAAACACCTAGACAATGTCAGAGAGGTATATTGGAGCACGAGCCTAGACGCACCAAAGCAGACTTGAACGGCCCGTTGTAAACCTCAGAGATGAACACTTCAATGCCAAAGCATGTTGCAATCAAAGCCCCGAGCATGACGGCGGCTCCCAAAGCGAAAGGGATCTGCAACAACTGTCGCTGTAGACGCTTGGTGGCGGGGAAGATCAGGACTGTTTCTCCTGTTACGGGATCGGTCAACTGCTTCTCATGTTCGAAGTCCTTCCTCTTAGTCTCGATAGTAGAGACACCTCTGACGCCCCACCTCACCGCAAGATCGGTCTCTTGATGCCTCCACCACTCGGTGAAGACGGTACACCAGATCGCGTTCACGATGCCGTATATCGGAGAAAAGTGGCCAAGCAGTAGCCATGAAACGAAGCCAAAAGCGGCAGGAAAGCAGAGAAAGGTGAAGTAGGACTGCGTGAAGGCAAAGTAGAAAGCAATCTGCAACATTGAATTAGTTGCTTGATCTGGCATCAGACAGATAACATACCTTCTCGCCAAACCGGTTCCTGATATCATCCAAGTCTTCTGTTTGCAAGAAGGTGGTTGTGCTCCATTTCTTCATCCAATCCTTGTTGTATTCATGATCGTGCAAGGCGAAGATAGATTCGACATTCTCCCACTCGCCCTCCTTAGGGGTGATTCCGGCGCCCCCCTCAGTTACAGGATTGGTGATGAGCTGGTAGATGATTCGGAGTCTCTCGGCTTCATACAATGGCTCTGCGTCGAGAGCTTCGCGGGTCTCTTTCGGTGGGGCACCAGCTCGGACGCCGTGAATCCAATCTTGCACCCTGTGTCTCATTAGAAAGGACAAGACTAGTTTGCGTGACAGCAACGTACCTCGACCTATACACCTCGCCATGCAAGTGCTCCTCTGAGGCTACCCGAGCAAAGAGCAGCACCGAATGTTTCCCCCCATTGCGGACCTCTGTCTGTAAGCCCACAGACGCAAGCGCTTCGACCAGTTTCTCAAACTTCGAAATGGCAGTGCCTCGAACTACGAGAGATCAATGTCAGCTATAAACCCCGTAGAGGTAAATATATGTACCTGTCTTAGCAAATCGATAGTTGACCACATAGTCGACGTCCATGTTCGTCTGGAGGGCGTGACTCTTGGTCATGGCGACAACGCAGCTCGAATGCACGAGCAAGGTGTCAGGTAAAGGTGGTGCAATGTAGACAAGGTGGGGTTTCAAGAGAAAGACACCCCGTGCAGCTGAAGAAATGCCAGGGAAGTTGCGTGGTGGGTTGGCCAAGCTTTCCAGTCGCACCCACGTCATCGCAGATCGCCGACGCGAGATTCACGCTAAATATCCCTGCCACGTCTTACGGCCATCGGGACAGCCCTGACCACATCTTGTAAACAAACGTATCGACTAGCGGTTCTACTTTGATATCTTCAAGTATCTGTTGCGCTCCTAAACTGAAATCTCAAATTGCCAACTAATCTGAATCTACACCTACGATAGAATATGCGCATCAGGTGCAGCTGGAGGGCCCCTCTAGTGTATGCCAGCAGTAACAAACAACGTTATGAGACCCAAGTCCGTAAACATCCTCTTCAAGCG
Source organism: Massariosphaeria phaeospora (assembly GCA_011032825.1). Lineage (NCBI taxonomy): Eukaryota > Fungi > Ascomycota > Dothideomycetes > Pleosporales > Massariosphaeria > Massariosphaeria phaeospora. The sequence goes on along the minus strand of JAADJZ010000030.1, from coordinate 345,561 downwards.
CACGCTTACAGCATGCCACTCAATGAGAAAAAGGATCGTCCCTCGCAAGCGAGAAGACAACCAGGGGGCGACTAGCCAACAGTGTAAACTGCCTGCATGCCCATCTTGATCTGAGATCTTGGTACCTTGCCCACACCGGGTAAATATTAGTAGCCTTGGAACCATCGTCGTTTGTCAAGATCCCAACGGAAGCAAAAGAAGAGAAAAACGGGGGAAAGTCTTCATAAAAGTTAAGAGTACAGATATTTGAGCTGAGGACCCTATCATCATTGTCTGTCTGGTCGTTAAGTAAACGAATTGGGAGCCACAACAGACCTGTGACTGTGCAGAAGAGCCGAATATGACTCCAGTATCCTTGGTGAGTCCTATAGGGACAACAACACCAGGTCTGCTCCATATTCCAGTGAGTAAAGTTTTCTCGTAACACAGACATTATACTCTAGCTCAGCGTCGAGGCGGACCGTCGACGTCGAGTGCCAGAAGTTGGTGTCAGGTCATCGAGATAAGTAAGGCCTAGCCACAGCGTGAGCCGAGATTCATAAACGAAAGAGTGCCGGCCCAAACCACACATAGAACACTAAGCCCCTAGCGCCGCAAATGGGTATAACCGTATACCATGATCACCATGAAATATTCCCCTAGCCTTGTTAGTGATTACTGTGAAGTCGTGGCTGTGATTTTAACGCTGTCTGGCGCCTGCGATGGATTGTCGAACGACATACCCAGCGGGATTCAGCACCTACCCGTCTTAGGGCTGCTGGCCAGATGCTGCGAGCGTACTAATATTCGAACCTGTATAATGAGCGTGAGTGACGGGAGGTTGACGACATCAGTCGGTCAAGTTATGTGGTAAGTCCGCACAACCTGAGTGAGGCCCGACAAAGTCTTACTCCCTTCCATCGATGAACTTACTCTACCTTCTCCATGCGCCTCCAATGTTTTTCATAAGTGTCGTAATTGCCACCGATGATAGACTGGAGAGCGCTGGACTCGCCATCTCCACTGTCATATAGGATATCCATCTGGTCTGTGAGTGTCTTGTGTGCTTGAGAGAAAATCTTGAACACGTATGCAGCTCTATGAGAGCCACCCGAGATGTTGTTGTCGGACTTGTTGGGATCTTGAATCGACAGTTGTGTTGGCTTTTCCGCACGACCATCAATGCTGTATGCACCCTGTAACCCGTTAGTTATGTTTTCGACCATATATTTACAACCCAAGTACCTTGTCGACAATATACGGATGCTTCATGATGATCCTCTGGCTTGCGAGGTCGAACTTGTTTCCATAGAAATCTAGAAAGTCAAGGAACAGGTCTCCAAGGCTTGCTTTGTCAGATCGGAGGTGAATGATGGTGACGACTAGGCATATGACTGTGAATCCACCTAGACCGCCATTGTGCACTTCGTTGAGGCCACGCATGACGAGGAACTGCTTGACGAGCGAAACCAATGGGGGCAGGTCCGGAAATTCAGTCTTCCACCTCCTAAAGGTGGACTGGGCCTTGACGCCGCTCAGATTCTCGAATGATATGTCCACAGGGATACCAGTCAATTGGTCCACAAACTTGATAATGGGGACCTTAGCCTTGTGGATGCACGTAATATTTTGGGCAATTCCTCGGTGCTTGAGTGCATTGGCGGCTTCCCTGAGCGTTCTAATAACCTGCCGTTGGTCTCCGAAGTCAATTGATGGTGGGCCGCCCGCGTGATGTCGATTGGACGCATACACCAGATCCATATCAGCCGTTGGCAGGTACAGTCCGGCGGGGTAAGATCCGAAGCAATGCAGACAGCTAGACTGCCCTGGAAATCTGCTGTTGCCTAGCGCTGACTGAAGACGCTGGACTAGGGACTTGCGCACTTCAGCGTCTTTGTCAGTAGGCTCGACAAATTCGTGGAAGTCGAGTATTTCATTGTGAAGCCTACGTAGCTTATTAATATCACGCGCTTCTACCCATCTTAGGCTGATTACTTACCGACTGATAGGCGTATGAATGAGGTGCGAATAATTCCTCTTGATGACCCATGGCGCGGGATGGAGGTCTTCATCTGGCAACCACTCTTCGATAATCTCCCGGTCAGGTTCTGCATGCTTGCGTTTCGATGGCCTTCCCGATTGTTGTGGCCTCTGCGGTAGACCAGCAGCCTCGACCGACCATTGTGCTGCAAGGAGTGGATTGGCGGGTCCTCGGGGCGCGCCGAGATCATTCAACGAGCCTTGGCGAACGGGGTTAGCATAGAAGGACGCAGGAAAGGACGACGTCGGTAGTGGAGAGGGGACGTGATTTGTAGGTGTGAACAAAGTAGAGAGGAATTGACGGGGCGAAGGGGATGAAGGAGGTGAATCCCACGGAGGAGAAAAGACGAGGGGGTGGCGAGTTACCTGAAAGAACACGGGGCGGAGAATTACCCCGAGGAGGAGGAGGAGGTGGTGGAGGAGGTGGTGGTGGGGAATATGAAGGAGCACGAGGGGAGTAGGGAGGGGATGAAGGGTGACGAGAGGAATTGTCGTCCCCACCGAAGGATATGTAGTCGTCGTTGGCAGCCACGGCGTTATGGGCCTCAGCCTGCTCCGCGTCCTCATTCTTCTTGCTCTGGATCCATTTGACAAGGTCGATTTTGACGCCAGTTTTTTCGTCGACAGGAGGGGCAGAAGTGTATGGATCAGGGTTGGACCATTGGGGTACCGAGCTGCCATCGGCGCGAATACTTGACGGTCCTCGAGCGATTTTGTAACGGATTTCTTCCTCGTCGGACATGTCGTCAGTGCTCCTAAATTTGTTGGAACCTTCAGCAACGCCTAGCACGCGTTCGTTGTCTTCGCCGTCGTGAGACTGGAGAAGTGGGCGCTCGTGCGGGGCAGGTTGGCGGAAGAAACGATTGCCACCTCTCGAGTATCCATTCGCCCCGCGCCTGCCGGACTGTGGGTTCCCACTGTACCTGCGATCCGAGTCGCGCGGCGGAGGGTAACTTGAGCCACCGCGACCGCGACCGCGCCGCGACGTCGAGTTGGCTGGCGCGGTAGGCGCAAACTGCAGATTTGAAGGGCCAGCTGAGAAGGTGAACTCATGAGCGTGGCTGCGATTGTCATCCTGGCGACGCTGCGGCGCGTCCAGTTCAGGGCGATAGCTGTCGGCGTAGCTGCGGCCACCGCCACCTCTGAACGAGATGCGATCGGAAAGCGCGGGCGGCGGACCGTCACGGTCGGACCGCGACGGACGATACGAGTCTCCCATTGCGTTTGGCAGCGGAAGCGCGGGCGTTTGTTGGGTGTCGGGGTTGCGGGGTGTGGAGGAGCGGAGCGGTGGAGGCCGGCTGGCAAGAATCTTTTGATGATATGCTGCCAAGGCGCGCTTTTAGCGACGTGGGCCCGTGCACCGCGTCGAGATCGCGGTCACGCTCGTTTGCTGCGAGCGAGAGAACCGAGTCCTGCCGTTTGCGGGCACTTTGTCTTCACTCCCGTGTTGACGCCACTTCACGCAGGCTTGGGACGTTCACATGCAGCTTGGGGGTGCGCGGCGCATGGCTCCAGGCTTAACAGTAGCTCAATCCTGCGAGTCCCAATTGATGATTTGGTATTCACCCTAACGCTACTGTAATAATACCATCTTGATAGAGAACACTAGACATACAACCGTGAGTGGAGAAACATTAGAGTGAGGCTGGCCAACCATCCTTCTACCACCTGATGGAGCCATGTTCACGCCGTGCCCTTAGTGTAATGGTCCCAAACGCTATGCCAACAGTCAAACGCCTTTAAATGCAGTCCCCTGGTGTTGTAGCATGCGATCCGTAATAGGTGATGGGCCATGATAATACATGTTCCAACACGGCGTATAGTTTGCGCCAAACGGGTGACATGAATGCCATCGTCTTCACGGTTTCCCTTGATCTTTCTCTTTCGTCCACTTTGGCTTGAACCCATCTTGCAGCTCCTGCTCTCGCTCTGCCATCTGCTGGTAGCCTCGTACTTCTCGCTCAATGCGCTCTCGTGCCCGTAATATCTTGCTCTGGAGGTAGAAGCTGCCGCCTTTCTTCGGATCGTTCAGATCGAATAACCGCTTGAAGCGCTCGGTGACGAATTCAATATCTATTTGCCCCATCTTCGACGGCCCGACGTTGAGGATCTGGCAGGCTTCCTCCATAGTGATGTTCGACGATGTAAAGCCGCCGCCGCCGCCCTTTTGGGTCGATGCGGCGTACTTTTGCGTAGCGGCAGCTTGTCGATACGACTCGGCGACGGCGCGTCCCACTATGCGGGCACCGGTGAAGACGACTTGGGTTATTATACGATGGGCCTAGGAGTGTTAGATGGAGACATTTTCTAATGCGCATTGCAGCATACCATATTGTGGGAAGCGGCTAGAGACCGACACAGAGAGCGAAGACCAGTCCTTGCAGGTGTTGCCGATTTCCAGGCTGGGGATCGTAGACTGCCTCGTCGGCGGTGGATGGAATAAATTTCGTTGCCTCCCGAGGTTTCGGCGTGAGCCAAGCAGCACGTGATGACTCTGCCATCCAATCAGAATGCGATCGCAAACCACAGTGGCAAGCTCACGACTATTCATGAGGAGTCTTTTCATGCCCTTGTAAAACAGATATCGAATGGAATCTGTTTGGGAACTCTTTGGGAAACATTTGCACATACCAGACAAAGATGTCTTGTGAATCGTCCGGAGAGTCTTTCGGGCCAAGTCGTTCACATGCACCAACACTCCCTACCTCGTCATCGCGGCGCTAGGATTTCACCTCGCACCATACTGCCTCATACCTAGCTTCTCGTAAACAGAGTACCACAAACGGATATACAAGTGCTGTGCTGCAAACGAAGGTGGCTCATACAACCACCGGCCTCAGCTTGGCGATGACGCAGTAACGCTCCATGCATGGCCGCAGTAGGTAGCGCAACCCACCCCGGATTGTTATAGACAGCCATGACCGTATCAACCATGCTGATGCAGCGCCAGACACTCCCTGGCTAGAGCACATGTCCTCTCCTTCACGACGCGCAAACGATGCGTCGCCGCAGCCCACCGGCGACCACAATCCGCCCACCTATGCGGCCTTCTCGCCCTCCCCCCTCGGACAAGCTACTTCGCAGACGAAGCTACGCTCCGCCGTCCTGGTGCACCAGAAGTCTCCGCTACTTGTCGCAACACCGCCTCAAGTCACCCGTGTGCTTGCATATTCCCACCCGTTCCTGCTCCCGCTGAACAAACTGGTTGGCCTATTGACATGGACGACCGGTGACCCATGGGAGAGCTTTCTGCTCGTGGCGACGTTCTGGGCGGTGGTCATGTACGGAGATGCCTTGACGAGATACGCGGGGCCGATCATCATAGTGATAGGGCTGATTCTGGGCATGTACTCTCGCAGGTATTCTCCGCTCTCTTCGACCGGATGGACCGGTGAGAAAAGCCAGAAAGGCCATAAGAGAGCGGCGAGTTCTGAGAGCAACATCAAACATCACAAGAGCTTGGAGGAGATTGTGGACACCATCAAATTATTCACTTCACGATGTAACATACTTTTGGATCCGTTCTTACGGCTTACAGACTTTCTATCGACTCAACGGACTGCAACTTCGGCGACTACACGGCCTGCGCTTACCTTACTCTTCATTCGGATACTGTTTGTCTTGCCGCTATGGATTGCCTTGACTCTGCCGCCATTATATATTCTCACCACGAAACGAGTTGTTCTAGCTGTTGGCACTGTGATTCTCAGCTGGCATGCTCGTCCAGCACGAGTCTCACGTGCTATACTCTGGCGGTCGAGAACGGTCCGGCGAATAAGTACTTTTCTTACTGGACTCAACTTTGGAGACGTGAAACCCAAGGGCTCTGAAGGACCCCCACCACTGCCTCCTCGGCGAAAGGGTGTCCAAGAAATTGCCGCGTCTCTAGCCGCAAAACGACGGCCAGACTCTCCCGGTGTGCGCTTCACATTCACCATGTACGAGAACCAACGCAGATGGTTGGGCATTGGATGGACATCCTCAATGCTCGCCTACGAACGTGCCGCGTGGACCGACGAGCATCTCAATGCGTTGCCTCCTAAGGACCACTTTGAACTCCCTGAAGTCGAAGGCGGCCAAGCGAGGTGGAGATGGGTCAAAGGCAGCGAATGGAAAGTCGAAGGTGCAGAGACCGGTAGCAAGGGCGACAAACGTGCTACGCCTGGAGACGAAGCGGGGTGGATATACTACGACAACAAGGTATGGACACCCCTGTGCTACTATTAAACGTGTCAGCTAACCTATCTCTAGTGGCGAGACGGACGCCGAGGACAAGATGGCTGGGGCCGCTACACCCGCCGTCGGAAATGGTACCGCGACGCCGAACTCGTCGAAATCACGCCTTCCACCGAAGTAACCCCCATCCCCACGCCCAAATTTGCCCCGGTCGCAGACTCCCAATCCGAACCCACACCTCTCACCAAACTCTCCTCCAACACATCCGAAACCAGCACCACCTCCACTACGACGCCCTCCGGGCGTCCCTCTTCCGAATTCGTCGCCGCCCCTGACACCGACGCGACCAGCACGAAGGCCTCGTCGAGCCGCAAAAGCTGGTTCAAGAAAAAAGTGCGTACTCGCGACAGTCACAGCCACGACGCAGGTAAGGAGAACGAGCCCGAGACCGCTGCTACGATTGCGAGTTCCACCAGCACGGATCTGAGCCGCAGGAGCAACGAGGAGCTCGATGTGCACACGCCGCTGGAGCGCACGGCCAGAGAGGACGAGTGGCGGATTGGCGACGATATCAGGATGCAGCTTGATCTGTAATTACCATGTTTTGAAAGGTCTTTAGGTTCGGACGTGTGGATTTGAATGCATACCCTGTTTTTACATCACAATCAAGGACTCGTTTTGTTTGATCGATGGACAGAGGAGGCGCGGCTGCCGCGGAGAATTCGCATGGAGGTGCGGCTTTTGTGCGGTAGAGGGGTTTGCTTTTGCGGGTTTTCTGGGTCGCTAAGTGGATGGGCGGGTCATGTGTATGTGTGTGGTTGTGCCGCTAACAGAAATCTCCGGTATTGTGTGGTGTATGTGAGTTATTCTGCGTTTAGTGTTTGGCGTTTGGGTTGGTTGGGTTGGTTGGGTTGGATGGGTGGCTGTATCCGTCTTCGCCGTGGAGTGGCATAGCTAGGTGTAGGTACGTAAGACGGGGAGTTTTGGGTTTCCCATATGGTAACGTCATGGTAAAGTCATGCTGATGACGGTGATGTTGATGGTAACGGGACGATGGGATTGACTAGCACTGTGTACTAACGTTCAACGTCTCATCTATATTGCCTGATATGATTTGGCTGTCCGCATGGCACATGTCGATTAACCTTTTTCTCGTTTGGACTTCAGACAATCTCCACGCCGCGTCCCACTCGTCGAGATTTTCACAAGTACTAGGACATTGTATAGCAGTGCTCTTCGCTACCTACCTACCTACCTACCTACCCGCCACGTCCGCCCGCTTCCTCGATCTTCATCTCATTCTCATCCCACGTGTGACGGCGGACTCAGGCGGGCAACTAGCGTGCGGCGTAGGTACATCATATGTACATATGTGCCTCGCTCCACTCCAGTAACGTAACGTAACCTACCCTAATCTGCAAGCAGTGCTTGGAGTCTCGGCGGACAGTGGCACTGATTGGCCTCAGGCGTACGACCACTAGACCTTCCACAAGGGGTAACGTATCCCAGTGAGCTGGGCGTGTGGAGTGAGTTGAGCTGTTATCGACCTGACCTGGTACGTCCAGCGTATCTGTTTTCCTCTCTATCTTTTCTGGCGGAGTACGCGGTAAGAGCAAATCCACTGACTAATCTAAGCACCGCCTTGTCTACCTACTAGGACGATGCTCCTAGCCCAGCTTAGCTCAGCTTAGCTTATACTACGTTTCACATGGTCGCGGTATATCCATCTGTCTGAAGCAGCACGCACTGTCGAGATGGTACTGGGCTTGCCGGTTTCTGTTGCTTCCTTCGTCGTACCTCCGTCGTTCGTTTGTTCGTTCGTTCGTTCGTTCGTGGCAAAGATAGTGCGAGCCGCTCGTTCTCGTTTGCACGCTCGTCACTGCATGCATGCATGTGCATCTGCTGCATGTATCTTTTGCGTCTGGCTGGCTGGTGTTACACAACCGCATGCAAACCCCGCTCTCGGAGGCGTGGTAGATAGATAGGTATGCGTCTCCCTCCGGGGCAGTTGCTTGCTTGCCAGTTGCTGCTGCTGCCGAGGATACGGTCTGTTTTGTTTTGTTCTGTTACGAAAAGATACATACGATAACGTCAACGGAACTGGTCAGCTCAGCTCAGCTCAGCTGCACTTCCCGCCGATTAGTGGGCTGTTGTTTGGGTACTTGTCCAGCTATCTACTGTTGTTGTTGTATGTATGTATGTCAGGCTTTTCTGCTACACACTACCTACCTGGTCTCATGCGACGCCCACGTCCCTACGCATGTATGTAGGTATCGTATGCATGTATGTGTATCCCGTTTACCTAAAACCCCCAACAGCCCAGCCCAGCCCGATGCACCCACCCACCCACGCACACGTACCAGCCCAGCAGAATACCAACCACTCCGCTCAACTCAACTCAACTCAACTCCGCTCTAACAACACCACATGAGGGCCCCAGCGGTCCTGACCCACTGACCACTAGCTTCCCCGCTTCGAGACACGATATGTTGTGGCATGGTATAATAGCATAGCAAAGATTGGTAGACGGAGGGTCGTGAGTCGATTCGATTCGAGCCGAGCCGGGCTGAGCTGTCCTGTCCGAGGAGAAAGCTCAAAACGAGGGGCAGAGTGCATGGATGGACGGATGGACGCCGTGCTCCGGAGACAGCGAGCGAGCGAGCGGACGGGATGCATACGTGTAGGTGATGTGGATCTCTGCGTGGGGAGCGCAAGTGGAGCCTAAACACCACATGTCAGATGCCATGCCATACCATGCCAGGTCAGTACCTAGTCGAATCGTCGACCTCGATAGGCGGCGGCGGCGGCGATGCAGCCCCGCCCCAGTGCAGTGCAGTGCAGCTGCCGTCCAGCCGTGCGGCCAGTGGCAGCAAACACCGCAGTGGAGCAGCAAAAAGGCGGGCGGCCCAGATCGATATGTCACCAGACCACCGGCCACGCAGCCAAGTCAGTTCAATCGGAGTCCGCCGCAGGTGGGTGGATGGGTGGGCAGGCGACACGGGCAAAAAGACGACAGCTGCCAGAGCCCCGGCAGAGAAGGTATATAAAGGGCCTGCCATTAGCACCTTGATGGCCCTCCTGCACCACACACCGTACCGATCCATCCAAGCCATCCAAACACACCTTTCCAAACCACCCAATCCAACCCATCCAACCAATCACCATGTCTCCCTGGTACGCCTTTTCCCTTCCCCTTCCCACCCTATCACATCTGTTTGCCAGAGACGGGGGGCTGCATCGAGCCTAGCGTCAGCACCTTGATGGACTTTTCGGGCCATGCACACCACGAACATGAAGATGGACATGAACATGAACATGCACTACTGACACATGCAATCTAGCGACTGCCAGACCTGCTCTTGCTCCGGCGACTGCAACGGCTGCTCGTGCGGCTCGTGCAGCGTAAGTGCCTTCCCTTGCTTTCGGTCTTGTCATTGAGACCACACTGAACCGAACTGAACTGAACTGAACCGAACTGAACTGAACTGAACTGGACTGGACTGAACTGACCACCACATGCAGCACTAAGCATTTCACTCGACACGCACGCCCCTATACACACCCACATCGACTCGACTCGACTCGGCGACCATCCCTTCCCCCTTTTCCGAACTTTCCAAAACCACTCACTTAGCATCCATCTCCATCTCGCTACGCTACGATACGACACGATATGGCACGATAAACAGAGAAGAAACAAGAGACAATAAAACAGGGTGTACCCGATGGAAAGGGGAACGACAAACTGAGCTGAACTGAACTGAAACTGAACTGAGCTGAACCGGAAGTCGAGTCAATGGCAAGCTATCGTGTATAGGGGCTAGTGAGAGTGAATGTTTATAAAGGACGCCGACATATTGTTTCGTGGGGAGAATTAGTAGATATCTTTGTGTGAATAGCATGTTATCAGACAGACGAAATGGGAAACAACTTACACTCCTTTGGATATCGATTGACGAGATTGGGGGTCTGAGGTTGAATGTATGTGATGTGATGTGATGTGATGTACAATGTTATATCTCTTTTGCTGCTGCTGCTACCCGACGTCTAGACCTCGTGGGTCAAATGCTGGATGATGGAAAGCGGGATGATATGAGAGGCATGGTTTGTAACTCCGACCCGGACCCCAATAAGTTTCACACCTTAAAACATGCAGAGCCCAGATCCTGTACCATCGTACTGAGGCCTCGCGCTCACTCACTGCTCCGGCTTCTCATCCTTTCCTTCTTCAGCCGCCAACTTCGCCCTATACTCCTCAAGCGTGATCCCCAATTCCTTCGCCTTAGCACCCAGCCTCTTCCGCTCCTTCTTCACCGCCGCACTCGGATACTTGTCCAGCAACCCATACCCCGGCACGACCTTGAGTTTGCCGCCCGCCTGAACCTTCCTGCTCTCGAGCTTCTCCGTCTCCCACCTTGCAAGTTTCTCCCGCCGTTCCGCCTCCTCGACCACCTCATCCGCAGGCGACGACGGGTTCTTGCCCCACGCGGTGATGAAGGGACTCGTGCGCGAGTACGGACTCGGGCGCGTGGCCGCCACGAAAAGATTCTTGGCGACGTCGAGTACTAGCGCGTCGTCGCCGTACTGGCCGATGACTTGCATGCCTGCGCGCTCTTCGATGCCTTTTTCTACTAGTTCGGGGTTCCGGTCTGAGGGGTCGAGGTCCACGGGAACACTGATGGCGGGGATGCCAGCAAGGCTTGCCGGAACTGTGAATACATCGTTCATATACGCATTTAGTGGATCCTGATTTTCGACGTCGGAGAGCGTCGGTGGCAGGGTTGGCGTTGTAGGACAGACTAGCACATCTACGGCGTCCATGTGCAGCACCGGAGCACTTTTGACGAGGGGATTGAGTGTGTAGAAGATGCTGTCAAAATCTCGCTGCACTAATCTCCGCACTTTCTGTGCCTGGATGAAGTAATTGTCCATTGCCTGTGCACTGAGAGTAAATGCACCATGGAGAATGCGGCGCTGCACCTCAGGGCCGAATCCTTGGCCACGCGTTTTGGCGAAGAGTACACTATCGGGAGTACCATCGATACCTTCCGCTCGAGTCCCATACCGCACGCCGTCGTACTTGGCGAGGTTGCTAGACGCTTCCGCGGGGGCAAGCACATAATAGGCTGAGAGAGCGTGTTGGGTGGCGGGTAGATGGACAGAGTGCAGAGTGTGTCCGCAATCCTGCAACGCCTTCAAAGACCGGATCCAGGCACGGCGGACTGCTGGCTGTAGAGTAGACATGTTGTAGTCGAGGGGTATTCCGATTCTTAGGGACATGATATTCCTATCGGAGCCGAGGCGTGAGCGAGTAGAAGGAGGAATAGATGTGGGGTCTTGAGGGTCGTAGCTGTTGAGCTTGTCTGCAATAATGGACTGTTAGCGGGATGGTGGTGGTTGTCTCAACACAACTGGGCCTCAGTTGAGTGGGCACTCACTGAACACACTCTCCACGCTCTCGACATCCCTGCCTAAAATGCCTACCGTGTCGAGAGAGTTGGCATATGCAATTACCCCCCATCGCGAAAGCAGTCCATAGCTTGGCTTGAAACCCACCACACCCGTATATGCAGCAGGCAACCTTACAGAGCCGCCCGTGTCTGTTCCAAGAGCGCTATCTCCGTCAGTAACCTTTTGCACAATACCTCGAGTCTCTGCACTCACGCCCAGCACTGCGCGCTCGCAACAGCAACCGCACTTCCGCCAGAGCTCCCTCCCGCACTCAACTGCTCCCCAGAATGCCTCGCGAATTTCACCGGCCCGAAGTGCGAGTGAGTCGAGTGCGAGCCCATGCCGAACTCGTCCATATTCGTCTTGCCCGCGACAATCGCTCCCGCATCGCGCAGCTGTTTGACGACAGTCGCATCGTAGGGGCTCGTAAAGTTTTTCAGAATTGCAGAAGAAGCTGTGGTAGGCAGCTCTGTCGTGCAGATATTATCCTTGATTGCTATGAGTTTGCCGGCGAGGCCTGGCGAGGTGGTTTCGTGCGCATCCGGGATAGAATCGGCAGCTTCTGCTCGGGAGAGGATCGAGGCGGGATCGGCGAGCGAGACGAAGGCATTAAGATGCGAGTATGTAGACTGATTCGACAGGTACTGTTTGGCGTGCTTAAGGAGGGACATTGAGGGGCGGAGGCATCGCTGACGCGTTACGCGAAGTTGATAAGACGGCACAGCTCCTTCACGGATTAGATTTTGGCACGACTAGGTACGCGACGTCAGGTGGCAGCCGGGCGCATACGGCAAGGTCCGAGGTCATGACTCGCGCCACCTACCCCAGCCCTGTCTTCCTGTCTAATATCTATGAATAAACACAGTAGTTGATTACCAAACAATGTTCAGAGTACACTAAAAAGATACTGTAGCATTCTTAGCTTGCACCCGGACAAATAGATGCATCAACATGTTGGAATGCTCTCTATTCATCCTGAGAAAATATACAACCCTCTCGAAATATATACATACATATATATACTACATGTGGTGGGAAACAGAAGTTTAGCTTCCGAGCCAAAGGTACAGCCCAGCCCACAGTATTGTACACATATGATCACAACACGGGGTACGTAATGCCATCTACCCATCTACCAAAGAACCTCGGTGTTGCACATCCTCGCCTCCTCGACATCCTTCCACGTCACATCCCCCTTCGTAGGCAGCACCTTCCTATGCCACATGCGCGCAAACCGGCGTGCCGCGTCCTCATCCGTGAACTCGACGATCCAGCGATTGTACACGCGGTTCATGACGAGCTGGCTCACCCGCGCGGTCGCGGCACTGTCGTCGCCATCGCCATCGCCATCGGCCGCTGCCGTGGTTGCGTCGTCCAGCCCGAATGGATCGTGCGGGTCGAATGCGGGCCGTTTGGCATTGCCCGCGCGCGGGTTCGCGTTGGATAGGGTTTTCAACTTGGACTTGAGGTCGAGGTCGACGAGGTCGCGCAGTTTCTGGATGGCCAACTGGCCGCGGTGGAAGGGCCAGATGATGCCGCAGCGGAAAGCGTGCCTGCGGAACGCGGAGTACAGGTCCAGCTGTGTAGGTTCGTAGCCTTCGATGTGCATGAGGACTTTGAAGAGCTTGGTACCGTTTTCGGTCGTGGAGGGCACGATGGGTGCGTAGCCACCCCGGTCAAACAAGCTGCGGAGGGCAGGGTGATACGGCTGCATGAGGATGTGGAGGTTGAGTTGGAGGGTGGTAGGTTTGAGGAGGTATGACGAAGTGACGAGGTTGAGGTCTTCGCCGTCTTCGAGGAAGCCCTTTGGAGGGGGAATGGCGGAGAAGATGTTGGAGGGTTGGTGGAGCATGCTGAGTTTGTGGAGGCGGCTGACGTTTTTCTGGTATGCGAGCGCGTATTGGGGCGACTTGAAGAGGAGGTAGTAGAAGGGGAGTCTCGCAAGACTGAGCGGATCGCGACCGGGAATGATCTTGTACAACTCGCCATCCCGGACCCACGATTCGATATGTTTGCCCTTCGGGATAAGGCGGCGGAAATCAGCCTCCGTGAGCTCAGTGCTACAGTACAGGAGCTGGAGCGCGGTGACTTTCTCGCTCTCAGCTCGAAATGACTCGATTATGCGTTCGCGGGGTGTCCTTGGTGTATCCAAATTCGCTCGGCGAACTACCGGAATGGAATCAGGGAGTTCGAGCTTGGGATATGGATTCCGTCGCCCAGTATAATGCGGCTGTACATAGCTACTGGCTTCTGGGAACAACTCTTCTAGAAGTGATTGCTCACTATATCCATCGGAAACGGTCTCGGCTGACGTGGGGAAAGAGAGTTCATTCGCTGATGCCTGTCTGGCTTCCATATCTACCTTGGTGTCTTCCAAAAGCTCCCTAGCTGGCGTCGCCGGTAATTGTTTGTACTGCGGCCCCGGGCCCGAATTTGGGCTTTCCGATGCCCGCGAGTTGCCGGGAGATTGTTTTGATGATCGCAATAGCCGTGTATCCTGAGCTTGCTGTTTGCTCGAGTTGAGCTCTTGTTTCCGCTCGCGCTTCAACGAAGGTGACTGGTTGTCTTGCAATCGCGCGTGCGGACTAGCTCGAGGCTCAGTACGGTCCTGCTCGTCAGATCCACCTACAGAGGAGGAACTGTTCATGCTTTCCTGCAGTAGACGAACTTGCTCCGAAAGTTGCTGGAATTGATGCCTCAGTTCTATCAGGGGATCTAGGGCGTTTCGGGGAGGGATTGTATTTTCGTCGGCATCCTGTTTCTTCGTCTTCGCATCCTGATCCGGTAAGCTTTTCAACTGCTCAGACAGCCATTGCAAGTCGTCGCTAGCTTGTGCCGGATCTTTGACGCGACTAGGCGCAGGCACAGGCACCCCTTTCACGGACACGTGTGTCGGAGTCTGAAGTTGTTGCGGCGAGCGACAGTCCTCTGCCGAGGTGCCCTTTTCGGAAATGTGTCGTTTGATCTTGAGCTTCCGTACTGGTTTTTGGCCCACTGGTTGTTGTTCCTCGGGTTGCTGTTTCATTAGTTTCTGTGTCGCTGGTTTTTGTTCCACTGGCTTCTGCACCGCTGGCTTCTGCTCCACTAGCTTCTGCTCCATTGGCTTCTGCTCCACTGGTTTCTGTTTCGCTGGCTTTTGCTCCGCCGGCTTCTGCTCCATTGGCTTCTGTTTCGCTGACTTCTGCACCGCTGGCTTCTGCTCCACTAGCTTTTGCTCCATTGGCTTCTGCACCACTGGCTTTTGCTCCGCTGGCTTCTGCACCGCTGGCTTCTGTTCCGCTGGCTTCTGTACCATTGAAGTGCTATATGCTGAATGTCCCTTCCCAGGCACGTGTTCTCCAGCCGGACGCTGCGGCGTCAGATTGTGCGTTGGTGCCAGCCGTTCTGCGAATTTGGCTTCAGTCAATGCGCCAATCACTTTTCTGTAACACGACTCGTGGGCATACAGATGTTTTCGAAGGAAGTTCACCGTCCTGAACTGCTTTTTACATCTCGGACAAACGACCGGTTTGCGACCTGTGGATTCCGCCGGCTCGGTGTTTTGCTGGGGTCGAGAAACACCAGTTGGCCAGCAAGGATCGTGCTCGAAGCGGTGATGTAGCAACTGGGGCTTTGTGGCGAAAGAAGCGCTACATGAGTGGCAAATGAAGGTACCCTTGGCGACTTGCGGTGAACGGTTCACGGTTTCCAGACTTGACGATTTGCTCGATTGTTCTGAAATCTTGTCTACAACTTGGTCTTCCCGAGCTGCATCCGTGTCTGATACACGCTCCGTCTGCGTCGGCATGGCTTTGCTGCGCCGGCTCTCTTCCTGCGACGTCTCGCTTGCGCTCTTCCGTGGTCGCTTCTCTTCCCCCACTGTGTTCGAGATGACGGTTGGTGGTGCATTTTGGGCTTGCGAGGGCTGCCCTGAAAACAGACCAGCCACGGAAGCGACGACAGAACTGAGCCATGCATGATTCGAGCGTGGCGCCTGCGTTGGAGTCTCGGGGGGGGACGTCACCGGAGGGTTCTGCTCGGCAGAGTTGGGTTTGGAGGCTGCGCAGAGCTCAAGGTCAGCCAGCATTCACAGTGCTCAACCAATTGGCCGCCGTACCTACTTTTCTTGTCTGGTTGCCGGGCGGAGCTGGCGAGCTGGCGTGCGGGCACCCACTCACCGCGATGGCTGGCGGGAGTGATGCGGGCACCGTCGCGCACCCAGCGGGTCTGGCGAGTGCTCCATGGGGGATGACATGGCCGCAGAGGTCGAGTGAGGCGCGGCGGTGGCATCAATTGCTTTGCTCCGTCACATTGCAGGAATCAGACCAGACGATAAAGCAAACTTCGAGTTGCAGCCGAAAAACTCCAGGAGCTCTCGCTTAGTCAGTCTTGGCATCTGTTTGGTCTTTTTCGCGTCCAGCGTCCGCCAGAGAAACCACTAATAAATCATACCCGCGTCAAACTGGCTATGACCGTCTCTACCGCCTTCACTCTACGGCCGTTGGAGCGGACAACACCAAGCACTGCACTCGAGGGCGCCTTCCGTATCCACCTGTCCGCCAAAGAGCTGAAAAATCTGAATCTGTCTAACGCAGACCTCGTCCGGCTGAGCACTTCTACTGGGCCGAAAGGCTTTGCTTTTGCGTGGCTTGCTAGCCAAACTAACGCAGGGAACAAGCCCATAGCAAAGGTGACAGATTTGTTACGCGAAACCTATGCGTTATCCTTAAATGATCCAGTTCTGCTGGAAAAGGCCAATGATTCCATGTGGAAGCCGATCAAGTCTATCGAAACCAGCTTTACGGACTCGCCAGGTCAGGTAACCAAGAACGCTTCAAAAGAACAACTTCTTTCTTGGGTCCGCTCTGCTTTAGGTATGGCGAGGCGATCCCCACGGCTTTGAAAACGCAGTCTAACTCACCGTTACTAGAAAATCTCGATTTGATAGTGCCAGGGTGCACGGTCGATGTACAACCAAGAGGACCAGGGAACCGTTCAAAAGGCCCAAAACTGCGGTTGACCATAGAAAATATTGATCCGCCTCTAAGCACTAGTAGTGCCCTCTACTTTGAACCCGTTCAAACTGATGTCATAGCACCTAGTAATGAAATATCAAAGACGCTGTCACTTCGCTCTGATAAGATACTTTCAATCAAGGGCGATGGTATTGGTGGATTGACAGAGCACATCGGAACAATTAACAAGAGCCTTGCCTTCTTGACGAGTCCTGCCTTTGGCCAAAGGGGCCAACATTTGACTGGACCTACAACCTATTTCATCCACGGACCCGAAGGGACTGGAAAATCTCTTTTGCTTGAGCGTCTGTCCGAGTGCGGTTGGCGGGAGGTGTATAGGCTGGATCCCGAGTGGCTGGCTTTCAACTCTAAAGGTCAAATCAAAGCGGTATCTGATATCTTCAAAGACGCCCTCGAGACCCAGCCCAGTTTAATACTTATGGACAATCTGGACAAATTTCTTGCAAAAGCTGAATTTGTCGTTTGTTTGGTGGCAGAATTGAAGAAGCTTGCTGGAACCCAAGTTGTCGTTGCGGCAGCTGCTCGAAGCGTTTACGACATCGATACAAGTCTACGGACAGCTTCGACGTTTAGATTTAAGTTTGAAGTCTTCCCTCCCAACAAGGAACAAAGAGAAAACGTGTTACGAGAGATAATCGGACCGGATTCAAATGTCACAGGAGTGAACTTTGCTTCATTGGCCGAACGTTCACATGGATTCGTCGGACGGGATATCTACGATTTGTGCCTCTTAGCTAGGGACCACCGAGTAAACATGGTCTACGACTCTCTAGAATTTCTGAATAAGGGATCACTAGGCGACGTGCTCGAGGCAGACCACTTCGTTACTCAAGAAGATTTCGATGCCGTTATCGACCAAGTGCAACCTACAGTTCTACAGGATAGCATTCTAGAAGTGCCAAAGGTCAGATGGACTGACATAGCTGGGCTGGATCATGTTCGGAAAGCCCTGGAAAACATCATGATTCGTCCATTGAAGGTAATCACCTTACTTTGATCTACATTCCGAGAGTCTATACTGACAGGACATAGTACCCTGATTTCGATGCTAAGATCGGAGTGCCACAGTCCCGCAAGGGTGTTTTGTTGTACGGCCCCCCTGGCTGCGCAAAGACCCTCACGGCTCAAGCCGTGGCAACCGAGTTTAATCAGAATTTCCTAGCCGTGAAAGGGTCGGAGCTCATCAAGATGTACGTCGGAGAATCTGAGCGCGCTATACGAGATGTCTTTCGCCGTGCGCGCGCAGCGAAACCCTGCATCATCTTCTTCGACGAGATTGACTCAATCGGCAAGTCGCGCGAGAAGACTCAAGACAGCGGCTTAAACGTGGTGGCTACCCTGCTCAACGAGTTGGATGGAATCGAAGCTCTGAAGGAAGTCTTCATTATCGGAGCGACGAACCGGCCCGACATCCTTGACTCGGCACTTATTCGCACAGGCCGCTTCGACGCCCATATCCATATCGGCCTGCCCAACGAGGAAGCACGGAAGCAGATCTTCGAGATCCAAACCCGGAGGAGCCCACTTGCGCACGATGTTGATCTGAACAACCTCGCTTCGAAGACTGCGGGAAGCAGTGGGGCGGATATCAAGGGCCTGTGTTCTGCCGTTGTTGATATGGCCTTCGACGACTACACACGAGCACCGGAAAGCCCGCCTGAGCTAAAAATGTGCCACTTTTTACGGGCGTTGGAAAATCACGTCCCGCACACTATGGCGGACGAGGCTGTGCGGTACGAGAACTGGCGTCCGGGCAAGTCTTTGTCTGCAGAGTGAGCATCGTTGGAACGCACTTTCCCGCCGTTCGACGGTTCTCGAAGATCCGATGCAGCCGCAACTCGGAGAGGCATGCGGAAGTAAAGCTGCATACACAGCCGCATAAGAGCAGGATGTCGGCGTTGGACGTGCGATAAATAGCCGCCTAACCTCGACGAAAATTCCCGACTCTTTTCAATGGATTTATTGTTCCGCCGCTTATGCCTACAAAATATCCGACGCATTCTCCGGCGCGGGATCTCCCAACAACTGCATGCAGCAATCTTGATGTTATGTATGTATGACATCCCTACGCCTATGTGCAGGGCTGCAGTCTCGCTCACTGGCACCCTGCGTTTCTATCTTAATCTCCGGTGGTCGTGCAATCATCACGCGAGCGCAGCCAGCTGCCCGCCAGAGGGAGATTCAGCCGTGCTTTATGTTTGGAGACGGGCGCGTGCGTGTAATCCAATCCTGCCACGATGCTTTGTTTATGCGCCAGGTGTGTCGTCGTCAAGGTCGAGCTCATTTCAAGTTGTGCAGCCAGTGGTGTGTCGCTGGTTGAGCCAGTTGGCATCAGGATTCAGACAGCGAAATTGCGGGTTAGGGAGCGTTCGTGAAACTTAGGGGGCGCGTGCACACACCTCTGCTACAGGATCATCCTAGTGTCTGTTCCACCCGCACCGTGCCAGAACACTTTGAGACACCCATCACCGACTGCTCGTCTCCCAGCAAGGATACTGTTGTCACAACCTGTCGTTTCGCCCAATCCGCGGCTGATCTTGCCTTTCTAGCCGTGTTGCGCTGCGTACCCCCAATCTCCAACACTCTGTCCCTGACGCCCAGTATGAGCTATTCCTTTGTGTAAACTTACGCTGGCGCAATTCCCGTCGTTTTCTTCATCTTCTCCCTCAACACCTGCTCTCGCCCCCGTTGCGCACCACCTGGCTCTCTGGAGAGCCGTCCATTCCTTTTAGCAGCACGCTCCTCCTTTTCTTGTCGCTCCTTATTACCAAATCTATCTTGATACTCACTACTATTCCTGAAACCGCCAACCGTAGTCATGGACAGGATGCTAGGGAGATCGAGGTCGCTGCGCATGCTCAGAGGCCACAAGGAGTCCAAGGAATCCAAGGAAGCCTACCAACGGGACACCGACAGGTCAACGCCACTGCCGACTCATTCTCAAGTTGATTTAGAAAGATTAAAGGCAGCTACACCTACGCCAGTCTTAAGAGCGGAGGTAAGACTTGAAACCCCCGACTTGTTGCAACGACCGAAGACTTCCAATGGACCGGCCGATCGCGGTAGAATGTTCCACAAAAAAGTGGCTCCCGCCGCGCCAAATGAGACCGATGATCAGGCCTTCGTTTTCCCATTCTCCTCACCTTCCAATCGTACTACTGTTCTCTACGCCGCGGACTTCCACGAAGAACCAGAAGAAGGCATTATTGGCATCGCACTCGGGAGTCCTACCATGACACCACATTGGGATACAACACTGCCGACCACTGGCACTGTCACCCATATCTCATCTGGCAACCGGTCTCAACCCTCTCTCGCGCAACCCACAGGAACCAACCACGAATTGCCAAAGCCTAAGCTCAGCCGGTGGAAGTCACTGTTCAAGAAGAACCCACAGCAAGAGAAGATATCATTTTATCAGTTGGCCCAGTCAGCATCACCTGCGCGTGCGGATAGCCATCATGACGACGAATCGCTGGACTCGCAGTCGTTGTCGCAACTAGAAGGGGATTATAGGGCCGCGTCCCCGCCGACCTTTAAGCCTGAAATCAGGGAGTCCCGCAGAGTTCCAAAAGGCCAGGCTCAGCCCTCAATAGCGACCAGACCGCGTGCTCTCACAACCGGAGTCAGTCCGACCAGAAAGTCATCGTTTATGTGGCGCTCTACCGAGAGTCCCAAACCTGCACCCAAGGGTGGCGAAGTCAGTTCTGCATCTGTGCCCAAGGTGGTAGTATCCGGAAACTCTCAAGTCAACTCTCCACGGACAGGCGGCGGCCTTTCGCTTTTGGATGTCGATATTCCCGACGTCCATCTAGAGAGGTACAGCGTCATGTTCGGCAGTCTTCTCGAATCTTCCTCGGCTGGCTCTTCATCGCTTCTGGCGCGACGGCAAGGCAACTCTGAGAAGCTGAAACCTCTCAACACGCTGTCCGCAAAGGTAGGCATTTCTAAATATAGCGATTGTTGGGGATTGGGCTAACGCATTAAACAGCATGAGGAGGATGGGTCTCGAAACAGGACCCTGAAACCGCAGCGAAGAGCCACATCTCCATCATTTCCGCGCTCTCCGTCCGTACAGCTGTCTTTATTCCCGGCTCCAACTCCTTCGAGAGCGCCATCGCCTCGACCAAGCCCAGCTATTCGATCCAAGCCGTTGCAGCGGTCGATGACCGCACCCGCCAAATCCCCAAGCCGGCAAAACTTTCCACTTACGAACGAGCCGCAAGATGCTATGATCAAGACTGCGCCTCAGGATGCCCCAAAGCCTGCGGAGAGGGCCGCAGACCAGCGGAGAAAGACGCAGACGCAAATTCTGGCGTCTCCCCCCTCGCCCTGTGCCAGCTATGACTCCAGCTCGGAAATATCCAGTATAGTAGGACTAGCAGTCTCCGACGCGCACGAGCCCGAGCGGAAAATCATGCCCAAACCCATCCAGATCACCAAGTCCCTGGCGCTCTCGTCTCATCCTTCCTCGGCACCACTAGCCCCGCCCGCGCACACTGATCTACTCAAGCACTCTCAAGCACGCCTACTCTCCCCCGCGCTACTATCGCCCGCCCCGCGGTCGGCAAATCTACCGACTAGGACGAGTAGCATGAAACCGCGACTTGAGCGCGCCGCGTCGTCCCAAGCAACCGTTGGCGTCGCCCGCTCCGTCTCGGTGTCCAGAGCTAAGAGGCCGGAGTTGCTGTCGAGGCCGGTTCTGGTGAAGCGGGCAACGGGCGCTGGGGAGAGGCTGGGGGAGCAGAGGTCGCTGACGCCGTGTCTGGTGGAGTTGGAGAACAGGAGGAGTCAGAGGGTGCAGCTGGTAAATGCATGAATGAAGCGGCCTGGCCTGGACCGGATATCCATCCCGTTTCCTTCACTTTCTTTTTCTTTTGTTTTCTATTATATCCTGATGGTTCCCCTCCTCACCATAAGGCTCGCCCTGGGTGTGCGAAGAGGTTCCCCGAAATGGCCTAGCAGGTCTTTTTTTTGCTTTCCTTTACTGTATCTATCCATGATGTTTCCGTTACGACAAGCGCGGACTAGGACGTCTCCTGATTCTGGTTGGGTGTTGGTTGGGTGGACAAGGGAGCCATGCTTTTTTTGTCTTGGGCCGGAGTAGCGAGGCGAACGAACAGCCTTTCTTGATACGTTTGCGGTTCCAGGTTCAGGTTTCCAACCCGCCTGATGGCTAGCCCACTTTTGTCTTCTCTCTTGTATGCGTACGAGTGAGCATCTCCAACCGAAGCGGCTCGGCTCGGATTCTCATGGAGAGCTAGAGTCTGGAATTGGATTGGATTCGGATTGGATTGGATTTAGCCGTTTGGTTCTGGAGATACCACCATTTTGCAGTCACGGATTCTTATAGATTGGTTTGGTGCGAGTCTGTGTATATGAGGGACCGGTTATTGATAATCATATCACATATCACCACGCGCACGCGACAGGCCTGAACGATGCAGCTCGTGTTGTCCTTTCCCATCTAGACTGTATGCAATTCTCGCACGATAAAGATATACAAACAGCGAAGAAGTCGTTGTGCAACCTTGGAGAGCAGAGCCAACCCCACACACCCACCCACCCCGCCCCGCATGCCAACCCCTAGCGCCATCCGTCCATCAGATCTGATCGCCTGTTCCGCCGCACACTCCCGCATGCCCATTCCAACACCAACATCCTCCCGTCATTTTTTCATCCCGACGCTATCGGCATGGACCAACCGATCTGATCGGATCTGATCTGGAGTGCGCGTCGGTTGCGTTCGTTCGCGTTGGCGCGACGAACACGTCTGATGATGCCCAGGTGAAGGTTGGAGGTTGGCAATCGAACTGGACACGCCCGTCCTTCTTGCTTGTATCACGTTCCTACTGTCCGAGTTGTAGGTGGTTCAACGACGGAAGATGCAGAGCGTAGTCTGCGGCGTGGTCGACAGTTTGCAGACTTCAAAGCTAGCTAACTGGCGACGCAATGTCTAGAGTAGGTAGGTAGGCACGCTGCCAATTGAGGTTGAATACATGTGCGGCGTGTCATTATTCACTGGATATCTTTGTGTCATTGCTCCTGTCGTCCATCTACCCTTTCTTCCCCTATGGCTCTTGTACTATTTTGTCGACATGCTCCACCTCTCCTACATGGTACACTGACGACGCCTCTCTCTATCCTCCGAAATATTGCTGTGTTCGGAGAGTGGCAAATTGCCTTCATATACCAAATACGGTATCATCCCAACGTCGGAGTTGAGGTGCATATGTGCGATCCTTCGCGCCTCCCATTCCCCGAAACCTTCAACTTTACGTTCGTCGTGTGTCTGTCTTCAGGCAATAAACTACCAGAGCAGACTTCAGCATTGTATATTTGCAGGCATACGCTAACTGTAACTACCACACAGCCAGGTCGCCAACGCCGTTGCTGGTATAGTTCTCCCATTCCACGCAATGGTGCAGAACCCGTAAATTTATCTACAATGGAAGCACGCCGCTGCAGGAGTCGGACTCGAAAGGTGCAAGAGCTCGAAGAGAAACGGCTTCAAGACTCGTCTGAGACAGGAGAGATTCTCGTAACATATGCCAGGGGTACGCCTCGGATGACCAAAAAAGTCGGAGGAATGTTGAGCGTTGGCGACGGTCTGGTCACCCGGGGTTCTCCTCCGAAGTCCGTCGCCTAGAAGGATGGCAGGCTAGCACATATAGCTTCGGTATGGATGGAACTTGCAGGCGGTGACTTGTCTATACTGAGGTCGTTCGTATAAGGTCTGCGAAGCTGTAAGGTCTGGCACTCGCCATTGACCACCGCATCGTGGTTAACAGCCTGGACAACCTTGACGAAACACATATTCTAAACCCAGAATAACCCCAAAGAATACGAAAGAAAGAGCATTTGAGTTGCAACCCTGGCCGAGCTGAAACACCCCTTGCTGCTGCGGACATTGGTCGGTGCGCCTGACAGCACAAGACAACCAAGAGCGTCTGACGCGTCTGTGCCAGACCTTCGGACTACGAAAATTCTTCTGGCGAATTTATATCGTCCGCAGGCTGCCCGTCGTGGCACTCTCAAACTCGAATAATCTTAATGTCGACGGCGCAAAAGGACCGGCCCCGGCCCAGCGATTCCGAGATGAAGCGCAGAAATAGCGACTCGTCTACCCATTCGACTGCAAGCTGGCATCGACAGGTCGCCTCGACGAACAGCGTTGCATTCAGTCCAGCGCTCAACCACCTGCTCCAGGGGAAAGACAAGGAAAAACGAGCCACCATCATGAAGGACATCGACGAGATGATTAGTTCGTACCAGGGGCTGCTGCACACTAATGGCGACAAGGTCGATGCTGCTTCAAGAGACACGCTGGCTATACTCAACGGCGGGGACAGCTACAAGCGGGACATGATGGGTCTGAATCGCGACGCGCTGCAGATGCTCAAGAATCTGCCGCCGACGCCGGATGGGAATGAAAGCCGGGAGACGTCCGAATACCCGGCGTTCAAGCATCACGAGCAGGAAACGTTCAGTCAGTACGTTGCTGCTGCAAGAGATCCCCGTCTCCAAGTGCAATCAAGGTGGTCGGCAACGTCGGCGTCCAGTTCGACGTATTCCGTAGACAATGCTCGGTCATGGTACAGGACCGACTCCGTCTCATCCCATGGATCCCAGGCCACAGTCCCCGAACTCTCAAGATCAAACTCAAACTCCTCCTCCATAGTGCCCTTCCCAACCTTCGACCTCGACTACGATCCCCGGTACTCTACCGCGTCCCAATTCCCCGGACTGCCCTTCCAACACGCTCAGACCCTGCAGGCGGCTTCATCGCATACCACGCCCCAACGCCCACCACGGCCTCACACGCCGGACCTGACTCCGTTCGTGAGACACGCAAGGACGGCCACAGCGTACGCCCCACCGTTCGCTGCGCCAGTGCGCTCCATCACCCACCCTTTCGCGCCATACGTCGCGCCTCAGCGGCTCGGCACGCCCCCCTTTGCTCCCTTCGCCGCCCCACCGCGAACCGGTACACCACCCCCATGGATGCCGTTCTCGGGATCCCGCACGCCAACGCAAACTCCCCCTCCGCTGGCGGGACTCCGGACGCCTACCCGCACGCCGCCTCCGCTGAAAGGACTCCGCACACCTACTCGCACGCCTCCTCCGTTCGCGACGGAAAGCCGTCCCCCTACACCGCCTATGAAGGACGACCACCCGGCCTTCGTCGGCGGGAAACAAATAGTACATCTTGTGCCCGGCGGCGGCAGCGGCAGCAACAACCACTCCCGCCGCAACAGCATCAACACCGCCCCCACGCGCAAACCCCCCAGCCACGACACGACGCCCTCGCCCGGCCTCTCCATGCTGGCCTCCAGCGGCGCAAGCGCCTTCCTCCTAACCACCACAGCCTTCACCTCCCCTCCTCCGCTGCACCACCCGACCCCACTGCACACCACCACCACCACCACGACGCTCACCCACGAAAAAATGATGGACGGCCGCCCCTGCAAAGAAAACAACTACTGGGGCTTCTGCAAAGGCGCCTGGACCATGCGCGAGGACCTAGCGCGCGGCCTCGAGACGCAGACGCGGCCCGATGGCTTGTACAACTCGCACCAGATCTGGGCGTGCCGGCACTGCCACTTCACGGGCGAGACGTTCAGCGCGGCGGCGCCGGCATCCGCATCGACATCCGCATCGCGCAAGGGCAAAAAAGACAAAGACGCCGTGGTGACGGTCGTAGATCCCAACATCTACACCTCCGCCGTCGGCATCCGCTACAAGTGGGCCTTCCTCGCGAAGTCGCACGTCAAGCTCGCGTCGCTGCTTATTACCGGCGGTGGTGGTGGTGAGAAGGACGACGCGGTGAACTACGGGTGCGTGGTGTGCAGCGTGGAAGGCAGCGTGACGGGCGTGTACGGCACGGTGGAGACGCTGATGAAGCATGTTTTCCGCGAGCATGTGCAGCACGGGGGCATGGATGCGCGGACGGCGGAGAAGGTGCGGTGTGTGGTGGGGAGGGTGGCGGGCGTGGACGAGGAGTGGGATTTGAATGTTAGTGTGAATGTGAATGTGCCGAGGGGGGATGGGCTGTTGGCGTGATGGGGAGGTGGGGGGGAAGGAATCGGGGGTTTTTGGATAGAGACATGTTCGGCGTTGTGTTCTTGTTGGTTTTCTTTTCTTCTTTCTTGCATGCGTTACAGCGATGCATCCATGTCCATGTCCAAATCTTTCCCTTCTGCTGTCCCTTTTCGCCGAAAAGTCGCTTCCAGTTCAGTTCAGTTGGGAGTTCGAGTCTTTTTTCTTTTTCTAGCATCAGTCGAGTTGAGTTGAGCACGCTGGTCGGCTCGGCTTCGTCCCAATCACTCACATATATATACAATAATAGCAGTTTAAGTTAAGCTTTAGGTTGAACATCTGCTCGCTCAAAGACGCTATCATCACAAGTGAAAACCAGCAGGTGAATTGATTGTCGATATCATTTCATAGAATGGCTATGAACTCGTGATCGTAGACGTAGAAAGGAAATTGGTATCGTAGTTCGCAACGCATTACCCCTACCACCGGCAAACGGAAGAACATCAAACTCCTTGCTTTCGCCACGTTTCTGTTTCTCCCAGCCGTGAATTCAAGGACGCCTCTGACATGTTTTCATCGTCGTGGTAAATCACCTTGTTTGAGCGTTGCATCCGGCAAGACAGTTGCCTAACCTCAAACGACGTGCTCACCATACCTGGAGTTCGGGACCGGTCGCCTTTCGATGGAGTGTCTTGTGCCCATGCTGTTATCGGCACCAGCTCCAACGACACCGCCATGCGTGCCACGGCCATTTGCAGCACCGTGACCAAGGGCCTCGCCTGCCGCATGAGGAGCATGAGGCATTGTGCCCCGCGGGCCATCAGATGCATCCCCCGGCGCACCGCTCCACGCAGAACCATCGTGAGAGCCCCAGCCAGCCTTGCGCGTGAAGACCGTGTCATGGAAGCCGTCGAAAGTCGATGGTCCGCCACCGTAGACGAAAGGAGAGTGGCGGAGGAGGGGAATGTGGTTGAAGCGAAAGTCCCACACGCTCGCGTAGACCATGCGATAGCTCGAGAGAGCAAAGACGGTGCCAATGACGGCCCCCGCGAAGATATCGTACCAGTTGTGGAACTCATCAATCGTGAGCGCGCCGCCGATGAGGCAGGCACCTAGAATCGGTGCATATATGGCGATGAGCTTCCACATGGCCGGGTGGTAGTTGGAGAAGACCTTGAGCTTGGCGTTGAGGTAGAGGTATAGGAAGACGAAGCCGGCGAAGGCAGCGGTTGTGTGGCCTGAGGGCATGGACTCGAGAGCGTCGTTGATCTCGTCTTCGTCGCCTGTGCAGATGCTACGATCGTACATGACCGAGAGGTAGCCATTCCTGACGTTGCCCTGGGTTTGGGAGGGGAGGAGGTGAACAGGGATGACAGGCTTGCAGACGGCGAGGAAGTGGGGACGGAGGCCTCCAATCAACCACTTGATGAACACCTGGAACACGGCAGCTCCAATCAGCGAGTAGAGCAATCCAACCGTTGCGTTGTTCACATCCCAGAAGCTTCGAGCGCGGATCTGGCAGATCAGAAAGACGATGAACGGGATGAAGAAGGCCAACAGGGCGGCGGCCCAGATGGGGACGATCTCGTTGCGAAGCGGGTAGGCGAACTGGGGATATACGATCTCGCCGTCGGCAAAGGTAACTGTTCGATGGTCAGTCGTGTTTCCTGGGTGGAAGAACGTAGCCTAGGATGGACGTACTGGGGAAACTCCGACTCGGCGCCGGCTTCGCCATATACACGCCCAGTCCAATAGCGCCCAGCACCGCCATCGACACGATATCCAGAGCCGACGCCTTGATCCACTGGCCAAACGTCGGGCGCGTGTTGTGCGCGGCAGTCCCGTGGCTTGTAGCAGCAGGCGCGCCGTGAGTGTTGCGATTGAGGACTCCGGCTTTGGGCTCATGGGTGCCGGTCGCCGTGGCCGTGTTGGGGTCCGCAGCGGCGGGACGTCGGTTGAAGAAACCCATGGTCGGCTTGGGGACGGACGCGGTGAGTTGGGGAGAGAGTGGTGTTGAGAGGGTTGGGGTGGGTTGTAGGCGGCGGGGGGGAGGAGCAAACAACAGTGCGTTGTTTGTGTTTGGGATGTGACGTAGTGTTGCCAACGCAGCGCAGCAGAACACGAACTCACTCTCGAGGAACCACAACGGCGATGCTAATTGAGCGAGCAGAAAGTGCAGGCCTACCATTAAATAGCCCCCCGTACACCAACAATCCCACCGCCACACGCAGTGACATCATCGTCATCTCAAAGCCTTCAAAGGGCACCTTCAGCCACATAAACCGGTTGCCATCCCTGCACGCAATCCTGGAACAGCACCATGACGAGACCCAACTACCGCTTTGAGAGACCTGAACGACGGTATTTGCCGCCTTGAGACCGTTGGAACGCACGACCGAAATATTGGCAGGAAAAGCTTGGGAAGCTTGGAAAAGCTTGCTTCTGAGCGTGTTGAGCGATTCAAGGACTGCTAACTTTCCCTGCTTTTTCGCATGCATGCTGCCTTGACTGAACAACTGTACTCAACATCGCCATGTAGGTTTTGCTTCGTAGCTTGCCTATTTCTTTTTGCCTTGTGTTTGGGAGAGAG
This sequence comes from Massariosphaeria phaeospora, assembly GCA_011032825.1. Lineage (NCBI taxonomy): Eukaryota > Fungi > Ascomycota > Dothideomycetes > Pleosporales > Massariosphaeria > Massariosphaeria phaeospora. The sequence continues at coordinate 317,271 of JAADJZ010000030.1, read as the reverse complement.
GCTTGTGTTCGGAAGAGGGCTGTGGTGAAACTGCGCATGACATCACACGCCTACGACACAACTAATCTCGTTTCGGCACCACGATGCCGGTTTGCGACGAAATTGACCGGATAAGGTATTGGCCTTTAGCGGCGGGGTTTACAGGGCCACGAATTAAGACATCGACGATGGCGAGCATTGCCGTGCCGGATTCCGCTTGTCGTTTCTCCTCGCGGACAGTCGCCTGGATCAGAAATTGTCTGCATGAACTTCCTCTCAAATGAGATGCAGGACTCGGCATATATACGATCCAAGCGTGTGGGGTTGAAGATTCCTCCCCTCTTCGTACCGGTTCCTCGTCGCGTCGACCTTCTCAGGCGCTGGGCGAACTGTATAGACTCGTGCATCGAAGACTTTATGCGCAGTGCGTAGCCCAGCATTCCACTACTCTCCTGCTGAAGCCGACCAACCGTGGGAGTTAACTGCACGGCGGATCGTGGGTTTCGTAGAGCCTACACAACCTTGCAGATTGCGGCGAGGAGGATAATGCGTGCAATACTTCGTCGCTCTTCCTCACCCACTGCCCAGCGCCGCACCACCAATAAACGCAGGACTCCAGTATTCATTCTCGCCCGCCTGGGTGTCAATCCAGACCAGGCTGTCCGCCATCAGATCCTCGATCACGGCATGAGCCCGGGGCCGCTCCCACCCAAGATTCAGCTGCAACATCGATATCGTCACATAGCCCAGCACCTGGACAGCCTCTAAGACGGTGCTCTGGTCCACGTTCAACTCCTTGGGCACGCTGCGTATCAAACTCCGGTGTCCGATCTTCATGATGGTGAAGCAGGAGCCGAGGGGCGAGAGGGACTCGACGGCGCGCTTGATGTCGTCGTCGCTGACCTCGAGGCCGCCGCCAATGCCGCGGCCGCGTTGGATGCGCGCCCGTAGGTCGGCTACAGAGATCAGGCCGCCGTTCTCGGAGCGCGTGGCGCGGCATTCCTCAACGATCAGCACGCCCAGGTTGAAGTAGAAGTCGTTGACGCTGCCGCCGAGCAGCTGCGCCCAGATGCTCTGTCCCCAGCCTCCGCCGCTTGCCGCTTTGCCCCCACTACTGCTGCCGCTGCTGTTACTGTCGCGGTGGTAGCTCGAGGCCAGGAAGTCGATGTTCAGCGCCGAGCACATGCGCGCGAACTCGGCGCGGAAGGCGGGGTTCGCGCGGATGTCTTTGCTGTGCGTGAGGGCGAAGTTGTGGAGGAGCGACTGGAAGACGGAGAGCTGCGTTTCGAGCGATTGCGCATTCTGCGTGCGGAGCGTGGCGCCGTGGGTGGTGTAGTGGTGGTTCTGGAGGCGCGACGTGTTGAGCGACGAGAGCCCGGGGGTGCGCCGGCGGTCCATGGCGGGGCAACGGGCAGATGGCTCTGGGGAGCTGTTCTAGGGGTGCTTTCACTCTGCAAGTATTTGCAAGCCCCAGAAGGGATGTGCCTCAAGGGTCACAGTGTGCACGGTGTTGAAGCTGCGGAGGGGGTCGCAAGTGGTTCTGGACGGGTGAGAGAGAGAAGCTTGGGACAGTGACGCCGAAAGCCTCCGCCCGCGGGACAACCACCCCCCGGGTCCAAGACTGTTGTACCAACTTGAAAAATGAACCGCAGGCTCACGCTCTACCTCCACTCTTCTCATTTTTTCTTTTTCGGAATTTCTGTTGACGATACTTCCACTGCGCGCAACCATCTCCGCACGCTACCTCGGACCTCGAGGCTTCACCGCACGTGCTTGGGAGGCGCCACCCGTGGCTACCTACAAATGATACCAGCACCTCCATCTCCGCCTTCGTCAACTCTTCAAGATTCTGAAACACACCACCTTTGAGACGTCGTTCTACGTCTCAAAGATGGATCCAGCTTCGCAGACACACTGCGTGCTGTTGCTAGATTTGCCGCCGTCTGCGCTCGCCGGCATCGACCTCCTCTCCTTCACAACCACTCCCCGTTTCCGCGGCGTCAAGAACGTACCTCCCGGTCTGCATTTTGCGTTTGCCGCGAGTGACAGCTCCGTCGCCGTTCGTCATGGCGCCTGGTTCTACGTGTCTCCCGGCTCTGGTGCGCCACAGGTTTTCGTGAAGAAATGGGATGCAGCCACCGAAGACTTCGTTGCGGAACCGTCCCCGACTGAAGTCCTCCGCTGGAAAGCCAACTTGGGGAGCATATGGAAGGACGGCCTGACGCCTTATCGCCAGACTGTCTCCTCGACCGATACTGGGGAAGAAGACGTCCAGGAGGAATCCACAGACTGGGATCAACTCACCTCACGGATTACCCCATCATTACTCTCGAGAATTACGGGACTAAATCCGGACCACTGGAGTCTGACGTCTGCTTCCTCTGCTTCGCAGGATCTAGAACACATACCAGGCCTTGAGTTGAGCAACAGTGTCATCCATCCCGAGAAGGAGCTACACTTCCTGCCCATTGATCTGAAGCGCCCATGGAGGGAGGGCGCAACGGATCGAGAGCGTTCAGAAGCGGCCCAAGACCGATCTTGGGCTCTTGGAGACTTCATCGAGAATTACTGTTCCGGAGAGAATGTACACCTACGGGAGTCTGAAGTGTTGGGCGAGCTTCAATTCGCCTTCCTCATGGTCCTAACGCTTAACAACAATTCCTGTCTCGAACAGTGGAGCAGGCTGCTTGGCCTACTTCTCACTTGTCGCGCAGCTGTCAAAGAACGAGCTCCGCTCTTCCAGGAGTTGCTTAAGACTTTGCGGTTGCAACTGAGTCATTGCGGGGACATGGAGGCTGGCATGTTCGACTTGAACGAGCACGGCGGAGGCTTCTTGAAACCACTTCTTCGCAAGTTCAGAAGGACTCTCGACGACTTCGACGGCAAGTGGAAATCGGACATGGTGGACGAATTCGACGAACTCCAGGACTTTTTGAACAAGACCTTTGGCTGGGAACTCGACGGCTTCTACGTCAAGCGCGGATGGCTGGAGCTGGAAGACGGCGAGCGGGTTGAGATGGACGTGAACGACGCGGACGCGGACGACGAACTGGGCGAATATGCTCCCGTCGTCGTCGAGCTGACTCCCGCGCAGAGGAAAGAGTTGTTCGGGACGGTTGGTAGCGGCACCGAGGACTCTTCGTCCGAAGACGACGCAGAGCTCGAGGATATGGATACGCGATATTGATTAGGCCGTGCATAACCTTTCCGGTGAAGCAGGTTTGGGGATCTGCAACTATCGAGGCGCTTTTCAGCTCACCGCCGGTCCGGGGGTCTTGTTCCAACAAGCGAATGCGACGATGCCTCTACCTCTGCAACACAGCTGGCGCATCCTTAGTCTACACCAGCAACTCCTTCTAAACTTGCAGCAGACTCCCACCTCGGCGAACGGCTGATGTAGATATGAGTTCAATGAAGGATTTGCACAGCAATCAGCAACGAAGGAGGTCGAGTTCACGTGCATTACAGGACGCTGGGCATACATATTCTAAATTAAGCATTAGCGGCATCTCCAGCCCGCCGCCCAATCACATGGCGCCTGCGTCCAATTTCGGACCCCATTTCAGACCCCAATCCTTCGCGCATACAGATCAACTTCCCTCAGGTTCGTGACCTCTCGCCCCGACAACACAGCCTTGCGATCGACGTCGTACCGGCACACTTTTGGTTGCTGTTTGTTTCCCCGTGGTGCCCGCCCTGCTGGACATTCTCTTTTCTCAGACTCGGATCCCGTCTTCCTGTCCTACCCACCGTGTGAGCGCTAAATGCTATCTGCGCATCGAATTCAATGCGCCACGGTACGAGAGCCGTGCATAATACGAGCGAAGGCGTTCCCGATATGGCACAGCTTGAGCGGAAAGGGGGAACTGGGAAGCGTGGCTCGCTACGCCGTGCGCGCTCTATGCGTGCCGCGTCCCAGGGTCCGACTGTGAGCCGTCGCGCTCATCTGCTTTTGACAGCGAGCTGAGGCTGCTGAAGCGCTTTGTAGCGTTTGGGCTTCGAGCCCCTGCGCAGTGTCCGCACACATGCCCGTCGCGATTGGAGTGAAAGTCGCGGGCTGCAAACCTGAGGGCGGCGTTTGGGAGCAATGGGCTGTGCACGCGGCATTCACTGGCTTGGCTTGGCGCGCGAGGGCTGCGCCATAGGCTGCTGTGCTCCTCGATAAAACCCGACGCCTCTGCCTGGACGTCAAGTCGTGACTTAGTTGTGTGCCGTCGCTCTTGGAACTCCCTAATTTGAACTTTTCCGCCGTCGCTCTCAGCTTCATCTCTCTCTCTTTCTCTCTTTCTCTGCACCCGACCCTTGAGTAGCGCGACACAGCTTGATATCTACACTCTACCTTCCCTCAGAACATCCCCGAGATCAAACCGCCGCAATGGAGAAACAAGGAGGTGAGTTCAACCCGACTCCGAGGCCCCTACGCGCCGTGCTGTCCCAGTATGAGTGCTTTGCGCATGCGATCGCAAACCTCCCGTCTCATCATCTCTACCAAATCCACCTATTCCAGCTGAACCCTCCGCTAACGGCCCCCAAGCAGTCCCCATGAACCAGTTCCCGCAATCCCCCGACGTGACGCAGCAACAACCGCCCGTCTACCACCAAGACCCGAACGCGCAGCAGTACCAACAGCAAGCGCCCGTGTACCAGCAACCGCAACAGCAGCCGTCGTACGCCGGCTCGCCGGCTCCCCAGCAAGGCTACGGCTCGCAGATTCCTCCCACGCAGGCCCAGCATGTCGCGCCGCAGCAGGCGCCACAGCAGCAGCAGCAGCAACACCCCGGCATGCCGCCGCAACAGCAGACGGGCCAGATCTACCAGAACGTGACGCCCATCCCCAGCTTGAACCGCTCGCCTGCGCCGGCCGACTGCCCGGCGTGCGGGCAGCGCGCCATGACCAATGTTGCGTTCGAGGTGGGCAACACGACGCAGTAAGTTGCCCTGTCCATATCCATATGCTCATGCAAATGCAAATGCAAACACAAATGCGAGAGGAACGGAAAGCTGATTGTGCATTCCATAGTGCCTGGGCCCTCGGCATCTGCTGCTTCACCCTCTGCTTGGGCTTCATCCCGTACGTCATGAACTCGCTCAAGGACGTGCAGCACAAGTGCGGCCGCTGCGGCGTCTTGCTGGCCACGTGGCATCGCAGCGGCACCACCGAGGTGCATATTCACGCCTAAGCGTGCGTCGCGATATATATACATATATATACATGTATCCCCCTCGTTCCTGTACAGTGATTACAGCGGATCGATTGAGTACAACAGAGCACACGCATCGGTGTCGTTGGCATGGACATGGAAACGCATAACCATATCTGGAGTTGGAGTTGGAGTTGGAGTTTGTTGAGTGGAGTGGAGGGGAGTGGGGCTGAAGTACCAGGCGGACGCGGACGCGGTTCTGATATCAGATGGGATGAGTCGAGACGAGATGCCACTATATGCTATTTTGCGGACCGGACCGGACAGACGGGTGGGCAGGCAGGCGGTCGGTCAGTCAGTCGGGGACGTTTTGCAACCCACTTTTTTGAATTTGTGAGACAGAGACAGACAGACAGACAGAGAGAGAGACAGTGTGTGTGTGTGTGCTCTTTTAATACCAAGGCGTGCGTGTATCGCTACGCCTCAATTCCATACCCATCCCATGTTTTCAACCTGAAGCTTCCTAACCGAACCGCTTCTTCATGGTATGTATGGTCACCAACTAGCTTGTGCTCAGCTAGTGCAGTACAGTGCAGTGCAGTGGATTCGTACTATATACGCTAGCGCTACTTGCTATTGATACATGGTGAGTGAGTGACGACGTACCTGTTCTTTTGTACATGGCTGAACTGAACTGAACTGTGACGTACGTACGTACCTGTCTAGTCTACCCTACTTACTCGTGCTTAGCTTTTCTTCTTGTTCTCTTTTATACGTGTTCGTGTTCGTGTTTGTCTTTGTCTTTCTCTTTGTCTCTAGTTATATATATATATATATGTATATCTATTTTATCAGGCTATGCGTATTGTATCTCTATTGTATCCTATACTATACTAAACTATACTAAACTAAACTAAGCCATCTATCCCATCCCATGCTAACCTATGCTATGCTATTCATACTATCTAGAAACGTAAACGCAAACTCTATATCCTAACCCTAACTTCTTTTCTCCTTTAGTTAGACATTGGTCTGTGCAGCGCTTGCTTGCTTGCTTGCTTGCTTGCTTGTCTGCTTTACTCGCAATATAGATGTAGTATAATATAATGCAATAATAACGCAACTTCTTTTCTTAGCTACCTAACTACTTTCTTACGTATTTACTTTCTCTTCTCTCTTCTACCTCTCTACCTCTTCTACCCCCCGTCTAACGCCTCTACCTCTCTCTTTTCCCTACCCTACCCTCCACTCTTTTTCTTTCTTTCTTTCTTTCTTTCTCTTTCTCGCACGATGCGTTAGTCCTGTAACTCTATTTTTTGTCTACGACAGTAGCAAGCACCAACCCAACCCAACTAACTAACTAACTATCTACCTAACTAAACATCCTATGTACGTACACACAACTACCACCTCTCTCTCTCTCTCTCCCCTCTCTCCCCTCTCTACCTCTCTCTACCTCTCTCTCCCCCCCTCCAATTTACAATCCAGAACCATCCTCCATCCTCTACCATTCGCAGCAATTTACAATTTCTATTCTCCCGATATAACTAACGAAGAGCAAAATAAAGGTCACACTCAATTGCCTTTGCTCCAAGTCAACTAACCAACACCCTTAGTCCTTGTACTTGTATGTATTCTCATGCTCATTTATGCTTATACTTTATGCTTTTCCCCTCCCTCACACCAACATCTCATCTCATCTCACTTCATCTCATGCTCTCGCATTCACCACACAAGAACAAGAACAAGCAAAACAAGAATCAAAACGAAGAACCACAAATCCCAAATATGCGCCGGTACCCATGATAGAGAGACACACCTGTATTAGTTGCGCCAAAACCGGCAAGCCAGCCCCATTAATGGATGCGCTGTTACAAGACTATGGATTCCAGTAACCACGGCATAACCCGACTTTTCCCATTGTGCGTAGAAAAGAAAAACAAGATTATGCCTGAATAGCCCTGCCCAAAGCCCCGCCAGTGAACTGTTGATTGCGGCCTCCACCCCGGCCCCCACCCCGCGGCCCGCCTCCACCACGGCCGCCTCCCCGGCCGCCGCGCCCGCCACGCCCGCCCTGCCGCTCGAACGCGTTGGCCATGCCCTGCGTCCTCGTCTCGAGCGTCTTCTCGTTGGACTCGATGAGGCCAGACGCCTTGTCGGAGAGACTAAGGGCCAGGCTCTGCAGGCGGGACAGCTCGACGCCCTTGCGGAAGATGACGGCCGAGTTGACTTGGTCGAGCGCGGCGGCGAGTTCCTCGTGCGAGATCATCTTGGAGACGATGGCCGAGACCTTGCGCTCCGACAGCTCGAACATTTCGGCCAGGGTGGAGACGGCAAGGGTGTCGTAGAAGGGCGCATATGTGAAGAGATAGGTCCTCAGACCCTCCTCTTGGATTTGTGCGGACAGCATATCCTTGATCACGGTCGAGTTGGCCATCAGTTCCCAGATCTTGATTGAGTTGATGAACTCGGCCGACTTCTTCCACTCGCCCGCCGAGAGCGCCTTCGAAGCCTGCATGACATGGTCACGGGTGTTTTCGGGTGGGCCGGTGAAGATCTGTCGCTCATGGTACTCTAACAGCCGCCGATAAGTCTTGCTGATGACACGCTTCCTGATGTCGGGTGACGAGCCGACCTGTGCGAGCAGGGGGATTTCGAGGAGCATAGAGCAAGTGAGATATACGCACTCTAGGAGCTCGAGGTTGATGTGCATGTGGAAAGGAAGCTGTCGCTGGCGCTCCAGACGTTCCTGCTCTGGCGAAATCTGGGAGAATCGCTGCATCTGAAGACCTTGCGCAAGGAGCTCCTTTTGCCTGTTGCTGCCGCAGATTTCTTGTAGTGATGTTTGTGCCTCATAGACAAGACCAGCCCGAAACGCGCACAGGCCAACCTGCACCAGGGCGCGGTTGAAGAGAATTTGAGTGTTGACATCGAAGTTGCTGATTGTCTCCTGCAAATGAGACATGAGCATCATGTCACGGGCCCTGTAGTACTGGTCGTGTAGCGCTAGGAAATAAATCTGGCAGAGCATTGCTCGCGCTCGGATAATGCCCTCGGAATTTTGAAAGAGGTATGTGCATAGGGTTTGTACGAGGGACGTGGTGTCGTTGGATACGGCGCGTGGTGTGATTGATGACTCCAGATCAGAAGGAATCGCTTCCCAGGCGTTCGCTTCGAGGATAGTGACTACTTGCGAAGGCTGTCTAAATTAGCTGTGAACAAAGGAATAGAGTGCGATCTTGTCCATACCTTGAAGTAGACATGTTCTAATCGCCGCATGACGACACGGTTCAGAGACTCTTGTGATAGATCGAGCTTCGGGTTCTTCTTCAGTGTCTCAACATAGACCAATGAGCGGACGAGTGAGATGTAGAGAGCAGTCTCATCAGTCAGCCGGTCGACATACTCTGCAGTGTGCGGGTCAATATGCTGAAGCGATCGAGTAAGCTCGTCATCTAGCCTCTCAACGAACGATACAACGCTTCCAGGTATTTTGAAGAGCTCTCCAGGGGTGATGGTTGGCTGCTTCTCATCGTCTTCCCACTCTTCGGCGTGTTCGACAACAACGACGTCCTTGTTGGTGTCGAGGATCTGAAGGAGCTTGTTGAACTCCTGTTGAGCTCTGTATAACGTCAGTGAGTGTTGGCACCGCAGTAGTTCCATAGTACTTACAGCTTCCACTGCTCCTGTGCCATTTGAGTTCCGGTACCAGACGTCAGATCGAAGCGTGTTGAGACGAGGGTCAGGAGAACGCGGATTCTCTGGTAATCGTTTATCGCGACATCGAACAGCTTCTCCAGAGTTCGAATGTGATCGAGTCTGTCGGTGTTCTTCCTTCCTCTCTGATCCACGATGGACCGCAGATGCTTGAGGATGCTCTCGGGAGTGTACTGAACAGCCCGGCCTCCGGCGCCGACCATGGTGAAGCCCTCATCATCAGCGTCGTCCACAGTCTCGAGGCCAACAGGTGCCGTTGCCTTGGATTTCTTCTTCTTCTCCTTGGGCTCCTCCTCGACCTGCTCCCGCATGAACTCGTCCGGGCTCTCCCTGTAAGCATCGATGTCCTTGGAGTAGTCCTTGTTGAGCTTCCTGATCTTCTGACGAACCGCATTGAGACCACGGGTCATGACGGCGTTCATCTTCTTCGGTGTCACCTTCTGCTTGTCGATGGTTTCGAGCATGACCGTCTCGAGATCGGCGACCGCCTTGATGTAGAGCTTAGGGATCTTTCCATCGTTTTGCTTGATTAGGACGGGAAGCTGGCGATTCAACTTATCGTATTCTGTAGGTTCGTTAGCCCTTCCAAGCTCTTGCCCACCACACTACGACAGACGAGGTAAAGAGAACATACCAGTAGAGATGACCGACCAGTCGTTGATTTTCTCCGCATTCTCGATCAATCGGATCGTCCCCTCCAGCTCCTCGAAGCGCTTGTCCTTTGCACTCTTCAACACCTTCGAGCCTTCTTCATCTTCGCTCTCGCTATCGCTACCAGCTCCCACCAGGAATTTATTGGCTCCAGTCGCGCTCCCATCATCACTGTCATTGCCTGTGCCGTCCGAGTCGTCGTCCGAGTCGGCCTCAGAGTCTTCTGCCTTAGCTGCTGCCTCCTCGTCCGAGTAGAGCTCCTCGTCGCTGGACTCGTCGCTGGAGCTGTCGCTGGCGGCGAAGAATCGAGACATTTTGTCGTCGTCCGTAAAGGTAAGTTGCAGACTCCAGGATTCTTTGTAGCGACGGGCACTGTGGGGTAAGTGTGGGATCTGTGCCGGAAGCGAAAGTTGCGGTTGCGCGCCGCTCTTTGAATTTTGGTTGCCAAGGTATGACTCAAAGTGGGATGACGGTCCGTGCGTTTCACGTGCGGGGCGGTTCACCTATATCTGAGGTCGCCACTCTCCTATTTTCGCCTATTTTCATTTCCGAGCCTAGTACGGGGTGCAGCTACATGGTTTGTTTCTACGTTCACACCGCGGCGAGACAAGACATATACACTCACTCAAACTACCAACCGATTTCCAACTTGGATTGCCGCCGCGAAACATAATCAGAGCCATATTTATATGAATGCTAGTAGAGTTACAACTGACCCATCCGGTGTCGCCTTTCAACTTTCAATGCAAGAAATCCTCCGGCAGTTTTTCCATTCCCCCCATCAAGGACAGCATATGTCCTCGGCACCGGGGAAACGCAGCGACTACAACGCAATCCTCTGTACCCATCGGGTCTGTCACTCTTCCATCAGCTTTAGGCCCCGACTGATCCTTGGCGGAGGACTGTCAAACTGCTCCTTCACCACGCCGGGCGTCCAAGAGATGTTGTAATCACCTCTTCGCCGCGTGTCGCTGCCGGTGTTAGAGGAAGTGAGATATGCGGCCTGGCGAGGCATGAAACGGACAGTCCCTGCTGGAATAGTATATCCTTGTTTGCTTAGATATTGCCGACGTATCCGTGCCATAGAAAGCTGTGCCCGAAACAACGCCTGGATAAAGGGTATGAAATTCAGGTGAATATGACATCGTCGACGCTCGAGCCGTGCTGCTATGACACGACACTATCGCCGGCCACGGTGGCGATACTTAATTTAAGGTTTACCCCGTCATTGCCACTGCGATTGATTCATAAAACCTTCTTCGAGTGTTCGATCCTCCAGGGTTCTGACAAAGTTGTTCCTCGGCTCGCCGTGGCGTTGATTCCCTGCGCGAGAGCCCCTCCGCCTTGCACTGCCTGCAGCCTCTGGCGCACCGTCCGGTGGCGGAGGATAATAAGCTGGCGATGGCTGCAAACGAATCGGAGCGTTGGGATCTAGGTGGCTAACCACCCTCTGCAATGTCGGAGGAATGCCGGACTGCTGTTGGTCCATGGTTGTGGCACGTTGTCTCCCGGCGCGAGTCGTAGCTTGTGCATATAGGTTCTGAGGTTGGTTATATGCGCGAGCCTGTTGTGGCTGAATAATTCCGATCGGCTGATTATAGGCAGGCTGGGCCGGATAAGGTGGAGGCGCTGCTTGGTGGTTCGGAGTATACATGTTGTTGTACATGTTGGGTTGCTGCGTGTGCGGACTCTGGGCGGCGTATTGGTTCATCTGCATGTTAGCGTAAGCGGCACTTTGGGCCTGAACCTGTGCCTGCTGAGCGGCCTGCTGTTGTGCCTGTGCCTGAGCTCGCTGTTTGCTCATCCCCTCGAAACGCTGTTGCTCTTGTACGCCGGGCGCGGGGGATCTGCTCGATGCCGATCGCGGAGTCATAGGTGGTACGAACGGCCCAGTGAACTTAGCCTGGGTAATAAACGGGTGTAGCTTGGCCTGATTTGGTGTCCAGCGCTCGAGAGGGTTGAGATTTAGTAGTCCTTGGGCAAAGTCGATAAAGGCTGTGCGGTTTGCCATTTCTGATACAGTTAGCAATTGTCAAGTTGGTAGGTGCTGTCTGCTTACCTCGTTCAATTTCAGCAGGTTTCATGTTCTTCCTCGGCATTGGGTAGTTCTTGATGATGTCTGGTAGAGTCGTGGCTTGGAAGTACTTCTTGCTAGGCTGCTCTTTGGAGCCGTGCTCTCTCGAGTACTGCTCCATGGGTTTTAGTCGGTACGTTCTCCGACCATATTCGTCTTGCGCTTTCTCGTAAAATTCGCCTGACTGCTTTCCCATCTCGAGCATCCAAGTTGGTGGGAGTCCGAGCATCTCTGAGATTCTTGAAACCTGGTTATATTCCGATGAGCCAGGAAACAGCGGTAGGCCCAGGAACAATTCGACTACGATACAGCCCAATGACCACATGTCGATCGCTGCAGAATATCTAGGCAAACGATCAGTTATGATAGACAGAACGCAGGCTCCACTTACGGTAAACCTAGCAATACCTCCGGGGACCGATAGAACCGTGATTGGATATATGTATACACAGTTTGTCGCTCGTCACACGCTGATCCAAAATCGATAATCTTGATGATCGGGCTCTCGAGGCTGCTCTGACATTAGCACAGTAGGAATTTGCTAGGGCTCGTTGCGTACTTCTTGAGCAGAATATTCTCAGGCTTCAAATCGCAGTGTATCAGTTTTGCTTTGCCTAACAAGGCAAGACCATTGATCAGTTGCTGTGCGAAAACTCGAACCAAAGTCGTAGAAAGGCCGCGGAACTGATTCTGTTTGATAAGCTCGTACAAGTTGACACTCAGGAGCTCGAAAACGAGACAAAGATGTTGCCTATGTATGAACGTGTCCTTCAAGCGCAACAGGTGGTGATCGTCGTTCTTGTCCATTTGCTTGTTCAGCTGGAAACTGTCAGAAATCGCCCATGTGTGTGATGAGAAGGGCACAAACCAAGTCAAGAACCGAGACTTCCATCATACTCTGGTTGAAATATGCAGTTCGGTTCTTGATGACTTTTACTGCAACCACCTCCTGAGTCTTGAGATTCTGACATTTGACGACCTGTCCGAATGTCCCCTGACCAAGTACGTCCAGGATCAAGTATCGGTTCTTGTGTCCAGACTCTTCAGATCCGAGGATGTCGTTAACATACAGGATGTAATCACTATCCTCGTTATCGTATCCATCGTTCTTGACGCCTTTACTAGGCTTCGTGAGGACGCGGCGCGGATTTCGAGACGACTCGTACTTAAAACCTGGGTTACATATCCTATATGTCGAGGGAAGGTGCGTAGTAAGAGCTTGAAGAGGCTAGGGTATCGTTCCATTAGCTCATCGCATCGACTGGTTACGGAGCTAGACTTACACTGATAAAACCCCCCTCGGGATGAGCGCGGCGAAACGGCGGCTGGAGATTGATCTTTGGCTGCAACTCGGCGGTGTTTGCGCATTTGTCGAATTTCGGGACCGGACCGCCCCCGATCGGCGGCAGTTGCGGGGGGTTAGGGTTCGCTGCTCTAGGAGAGCGCGCCTCGCGATTGTACACTGCGTTGAGTTGCGCCGTCGCCGACTGCGGATAGAAGGTCTCGGGGCTCAAGTTCGACTGTATGGGCGGCAGTTGGGGTGCATGTGGCCGGGAAGCTAGGCGAAGACACAAATCAGTACGTGGACGCGCAAAGCAGGCGCCGCGAGCCTGGGCTGTACTTACCTGGAGGGGAATAATAGCTGTTCGGTGGCGACATGTAGGGGTTGTTCCGTGTGGGACTCTGCCTGTTGCTCGCAGGCTGCTGCGGGGTGAAGCTCGTGTAGTTCGGGCCGCCCTGCTGCGGGTTCCCGGTGTACGGCGATGTTGGCGACAGGTTCATGGGCGAATATCTGCGCGCAGCAGCGCTCTCCTCTTGCTGTAGGAACTGCTGCGAATGCCGGTGTTGGTGGTTGGCGCGCGATGTGCTGTACTTGGGCTTGTTGTACGGGTCGGCGTCCTCCATGGGCACGTCGCCGTCGTGGTCGTTGTAGTCGGGCCCGCGACTCTGTGCGCCACCGGGCGAGGCCATGGCCATTGAGCCTCTCCGGGGCCCTCCTGATGGCGTTGCGTACTGGTCCTGCTTGGGCGGTTGCGGAGCGTTCGGGTCCCGTTGGGCGGGCTGGGAAGAGGCCATGCTGTGCGGCGTGTACTGCACCTGGCGGCTCGAGGCCGGGGTTTCAGAATAAGCAGACCACTGCTGATCCATGGCGCGCGGCGGACGGTCGAGAGCGAGGGTCGGGACGGGGAGGGTTTCGGTACACAGCCAGTTCAGCTGTGACGCATCCAATTCGAGGTTGTTGGCATGCCGAATTGCGCCGCGGATGGGGGAAAGCGACGACGGGGGCGGGCAGCGCCAGGTTCAGGTGGGCAGGGGAGCGTCAGTCTCGCGGCGCCAGTGGAAAGCGCGAGCTCGAGGCGGAGGACTCGAGGGTCGGGTCGAAGGTGTGGTGGACGAGGTGTGGGCGGGGGGGTTGTACTCAAGGCAGTGCGTGCTCCCTCGGGCGGGCTGTGGCAGGTCGCGAACACGTGAGACAACGGCACCCGGGCAGGCGACAAGGAGCGAAGTCGTGCAGCGCCAGTGTTCAGAGAGTCGCGCAGAGCGGGCGGCTGAGGGTCGAGGGAGGTGGAATAATGTCCAGCGTGCAGGGCGGGCTGCTCTGCTGAAGGTGAACCTGCACCCGACGCCAGCAGCGACCACCGCGCGCGAATGCGGCCTAGCGCCCCCGCCGCCTTGTGGGATCATGCCCAGTGCCCAGTGCCCACGACCGTCTCCTCCCTCTCTCTGTACCGAGTACCCTTACTACTCCGTACACTCTCGTCGACTTCTACGGCCAGCCAGTCTTCCCCGCCGCTTCCGCGCGGCCACGGTGTCGAGCGCTGCGCCTTTACAGTCCGACACATGTCACTCACCCAAGCGCTGGCCAGCCCCGAGCTCCAAGGCGGCTGGCGCATGCGATAACCCGGGGACGCCCAACGCCAGACTCGTAACCGCGCAGATGGCTTGTGTGGTCTGTCTGTCCTTGAGAGTCTCTAGTTATTAAGAAATCGTAAATGGTACCGAAGCAGGAACCTACGCAGTATCTAGTTACACAAGACCCTGGATAGAGCTGTTCATCTCCCATGCTAGGAGAGTATGTATGCAACTACACGAAGAGAACAGATGTATTGAGCCTGGAGTTCTATAGATAGCTGGAACAAGCCCTACTCGCGAATGTCGAAGCAGGTCTCAACACAAATACCTCGGCCACGAACGATGCTCCCGAATCCAACTATATGTCTTTCACCATCAACCAGCACGAAACAGCGCTCGAGCTCCAAAACCCAATGCCACACCACTACGCAGAGTAAAAGAATAGAAAGCAATTCCACCAATAATAGCCACCGCTAACTCAGCCACAACTCGACAACGCTACGCTGACGCCTCCTCCCAAGTCCTAGCCCACATTCATGTACGCAGCTCCGCATAACCCAGCCCGTCAGCACCATCCCAACCCTCACCCTGTCCGAAAATGGATTTGACGATCTGGCCTCCGCGCGTTGCAACGATCGAAAGCAGCGTGTCGCTCAACTAGATACCGGACCTCGTGAGCGATGTACCATACGCCGGAAATTGCGCTAGGGGGAAACCACTTACGCCATGCGAACTCTCACAACATCCCTGCAGCCACACTCCGGCATCATCGCCGACCGTATTGTCTGCGAAGTGCAGTCTGTAGTCTCGCTGGACCTCCCATTTGGCGTCGTTGAGCGCACCGCGAGGCATCAGGTGCCGTGCGTCTTGCAGCAGCGTCTCGTGTAGGTCGCGGTGGTAGCCTGTGGCTACAAAGACTGCGTCGAAGTCTAGTATCTCTCGAGTCTCGGTCGCGTCTGGAACCTCGGACAGATAAAGCGGACTCTGGTCGCGGATGTGCAGGCGAACTCCATCTTTGACGACAGGTGAGTTTTCCACCTCGGTGACACAGCGATATGGCATGATGCGATGGGGCCAGTGTACTTCCGCTTCCGGGGAGTTGCCGTAGCGGACGCGCTGCATGTAGAGCGTCTCGTAAATATGCTCTAGTAGGTTTAGGCGCACGACACCGTAGTTTGTACCTTTGTCTTCGCGGATGGAGGAAGCGCGAAGTTCGGAGGCACGGTTGAATGTGCTATCCACTCGTGCCGGGTTGAAGATTTCGTTCACACTGAGAAATGTTAGACTGCACCTCAGTTCATTGACGAGCCCCACTTACAACGGTGAATCATCGCTCGGGCGCAGAGCACCTCCTTTGATCAGCAGCCGTGTCCGTGAATTGGGATAATGGATGTGTAAGAAGTTGAAAATCTCTGCAGCGCTCTGTCCGTTCCCGATAATCGCTACGTTGTATGGGTGTTGAGTATGTGGCAAGAGTTTGTTGTAGACGTGGGAGAATCGTGACGAGTGCGCAACTTTTGAGTGTTTGCTGGGGAATGGTGGTGGAACATTAGGTCTTCCGCCGGCTGCAACAACCACATGCTTCGTCCTCCGGGACTCAAGCTTCCCGGTCTGGAGATTTCGTGAAGTGACCACGAAAGTTGTAAACTTGCCATTACTAGTAGACGACTTTTCTGGGACGACTTTCACTACCTCTTGATTGTAGCTCACGACCTCTTCAAACCAGCTCGCACACCACTTCAAATAGCATTCATACTCGACTCGTTGCGGTAGGAAGGTGTTTAGGTTGGCAAACTCAGCAAGCCTATCGTTCTTGAATAGGTAGTTGATAAACGTGAATTCGCTGCGGGGGTTCCTCATTGATGCCATGTCCTTCATGAACGTAATCTGCATTTTAGCTCCTGGAAGCAGCATGCCTGCGTGCCAGTGAAATTGGTGTTGCTTCTCCAAGAAGACAACCTTTGGCGATCGATTTAGTCCTGGTACATCTATAGGCGGGCCTCTGCTCTCCAGGGTATCATGAAGAGCCACCGCAATGCCGAGTGAAGCTGGTCCAAACCCGACACAGACTAGATCGTATAGTTCATCGTCTGGAGTATATCGAAGATGGGAGCGGTTCTCTAACTCGGGAAAGTGACTATCCTCTAGGCAGTCGGTAGCAAACACCGGGCAAGCTTGTTGAATCGCGGGAGAATGGTTGTCTGCGGCACCATCTGGGGAGTCGGCGTGGGGACTCATCGTAAAGAGGATTTGATTTATGAAATCAAAAAAACACCGCCACAAGTGTGATGGAAGTTGTTTGCGCTGTTGATGTTAGTTTAGTCGCAACGCTGAAAGTCGCACAGTAGCTATCAATTGTCTATAGCAATCGGCTTGTTCTTGGGGGAGCGGTGGACAAGAATTGGCTCACGTTATGTAGTTGAAGCAGTGAAGTAAAGCGTGGGTTGTCAATGATGACGTCGATAAAGCTAAGCTAGACTCGTGGGGTAAAGGACTTACAAACGTCAACGGTGTGTCAAAGACTGTCAAACCGCTGAGAATCGGAGTACCTGGGGGTTGCGTATAGCCACAGTACCCTCCATAATGAAGGAAATGCTGGTGACCGCCAATTCAGTCCCGACCCGTATTTCATGCTCGACAGTCACAAACCTATACCCTTGAAGCACCGCAAGGATTCAATAGTGGATGACACCATGCTTGGACCCTGCTAACTCAACCTTGCGGCCCGTCTCCACGAGTGCCCGGAACATGCTCACGTCGTACCAATCGAGGAACGGCATGTCGGTAGCTCTGGGATCACCAATCTAATGGCTTGATCTGATAAAGATATCAGACAGTAAGACCGCCTGGAACCGCTGCTGGCGCCCTCGGACCTGGCGTCATAATGCAGCGCAGAGTTTTCAAGCCTGCCCCGCAGTGCATGTCGAAAGGTGCTTTTGTCGCTGTACGAAGCCTGGGCTGGCTGTGCGCCGTGCGGGATGGCGTCTGGAGGTGGGTAGAGAGGCAGAGAGTTATCAGATGTGATTGATCAGATTAGATGAAAATTTGCGCAGCGGTCTCGGAGTCTGTTCGGCGTTATTGGCGTCGCTCGCTACCGCCGCCGGCCCCCCTAAACACCTTCCCATGTGGATGGGCTATGCAGCAATCTTCGGGGGACTTTCTCGATGCGACTTAGTACGTCGTCGGTGCTGAATCGCATCGGTGCAGACCCTGAAATTAGATTATCAGACCCGACTGCCGACCGAGCGATGAGCCGTGGGCGGGCCTGTGCGCTTATCTGATGATCTGATATGATCCGCTGGCAACTCCTGGGCAGCACCCCACGCATCCGAAGTCGGCTGTTGGTCGGAATCGAGGTTGGCGCGCAGACTGATCAAAGAAGCGGCTGGTTGACATTGACGAAGGAGATGCGTAGAGGGGGACCATGCAGGTGGGTGGAGTCAAGTCGTCTCTGGAGTGGTCGTCATGAAAACCGATGGCGTCTTCGGCATGGACCGCTCATGGGCACCTGCCAGCTTCACCGTCCTCCCACCTGCCCAGGTGCACCGTCTCCTGGACTCCGTACATCCACTGCAGCTGCACACCATTATAACTCCGTACCTGCTGCAACCTTGAACGCCTCTTTGTATCCTCCCGTCACTCTTCTCCGCTAGCGGCTCGCGTTCAGTCTAGTCTCGGAGAAATCTTGTCAGATTCTGTCCATGAATTACGTCTTGACTCGACCCGGGCCGGGGAGCGACAGTATCGCGCTGGAAGCTGCGGCCAACAGCTCCATCCACGACCCGCTCACTTCCCGAGCCTTTCCATGGTCTATATTCGCCCTCAATACGTTGCTGCTACCAATCAAAGATCCTTGATATCGACATCAACGGAAGACACCCAATCCCAGTCGCTTCGCATGAAATCATACTATGGACCCCTCTACTAGGCCATCACTCGACGAGCCACGACACAAAGCAGTTACAGCTTAAAATTCACCTGCCATCATCACAAATCGAGAAAGCAATCCACCAAGCAGAAAAAGGAACACGGGCCATTCAATTTATTACCGTTTTTCGTCACTAGCCTGTCCACGCTCCAATACCCGCATATAAAAAGTCGCTCCGAATTGAGCCCAGGGCTTTCTTTCCTCGAGCTACTTTTCAATACCGATAACTGCGCTAATCCTACTGTGGAACATGACTCCTGAATCTACCTTAGCGCCATCTATCTTGAACAGACATCCTGTGGTTATTGAAGGCCCTCAACTTCTTCATGAGCTTGTCTCAAAAACTTCAAGCGACACAGACATTGCCATCGATTTCCTGGAAAATGGATCGAAGAGAAGGAGAATCAGCTACGAGTCCCTCCACGTTTTGAGCGATGGTCTCGCTAGCACAATCACCAGTGTGCTGGAAAAGCTGGAAGATGACGCCACTATAGTGCCGGTTCTCCTACCACAATCACCGGAGCTGTACGTAACACTACTAGCCATCTCAAAGGCCGGAGGATCATTCTGTTCTCTGAGTCCAGACACGCCTACGGAACGGCTGAATTTCATTCTCCGCGATGTCTCTGCGAAGCTTATCATCACGGATTCGGCCCACGCGTCGATGATCCGCGCAGAACGGAAAGCACGAGTACTGCTAGTAGATCAAGAACTTCCAGGATGCGGGAATGACCCACTCAGCAGGAGGCGCGCAGTCACTACAAATCACCTAGCATATGTTCTCTATACCTCCGGGTCTACAGGGCTCCCAAAAGCCGTCTGTGTATCCCATCGAGCCGCCACGCAAAGCCTGCTTGCTCACGATAGACACATCCCAAAATTCTCTCGCTTTCTTCAATTCGCCGCCCCGACCTTTGATGTTTCCATTTTTGAGATCTTCTTCCCGTGGTTTAGGGGATGCACTTTGGTTGGCTGCACGCGCGCTCAGATGTTGAATGACTTGCCTGCAACTATGGCTTCGCTCGAGGCAGATGCAGCCGAGCTCACTCCTACTGCGTGCTCACTACTTATGGGGCGCAAGAGCGTCCCAGGACTGAAGCTATTACTTACCATTGGAGAAATGCTCACCCAAAGTGTTGTCGACGAGTTTGGTGGGGACCACTCGACTGATAGCATGCTGTGGAACATGTATGGACCTACGGAAGCATCCATACACTGCGCTGTGCAGCCCAGTTTCACGTGGAGTTCCCCCCTGAGTAACATTGGTTTTCCATTAGACACCGTTTCTGCTATGGTTGTGGCCCCTGCGTCGGATACATTGTCTTCGAGTCAGATACAAGTGTTGCCAGTTGGAGAGGTCGGCGAATTGGTATTAGGTGGGCCTCAGATCGCCGAAGGATATCTTAACCGTCCCAACGAGAATAAGTCATTTATCCGGGACACTGAATATGGCTATTTATATCGAACTGGCGACAAAGCTCGAATCGGACAATCTGGGCTCTTGGAGTGTCTAGGCCGTATTGCCTCTGGCCAGGTGAAACTTAAGGGCCAAAGAGTCGAGCTCGGAGAGATTGAACAAACAATATCCAAGGTTGATGGTTGCGGCGCAGTGGTGGTAATGGTCATCAAGGACAATCTCGTAGCATTCTGCGCTACTGGCTCTCGAACTCTAGAGAAAGACGCTGTAGTGGCCACATGTGAGCGTTGGCTACCTACGTTCATGATACCTACTTCCGTCCACTTCATCCGGCATATGCCTCTGCTAGAATCCGGAAAGATCAACAGAAAGAGTTTGGAAGCGCAATATTTACAAAAGAATGTGCAAGAAGACATCTCGCCACTTATACCGGATGACCGTACTGGTCAAGCTATTTTACAAACCGTAAAAAGGCATCTGAATTGGGTTATTTCGTTGGATTCCAGTCTGGTTTCTGTGGGGTTAGATTCGCTTAGCTCGATCCAGATCGCCTCTTCTCTCCGCGAACAGGGTTATAACCTAGGGGCCCTCGATGTATTGTCGGCCAAGACTCCTAAAGACCTAATACGGATATGTCAACATACAACTGCTGGCGACATAACGATTTCTCAACAGGATTTCGGTATTCCTCGTGAAATCGCATCGGACATCCCAGAGCTTACAGGTCTCAAAGACGAGATTGAGTCCATACTGCCTTGTGCACCATTACAAGAAGGAATGCTTGCAGAAACCATAGTCAGGCCAAATGCATATTGCAACTGGGTAGAAATCGAATTGCAGTCTACTCGGGACTTTACAGAAATACGCACGCTTCTCGAAGAAATCGCTCAAACTAATGAGATACTACGCTCTGGTTTCTGCATGTCAACCCGAACCTCGGGTTCTTTCTTACAAGTGGTCTGGAAAAGGTTGGCACAGCAGCAGATCATGGAGGTCACAAGGTTTTCGAAGGCATACTCTCTTGAGTCAGTCGTGTCTTTGCTAAGGCCATTGGTCATTCAGGTCAATATAGGCTTCGAACGGCCGCGATTACTCTTCCAGATGCATCATGCTTTATACGATGGTTGGTCACTAGACCTTCTCCTGAACGATCTCGGCACTCTTAGAAGAGGAGCGACATTAGATGCTCGTCCGCAATTCCGGGAAGTCGTCAAATACCATTCACTATTACGGAACACCGACGAACTTGCGAGGGATACTGAATATTGGACTAAGACTCTCCGGGATTTCCACCCTATATCTCTCCCCAACTTCCACGGCAGGATTCTACCTAGCGGTACACTTCAGTCAGTTCAGTTGAAGTCAAAAATCAACGTCGCTATCTTACACGAACGAGCAAGGGAGTGTGGTTGCAACCCACAAGTTTTTTTCCAATCGGCGGTTGCATACGTCATGAGCTTGTATCTCGATTCGACTGATGTCGTTATTGGTACTGTAACTTCTGGAAGAACTATTCCCATAACCGGCATCGAGAAAATCCAAGGGCCATGCATCGCTTCCCTTCCGCTTCGCACAGACTTCTCAAAATGCCTTCATGTGAGTCAGCTTCTGAAAGATGTCCAGGACACGAATCGTGCGATGTTACAACATTGTACACTGCCATTACGAGACATCACTAAACTCTGCAGTTCGGGTGGCAACCTTTTCGAGGTGCTGTTCGTTTGGCAGCAAAATCTCATATCTAGGGACGTCGAAGATAGCGGAATTAAGCTTATAGACAGTGCAGACGTTTCAGGGTTTAAAATCACACTGGAATTCGAGCCACATCACGACTACATTAATTTGCAAGCCACATATGATTCTACAACTATTCCCGAGGAACAAATCCTCTTCTTATCACATCAGATTGATGATGTCGTGGACTACTTTTTGCACAACGTCGATAGTACTGTGGATTCTGTCGTCAATGGCTTTAGCACCCATAGCTTGTCGATCGCAAACCCTTCGCCCAAATGGCCGCCTATACGTCACGGTCCCTCCTACGGAGTTGAGCAGATGGCGGTGAGCACGCCGAGCAAAGAGGCTTTAATTATCGGTCACATCAGAGATGGGATCATGGTCGAAAAAGACAAGCTCACCTATGGCGATCTGAACGCACGAGCAAACCGAGTTGCACATGCTCTCATAAGTCATGGTGTTGGTTACGACAAACTCATCTGCGTTCTTATGGAAAAATCGGTTAATCTATACATATCTATACTGGCAGTTCTTAAAGTCGGGTCTGGTTATCTGCCTATTGCTCCAGATTCCCCACCGGAAAGGACGCGAAAGATTCTAGCGGACGCTGGCGTCGAAATCTGCCTTAGCGATAGTTCAGCCACCTGTCATCTCAGAGAGCTAGGCTCATATACAGTCCTCGACCTTGATCATATCGATCTTTCGATGTATTCAGACCAGAACCCAGCCATCGCGTATGATGGTGCCCATCTTGCATATGCGATCTTTACGTCTGGCAGCACCGGTGCCCCGAAAGGCGTGCTTGTTACCCAAGACAATCTGATGAGCAATCTCGAGGAATTATCCACCATATATCCGACTTCTAGTGACGGTAGACTTCTCCAATCCTGCTCGCAAGCATTTGACGTTTCGGTGTTCGAGATATTCTTCACATGGAATAATGGAATGTGTCTATGCACGGCAGCTAAAGACGATCTCTTTTATGACCTTGAGGCCTCAATTCGACAATTTGGCGTTACTCATTTGAGTCTGACGCCTACTGTTGCGTCTTTGGTTGATTCGAGTTGCGTCCCGAAAGTTAAATTCCTCGTCACGGCTGGTGAGGCTGTGACTGAGCACGTGAAGAGGCAATGGGCAGACAGAGGGTTGTACCAAGGTGTTTGTACGAACTTTCCTATTCGAAATAATCTTCTAACAGAAGCTAGTACGGTCCTGCTGAAACAACTAATATCGCAACTGTTCGACCTCGGATGTCCAGTCAAGATCTTATCAACAATATCGGCTCTCCACTTAGTAACACCTCCGCATTCGTTCTGGATCCAAACAGCGTTACTGTCAGGCCACGAGGAGCCATTGGGGAGCTCTGTTTTGGAGGGGCTCAGGTCTTTCGAGGGTATCTTAACATGCCCGACCTGAACGCCGAGAAAATTGTGAATCATCCTAGGTTCGGCCGTATATACCGGTCTGGTGATATGGGCATGCTACTTCCCGACGACTCGATACTTTTCACTCGCCGTGTGGATGACCAGGTTAAAATACGAGGACAAAGAGTCGAACTCGCTGAGATTACGTCTACGATACTGGACAACTCTACCGTTCGGGATTGTGCAACCCTTCTTCTACAACTCGACGACTCGACTCAGAGACTTGTGGCTTTCTGGGTACCCACTGAGGTTTCTGGACAAGAACTTAAGGGAGCGCACGCTCTGGCCGTGAACACGCAAGTTATTACACAGAAATACCAGTATTCGATCCGCACCATATTCGATGAGCTGAAACTGCGGCTACCGTCTTACATGATACCAACTCATCTAGTTCCAATCAACCGAGTTCCCATGACTCCGCAAGCAAAATTAGATAAGCGATTGCTTCGTACAAGTTTCGAAGGCCTTACTCCTGAGCACTTAGAGCTAGTCGCTTCTGTTCAATCCAGCAACGAGAGCCTTGAAACACTCTCAGACCGAGAGAGGGCTTTCGCGGAAGTTCTGGCACAGATTTTTGGCCTTCCACCGCACAGGATACGGCGGTCGTCCTCATTTTTCAATATGGGCCTTGACTCGGTTTCAGCTATAGCTTTCTCAAGTGGGCTCAGACGATCTGGTCTGGGAAATATTTCGGTGTCTAATATTCTGAAGAACCCCACGATAGCACGACTCTCTGCTACAGACTCTGCATACCCCTCAGCCTCTTCTGGTCATGGATTTGTCCCATTGTCCAGCGTATTCCGCCAGGATCAAATCTCTCATATCCGCTCAGAATTTCAAGATCGAGGCTTACGGGTACAACAAATTTTGCCGTGTACCCCCATCCAGGAAGCTATGTTATCAAGTACGCTACGTGACGGGCAGATGGCTTACTGTAACACGATGGTATTCAACGTAAGTGGAAAAATGTCTCGATTGAAAGAGTGTTGGTCGTCTATAGTCGCGCGGCACGCAATGCTACGCACCGCTTTCACACAGACGGATCATGAGCAGTATACATTTGCCCAAGTGGTCATCGAAAATGCATCAATTGAGTGGGATCAGTTGAGACCTACTGAAGACGTACAGTTGTATTCTCAAAGAACACTCAATGGTTTGCTGGAGTCACAAAAACCCCCTATTGGCCTAGCTACCCGAAAATCTGGTTCTTTGGAACAATTAATCTTCTGCTGTCATCATGCTCTCTATGATGGGATTGCCATTTCTATTCTAGAGAAGGAGGTCCAACAGATTTATACAGAACACACACTCCCTCCTCCTGTCCCCTTCGAAGGATATCTGCAACATATGGTATCTCAGGATTTTGAAGCCTCCGACCGTTTCTGGACGTCTGCATTGGCTGGAATGGAGCCCAAACCTTTCCCAAATTTAACAGAAAAGGCCCAGATCGCCACCTCACGGTCTGAGTCGTTCGGAACTGTACTGCAAAGTCCCCTTGGCGATGTGCTACAAGTCTGCCAGAGCCTATCGGTCTCTCTTCTACCTGTGATACAAGCTACATGGGTCAAATTGCTCTACTTGTACACTGGTGAGGATGACTTGTGTTTTGGCAACGTCGTGAGCGGGCGGACCTTGCCCGTAAAAGATTTGGACCGCTTGGTCGCACCTTGCTTCAACACGTTACCGGTTCGCGTCAATTTCGACTTTCGGAGAAGCAACGCCGAGCTCATCAAGCAACTTCACAGCTTCAACATCGACTCGTCTCCTTTCCAGTTAACGCCTCTGCGACGGATCCAAGCTACCGCGCGTAATGACCTTGGACATTTATTTGACACTGCTGTCATCTTACAACAGCCACACGAGCGTCTTGACGAGTCAATTTGGAGTCTAGCGCATGATTTGGGAAGCATGGACATTCCGGTCGTCTGCGAAGTATTGCAGGACAAGGAAGACAATCTATTGAGACTCGTCCTCCATCATCATACAAGTCACTTTTCCACAAAAGAAGCAAAGATTATAGCGGAGACTTTTGACTATGTTTTACAGGCTTTACTCCAATTTCCTGCATCTCCCGCTAAGGACCCTGTTGGATTTCCTCCTAAGATACTAGCCGAATCCAACAAAGACTTCATCTCGCATAGCCTCGGGGAATCGGAGTTACTGCATTCTGGTATGGAGCGCAATGCAATGCTGCAACCAGACTCAATTGCTCTAGAGTTCCATGACGGCAATGCGAAAACCACTTGGAGTTTCGGTATATTGAACGAAAGGGCAAACGAGATAGCGTATGCATTGATTAAGCAAGGCGTTGGGCCTGAGGATATCGTTCCGGTCCACATTTCCAAAAGCCCTCAATTTTACGCTAGCATGCTTGGGATATTGAAAGCAGGGGCAGCCTTCGCTCCATTCGCTCCTTTTCTTCCAACAACCAGAAAGAGGTTCATGCTATCTGACCTCCGGCCAAAGGTGCTGATATGTACCAAAGAGTCATATCCCGACTGGTGCGACAACGTCGACATTCTGAATGTGGATACTTTGGAAGAAGAGAGCAAGACAAATCCCAAAATTCGCCAGCTCAGTGGTACAAACCTCGCGTATTGTCTGTACACCTCGGGCTCGACTGGAACCCCTAAAGCCGTTCTTATGGAACACCGCTCTCCTATTCAAACAATTGAAAGCTCTCGGACGTTGATTCCTTGGGAACGACGCACTTCGAGATTACTACAGTATGCCGCTATTACATTTGACATGTGTTACTACGACTGTTTTCTCGCTTGGACCTTTGGTTTCACTCTTTGCGCCGCAGAACAAGACTCGATGCTGACCCACCTTGCTTCCACGATTAACTCACTGGACGTTAGTATCTTAGACCTTACCCCATCGGTCGCTAGCATCATCTCAAGGGCTGAGGTACCGAGCGTGAAGTGGCTATTCTGCATCGGCGAGACAATGTTACCAGAGATTGTAGAAGAATGGGAAGGAACATGTGTCAATTCGTTCGGCCCCACAGAAACTGCCTTTTGCAATACTATCTTCGCAGTCGGGAAGAATATCAAGACTACGATTATCGGCAAACCTTTCGCTACCACTTCCTTCTCTGTATTCGCTCCAAAATCTACCCAATCACTCCCGATTCTTGCTGTAGGAGAATTGGGTATTGGAGGTGTGCAAGTGGCTAGAGGTTATCATGGCAATGCTGAGCTTACTGCGCAGAAATTCGTATATGCGAACGGTCAGAGATTTTACAAGAGTGGGGATATGGTTCGCATGCTTGCTAACGGGAATTTTGAGTTTCTGGGGCGAGCTGATGATCAGGTGAAGATAAGAGGCCTGAGAGTTGAACTGGGAGAGATCAGTCACGCGCTTCGAAACTCTCACGAAAATATTACCACTGTCACCACACAGGTACTGACCCTGGATTCCGGCACGAAAGACCAACTAGTTGCGTTTATAGTTCCGCGACATCCTGTGTCTGGCCAGGAGAAGCTGGAGTTGACACGGCATGCGGAAAGGGCGGCGAAAAGCAGCCTCCCGTCGTACATGGTTCCTCAATTTTTCATCTTCATTGATGCTATACCCTTGTCGTTCGCCGGAAAAGTCGACAAAAGTGCGCTCAAGGTCTTCTTCAACAACTCGGAGGAAGCCAGATTTGTGAGCGACCCAAGTGACGAGGCTAGGCCAGAGAAACACCAGTGGAGCGCAACCGAGAGTCAAATCCGAGAGGTTTTTGCGAAAATCTCGAAGACTACACTAGAGAGGATATACCCCACTACTTCGATTTTCCAGTTAGGTCTCGACAGTATCAGTGCAGTACAAATAGCCGCAGCGCTCCAGAAACAGGGTTTGCATGTCACTGCAACAGACGTGATGAAGTACATGAATTGTACTGACCTCGCAGCGCATATCGACCGCTCGGACGAGCGCATTGCTCCTGTGGAGATCGCTTTCGACTTTGAGGACTTCCACAAAAACCATGTAGCGGAGATCACTGACGAGCTTGGTGTCAATAAGGAGGATATTGAGGCCATTCGTCCGTGCACCCAGCTTCAAAAAAGCATGATATCACAGTTCATCGCAAAAGACGGCGCCGTCTATTTGAACTATGTCAGATTCCAACTCGGCGCCGATGTTCAGTTGTCTCGTTTGAAAGCGGCGTGGTCCTCGACCATGCAGAAGCATGTCATGTTACGGACTGGCTTTGCTCATGTGCAAGATAACAGGCATGCCTTTGTTATGATACACTTAACGACTGCGGCCTTCAGTCTGCCCTGGAACGACACGACAGAAACTTCAAATCCGGAATACGATGGATGGCTTGACCGGATGAAGAACGATGTTTTGAATCAGCTGCATCGGCCGCCATGGCGTGTTCGGATTGTCAGTGTTGGGGATACAACTTGTCTTGATCTGGCTATCCATCACGCTCTGTTCGATGCACAGAGCCTGCGCAGAATTCTTCAAGACGTCTCACACACGTACATGGGTGTGGTCCCGGATACACCTCCGCCATTGGATCCAGCTCTGAACAAAGTGCTTCAATTGAGTGAGAGGAAGAGCACCCAAGGAAGCGAGTTTTGGCAAAGACTTGGGAACGCCGCTACCCCTACACACTTCCCTAATGTTGCTCCTCTAAGATATAATCTAACTGAACCTGTTACAGCTACGAGGATATGTTCACACTCTTTACTGGATCTTGAAGCTGGCTGTCGAAGGTTAAACATCACACTCCAAGCTGCTGGAATTGCTGCCTGGGCGTCAATATTATCCCAATACACGGGCGAACCCACCATAACAACTGGAGTTGTTTTATCCGGCCGCAACTTTGAAGGTGGCGAACTTGTCGTGTTTCCCTGTATTACGACTGTGCCATTTGTGTGCAACGTCTCAGACAACAAGGAGGCAATGCTGAAGGATATCATGGATTTGAGTGCTGAAATGCAACAACATCAATTCACCCCTCTCAATACAATCCAAGGTCTCATGGGATATCCTAATGAGCCCTTATTCGACTCCATTTTCGCATACCAGAAATTCTCCCACGACGAGAGGCAAGCTGAGCTCTGGACTATCGTCGACGAGAAAGCAACAGTCGAGTTCCCTATCTCCATCGAACTGGAGCCAAAAAACGATCGGCTGGAGTTTCGACTTAGCTTTCTACCACATGCGGTACCTACTGAACAAGCGACATTGATTCTGGACCAGCTCGATCATATGATGAGCCGATATGTTTTCTTGGACTTCCAGGCTACGGACATGTTCTATGACCCGGCAATCTACTCTATAACTCCCGCGAAACAACAAAGTCTTCCCTCTAAAGCGAACCTCCTCCATGAACTCGTTGAGCTGACCGCGCTAAAATACCCCAATCGCATTGCTCTTGAGTTCGCGAGCACGGTTCGAAAAGAAGAGTATGCGAGCTGCACATGGACATACGCTCAGCTTGATGCTGAAGGCAACCAAATTGCGCACCTCATCCTCTCTCACGGTGTCCGTCCGGAAAGTTTGGTTGGCATCTGCTTTGATAAATGCCCTGAGGCGTCTTTCGCCATACTAGGGATACTCAAAGCCGGCTCTGCATTCGTAGCACTGGACCCCGGATCTCCAGCCGCACGCCAAGCGTTTATCGTCGAAGATTCACGGGTTCAAATTGTCCTATCAATGAAAAACCAGTCACAGAGGTTGCGGGGTAAACTCGACGTGAGGATCTTGGACCTAGATCAGCTTGATCTACGATCCTTCCCCAGAACGAAACCGTCCTTGGTGAGAGCCATCGGTCCGCAGGATAGGAGCTACTGCCTCTACACCTCGGGCACCACCGGCACTCCCAAAGGATGTGAGCTCACCCACGAGAATGCCGTCCAAGCCATGCTCTCTTTCGAGCGTCTCTTTGCTGGGCATTGGAATGAAGAGTCACGGTGGCTTCAGTTCGCGTCCTTCCACTTCGATGTCTCGGTGCTCGAGCAGTACTGGAGCTGGATGGTTGGCATCTGCGTTGTGTCTGCGCCCCGGGACCTGCTTTTTGAGGATCTGGCAGGCTCGATCGAAAGCTTGCGGATCACTCATATCGATCTAACGCCTAGTCTCGCTCGCATACTGCATCCGGACGATGTGCCTAGTCTTTGCAAGGGCGTCTTCATCACTGGAGGGGAGAGTCTCACACAGGAGATTCTCGATGTCTGGGGCCCCAAAGGTGTCATTTACAACGGGTACGGTCCTACAGAAACTACTATAGGCATTACGATGTACCCCGGTGTACCTCATAATGGGAAACCGTCAAACATTGGGCGCCAATTCGACAATGTTGGCTCCTTTGTTCTAAACCCCGCTTCTGAGGTCCCTGTTTTGAGGGGAGCGATCGGCGAACTATGTGTGTCCGGGAAGCTTGTGGGGAAAGGCTATCTCAATCGCCCTGAACTGACCAAAGAACGCTTCCCCACGCTTGCTCACTTCAACGAGAGGGTTTACCGCACCGGAGATTTGGTCCGTATTCTGCATGACAATGATTTCGACTTCATAGGTCGCGTCGACGATCAAGTCAAGCTAAGAGGACAGCGTCTTGAGATTGGAGAAATCAACTCAGTCATCAAGCGAAGTAGTGGTGGAATACTGGACGTGGCAACATTGGTATTGAAACATCCGAAGCAACAGAAAGATCAGCTTGTTTCATTTGTCGTGTCCTCCAGCACGTCGGCAGAACCAAAGATCGTACTGGAATCGACAACGGATTTACAAAAAGCTAAGCAAGCTTGCGACGAGACTCTCCCGGGTTACATGATTCCAACGCATCTCCTGTCAATAACCACACTGCCGCTGTCGGCAAACAACAAAATAGATACGAGGAAGCTTCGTAGGATGTATGAAGACCTGTCCGGTAACGACTTGCAACTCCTTTCGGGCGATCCTCAGAAGGAGGTAATATGGTCGAAAGATGAGCGGAAGATTAGAGATGTGCTGAAACAAGTGCTGGAAATCGATCACGACACCATTGCTAAGGAGTCCAGCTTCTTCGAATTAGGAATGGATTCCATCTCCGTCATTGGACTCTCGAGGGCGTTCAAGCAAGCTGGATTCCCGAATGCGACAGCATCTGTACTCATGAAGCATACGACTATAGGCAAAATAGCCAAGGTGCTGTTAATGGACAAAACTTCTGACCGCGGCTCCATCATAGCGGCGCAACAATATATCACCGCAATTCAGCACCGCCACAGGCGAGGTGTTGCTGATACACTTCTCGTCGACACACGGGAGATCGAGGCTCTCGCACCATGCACCCCTCTTCAGCAAGGAATGATTGCAAGAGCTCTTGATAGCGATCGGGGGCTCTACTTCAACGCCTTCCAATTCAAGCTCGATCACAGCATTAACCAGGATAGGTTACATGACTCTTGGGAAGAGGTATTCAGATCAACGCCTATCTTGCGCACTGTATTCGCGAACACCGACGACGGCTATGTACAGGCTGTACGCCGGAGTATGCCGTTTCCTTGGAGGGTCTACCCTCTTTCCGAGGAAGAGTCGCTAAAGGAGGCTAGTGAAAAGCTCCAAAGGGAATGGTGGCAGCTCAACCGCAAGGAACTCAGAAGGCCGTTCGAGGTTATCTTCGCAACTTCGACAGAGAAGACCGTTTTGATCGTACATATATTCCATGCGCTTTACGATGGAAATAGCATTGAGATGATGTTTCGGGCGGTCTGGAATCATTATAACGGTAGTCCTGAAAGCGTCGAGCGGCCGTCATTTCTGTCTGCCTTGCCTCACGGTCCCTTGCGCATTGTTGATGGCAGTGAAGAGTTTTGGAAGACTCACCTCGCGAATTTGTCTTTCACGCCTTTCCCGAATCTCGTCGATAAGCCAAGCGAAGGCGCGATCATGGTTACGCGACACGCTCGGGGCGTAACAGACTTCGAAAGTACGAGGCGCAACCTCAATGTCACCGCGCAGGCTATCGTGCAGGCATGTTGGATTTCTGTAATGCACAGGCACATACACGGTCCAGTCACACTCGGTATGGTGGTTTCAGGACGCAGCATTGATTTCGAAGGCGCAGATCGAGTCATTGGGCCATTATTCAACACTATCCCGTACCAGTATAGGCCCAGACGCAGTGCGACATGGAGCTCTCTAATCAAGGAGACTCACGATTTTAACGTTGCCGCGCACCCCTTCCAGCATACACCATTAAGAGACATAATGAAGTGGTGTAAGCGGAGTCCAGACCAGCCGCTATTCGACACGTTGTTCGTGTATCGGATCGCAAACAATGATGATGCGTGGGCAAATAATGGCCTGGCAGTCCTAGAAGATGGGGAGGTCGAGGCTGATTTCCCATTGGCAATTGAGATTGAACAAAGAGGGAACTCGCATTTGAAGTTCACTCTGGTCAGTCAGGGACATGTCTTGGATAGGAGAACTTCGGAGCAGCTTCTAAATAGCCTCGAGGAAAGTTTGAAAGCGGCGTTGGCCGACCCCGAAGCAGCAGTTGAGACTTACTACCGCGAAGAGAAGTTTAGGAACCAAGAGTCCAAAGAAATTGCACCGCGGCCTATACATTCCGACGATAGCAAGTTCGGATGGACCCCCACTGCATCGATAATCAGAGCAGAGATCTCGAGTCTTGCAGGCATTCAAATCGAAGGAATCCGACCATCAACGTCGATATTCGAACTCGGTCTCGACAGCATCGACGCGATCAAACTGTCATCCAAACTCAAGAAACACGACATCGACCTCCCTGTTAGTGGTATCATGCGCAGCCTCACGATCGCAAAAATGGAAATCAACACAATCAACAGGCAAGAGTGGAGCGATCAACCTTCTAACATGATTTTTGAAACGCATAAGAGGCGGCTAGAGAACTATGCTCGCCGCCGGGGAGCCGAAAAGACCGAAATCGAACAAATACTTCCTCTAACGCCTTTACAAGAAGCAATGGTAGCCGAGATGTCTGCATCAGGCTACACGAGATACTACAACCACGACGTGCTTCGGATAGCGCCAAACACTGACATCGAAAAGCTGCGAAAAGCCTGGGAGGAAGTTGTGGAGCACTCTCCAATATTGCGCACTTCGTTTATTGAGATTGATGATCCAAACATTGATTACTCTTTTGCACAGATTATCAACCGTACACCACATTATTTCTGGAAGCACAAAGAAATCACCGGACAGCCTGACTTCGCCGAGATCTTCGAAAGTATTCGTCAGGACGTGGCAAAGGCGACTTATACAGGCCCGCCGTTCCATATTCACTTCCTCGACTCATCGGTCCAATCATACTTAGTGCTTTCTATTGCTCATGCACTGTACGATGGATGGTCGCTGAGCCTCCTTCACGCCGATGTTCAGGATGCATATCTTGGCAGATTCGAAGCCCGACCGAGTTACGAGGCCACCCTGGGCGAGATTCTGACAACATCGGGAACTGACGCCGTTGTCTTCTGGCGAGATTACCTCTCTGATGCGAAACCGACTGTTTTCCCAAGACTTCAGAATCCAGACACCAAGAAACCAGTGAAAGTATACAGGAAAGAACAGACCAGTGCTTTGGATCTGGTTAGTATTACTTCGTTCGCCAAAGCCAATGGTACTTCCCTCCAGACTCTAGGGCAGACTACCTACGCTTTGGTCTTAGCATCGTATTTGAAGTCGTTCGATGTTACATTCGGCTCCGTTCTCTCAGGTCGCGACGATGCTGTGAAATCCGAATTGCTCTTCCCGACTATGACTACAGTCGCAGTCCGAACAATACTCCACGGCAGTTGTCGAGACATGCTCCAGTATGTGCAAGAGAGCTTCTCAAGCATCAAACCATACCAGAATCTGCCACTGCGGAAGGTGCAGTCGGTAGCTGGTATCCAAGGAAACTTGTTTGAGAGTCTATTCATCTACCAGAAGAGAAACAATAGTGGTGGTTCGAGTGGGCCGGAGTTGTACACGAGCGTACAGGGCCAGAGTGATGTTGAGTATCCGCTCTGTGTGGAAATGGAGCTTATTGATGAAGAGCTCGTGTGGCGGTGTGCACTGAAGGGCGATATGTTCGAGGAACCAGAAGCAGAAAAACTGCTCAACACACTGGATCAAATTCTCAAGAGGCTTATCCAGCATACCGACTCTCCAGTGATCAGCTTCGAGGCAAACGGCGCGTCAATATGCGGCCTTCCAGCGCTCGAGCACGAAGAGACGACGACTCCGGACGACATATCTCCGAAGATGACGGAAGCGGCTGCACCCGGCTATTCTTCGACCAAGAAAACGATCCGTGAAGTCTTAGCCTTTGTCTCTAAGACTCCGGAGGACGAAATCACGGACGATATGACCATCTTCCATGTCGGACTGGACTCCATCAGCGCCATCAAAGTCTCCTCGCTGCTCCGCAA
The DNA here is from genome assembly GCA_011032825.1 of Massariosphaeria phaeospora. NCBI lineage: Eukaryota > Fungi > Ascomycota > Dothideomycetes > Pleosporales > Massariosphaeria > Massariosphaeria phaeospora. The sequence goes on along the minus strand of JAADJZ010000030.1, from coordinate 283,971 downwards.
ACGATCAGTTGATATTAGTGTTGGCGAGATGATGAAGGCTGGTACTATAAAGAAGATGGCACAGGTTGCGGATGAGCGGATGCAGGTTGAAGAGGACGACGAAAAGAGTTCGGAAGATATTCTTACCCAAGCCATGCGAGGCGTACTTTATACGGATGCTCTTCGCTATATGGGTCTCACCGAAGCGGATATCGAGCAGGTTCTGCCAACTACTGCCGGGCAAATCTACATGCTTTCCATGTGGCTTAGATCCAGTGGAGTTTTGTTTTATCCGGAGTTTGCTTACCAGCTTAAGGGCGCCGTCTCCTTCGAGGTGCTTCAAGAGTCGTGGAAGAAGCTTGTAATTCGAAATCCTATTCTCCGGACTTGTTTCTTGTCTACAGACACTGGTAGCTCGTCGTACGTTCAAGTAGTACGCCGAGAAGTGAACTGCGACATCACCGAATGGGAGCAGTCGAAAACATCATCAACCGTTAACGATCGTACGCGGACGCAACCATGCGTCTATCTATTCGCAGCGAAGAACACAACCGGTTGGGACCTGAAACTGAGAATCCATCACGCTCTCTACGATGGCGTCAGTCTCCCGCTTCTAATGCAGCAGCTCCAAGACCTTTGTAACGGTCTTACGCTCCCTGCCCCACCCCCTACATTCAACAAACTCCTCGCATCCAGCACCACCCCACCCGCCATCAAAGCCCGCAAAGCCTTCTGGAAACATTACCTCAACAACGTCACGCAACACCACCTCGCCCAACCCAGCTCCCCCATAACCTCAAAAACCGAGATCTTCAAACCCGCCCTTCTCCCCAGCGTCAACACCCTCGCATCCCTCGCCCGCAGACACGGCATCACAACGCACTCCCTCCTCCTCGCCGTCGTCGCCAAACTCTACGCGGCACTCACTTCCACGCCCCCGACCTCCGACGTCGTCATCGGCATCTACCTCGCCAACCGCTCCCTGCCCATCGCGCACATCGCCTCTGCCGCCGTGCCGACGCTCAATGTGCTGCCGCTGCGTGTTCAGGCGCCGCTGGATGAAAACAACACGCTTTTCAATATAGCGGCGCAGATTTTATATGATTTGCAGAAGATCTGCAGCGTGGCGAACGCGGGGGCGAGATTGAAGGAGATTGCTGAGTGGACGGGTGTGCGGGTGGATCTGTGGGTTAACTTTTTGAACTTGCCGGATATGCGGGATGAGGGGGGTGAGCTGCAGGGTGGTAATGGTGAGCACCGGGTGAAGATTGCGCACGAGGGGGCGTGGGAAGGGGGGGTTAGCAGGGTGAGAGAGGTAGTGGGTGGTGATGGGTTTGAGGCTCCGAGGGAGTTGGGGGGTATGGATGATGTGCATGAGGCGTATTTGGTGAGTGACATCTACCCATCTGGCAAATCCCTCTCAACGACTTGGCTTGCATGGAGATATGCTAACTGATTCATAGCACTCCGTCGACATCGAAGCTACGATTCGCAAAGGTGCGCTGGACGTTGGGCTCTTCTGCCCAGAAGGTATGCTGGGGCTGGAGGATGCGGAGAGGGTAGTGGAGGACATCAGATTGGCGTTGGAGGGGTTTGGAGATGAGCAGAAGGACCAGGTGGTGATGTAGGAACTTGGAAACTGGGTTTTCTTGTCAAGTTGCTGTCTGTAGGCGGAGTTTTGGAGTTTTCTTCTTATAGATATTTTTTCATGTTTCCAAAAGTATATCAGTTCAGTTCGCGCTTCTTAGCAGAGAGGTTGACTAAGTGAGGTGTTGCCCTGTGTAATAGAGCGGGGAACGAGTAGAGCGAAATTGCAAAGAGTGTCGTTTTCTCATTGTCTCTCTACATACAAAATCTCTCTTTTAATCATCATTTCTATACCATCTCTTGGCTGCTACCGGAAAGTGCTGTTGCGGGAGAGCTTCCTTCTGTAGAGTTTCCAACACACTTCTCTCGGTCGTCAACGAACTTCTGCAAACGTACGTGCCGGATCCTATCCTGATGAAGGGCTTCCGGGGACAACGGATGATCCCAACTCCGTGTTGGAGTGTTGTCCTTCTGATATTGTGCGGCGCAAATCCCGAGTGACAACGTAGCCGGGCGGTAGACCAAAATCGCAATATGATGTTTCGTGGTTTGTGACTGAAATACCGAGTTGACTCACACCAGACGGTTGCTAGTGGTTGCTGGGTGCGTATTTCGACATGACGAGTACAAGTGGTGGAACGCCTTGGTGCTTCGTGCACTGGGGTACATACGCGGGTTCGATGACAAGCAAAGGGTAGAGGAGCTGGTAAAGGTGCCGAGGATCTTGAGGTACGTCGATCTAACGGGAGAGAAAGAGTCATTGTACTTTGCGTTCCAAGATATTTCAGAGTCTCACTGACGCCCAAGCGGCTCTATGATTGGTCAAACATTCATAGTCAGCAATAACTACACGACTCTAATTAATTAATTAAAGACACTTCTATACCTAGTGCTAGAATCTCATATACAACAAGAGGATTAACAGGTTGTGAAAGGCCGTCTTTATTAGCACCAAAGTTCCGCAGAAGGATAAGATACTACGCAAAGCATACGAGAGTAATCAAAAGCTAGCATAACTCGCTGTAGGACCTACACACTACTACTGTATATCTCGTACAAACCGTAGCACACGCCTTTATCGCCTATACTACACCCCACCCTCACTATAAACCAACCAACCAACCAACCCCCCCTCCTAATTCTCGCCCTCCTCCACAAAATGCTTACCCACGACACTAAGAAATATCTGGTCCAGCGTCGCCGTACTAACCCCATAATGCCCGACCCCCAACCGCTGCTTCGCGCCCTCCAGCTTCCCAAAGATACTCGCCAGACTATCCTGGCCCCTGGCCCGGACCCTGACGGGCGGAATCGGAATCTCGAATTTGATCTGCCCGTAGCACATCCACTCCTCGATGACGGCGTCGGGGAACTCGCGCTCGACCCACTGCTTGATGCGGTCGCTGTCTTGAAGGCGCGTGTGCGGCGCGTGCCGGTGCACAAGGTGCACGAAGTAGGCGTTGCCGTAGCGGGCGCGCAGGTCGGCCGTTGTGCCGATCGCGAGCATGCGCCCGGCGATGATGCCTGCGCGGCTGGCGAGCGCGTCGGCTTCTTCCATTGAGTGCGTGGTTAGGAGGAGCGAGCGGCCAGGGGTGATGGCAGAGAGGGTGCGCCACATGATGCGCTTGCTGACGGCGTCCATGCCACTGGACGGCTCGTCAAGGAGAAGGACGCTGGGGTTGCCGACTAGGGCGATGCCGAGCGCGAGCTTTCTCTTGTTGCCGCCGGAGAGCTTTGTAGCGATGCGGTTGGCAAACGTCTCGACGCCGACGGATTTCATGATTTCCCCGACGTTATGGGCAGGGTTGGGGATGCCGCGGATTTTGGCATAAAAGGTGAGATGCTCGACGACCGTCATGGAATCTAACGGGTCGATCTGGGTTCGTCTTGTCAGCTCCAGTCAAGGGATAGTGATTGCTAGAGTTTACTAACCTGAGGACACACCCCGAGTTTGGCGCGGGCTTTAGCCCGGTGTGTCATAGCGCTGATTCCATCTATGTATATCTCTGAATTGCCGCTGCTAGGCTGCAGATCTCCGCGAATCATGTTCATGGTAGTCGACTGCAACGAATTAGTGAGAGCGATACTGAATTGTGAAGTGAACTTACCTTGCCCGCGCCGTTTGGCCCCACGAGAGCAAAGCACTCGCTGCGAGGAACACCAAAGGTGACATCGTCCACTGCAACATGCTTCTTGAACCGCTTCCGAAGGTTGAGAACCCGCAGACCATCGCTAGCTCTGGTAGCACCGGCATACTCTGTCGACGCCTCGAGTTCAATTTCGTCATGATCGTCCCTCTTCTTGGATCTCCGACGCAAGCCCGACCCCGACTCTTTCCAGACGATGAAAGCAAACATAATTAAAGACTGCAAGATGAGGTAGAGAATCGGTCCACCAAAAAGGTCGATACGCCCTGCATGTGACGCTAGTTTCTTATCTCGACAGGAGACTCCGAATACGTTCAGGGTGATATAGAGCGCCCGCGCCAGGCTGCATACGGGCGAAATTGTTGCCATCGCGTAGTAAGCAATGTTCATCGTCTTGGTCTGACTCGATGCGTCGGTGAAGGTGAAGACCACCATAAATATAATGAAGTAAACTAGAAACATGAGCGCTTGACTCGCGGCGGCGATCGCGAACGCTGCCAGCTGAGAAGTCGAGAATAGAGATATTGTGTAAGCGTAGAGAACTGAGGCGATACCATAGAGGAGAAAGATGAGAAGCAGAAACTCCATGGCATAATAGAGGTCATTAGTTGAGGCAAACACAATAACAGAAATAATACTGATCAGGACGATGAACATGAAGTCGAACAGCAAATAAGCTAGCCACAAAGGCATAGCACGTACGCCATTACTGTAATGCATCATCCGTATGCCGTGTAGCCGTTCCACCGTAGGGTACAGCGCGACAAATGCTGGGTAAATTGCCATTGAAAGGCCAACGAGAACGATCCACAGCAAGTACCCGCTGAGATTCGACGCAAAGGGTATGTCGAGAAATTCGTATGTCGAGCCAATCGTTATGTTAAAGACCTGATTACTGATCAAGTTGGCAGTGATGTGCGCGAGGATAGGGGGTGCGTCTGCCCGCCATGCCAAAGTGGGCTGGTCACCCAGAAAGAACCCTCCAGGAACCAGTTCGCCGAATCGCTGTCGTACTGCAGAGTCGAATTCTTCAAGGTTGTTGGCATATGAGATGGCGCCTGGTGGTGCCATCGAGATTCGTTCAAGCGCCACCATAGACAGCTCCGCTTGGGGCCCGACTACCAGTTTGTACTCAGCGCCGGCCAAAATCTGACCGACTGTTTCAGCGGAGTCAGCGGGATTACAGTTGCCAGGTTCCACTCCTTTAAGGAAGAGCGTGGAGCAGCCAGCAGCAACAAGCGGAATTAGAAGGAGAGCGATGTACGGCATAGGATTTCGTCGAAATAACGCAAAGCGCTTGGACAGCAGAACCAGGATCTGCTTCCATATGCCGACGGGCTTCCCTTCACCTAGGGACTGGAGGGAACTAAGCTTGAGCTGATCGGGTTTAACCAGAGGCGTCAGGGATTCGAACGACGACCGTTGAGCACGCTCGGCAGTTGCATCCTCTTCGACTTTGAAAAACACGTCTTCCATTGTGGGCCCGTTCACTTCGTAATTGTTCACTCCATCATCTTCTAGTCTTGCCAGGAAGCGGTATGTGTCCGTGGATGTACCGGGAAAATAGACTATGCCGTGCTCTTGCTCCGTGTGGCTAATATTGGCGTAGATAGGAGCCCGGGCTTGATGCGGCACGTGGTGAATCTGGACGCGGTATCCGGAACCCAGTTTGTTTTTGAGCTCGATAGATGTCCCAGACGCCTTAAGTGAGCCTTTGGACAAAATCGAGATTCGATCGGCGAGAAGGTCGGCTTCGTCAAGGAAGTGGGTGGTGAGGATGATGGAGCGGCGGCCACGTTCAGCGAGGAGAATGTCCCAAAGCCTGCGGCGACTCAGAGGGTCTACTCCCGAACTAACTATACAAGTGTCAGTATTTGTTGTACGCAAAAGAAGAAAGAAAGTACCTTCATCGACGCAGCAGACAGTCGAACCACCTGCAAACATCATAGCCATCTGCAGTTTGCGCTTCTGCCCCCCAGAAAGAGATTTCGAAAGACCGCCTGATTTCTTTGCAAGATCGCAGGCGTGGATTAACTTGTCAATCTCCCCTTTAGAGGCTCGCTTGCCGCGAGACTTGATCCCGGATAGAATCGTGACGTGCTCGCGGACGGTGAGGTCGTCCCAGAGTATATTTTTCTAAACTATAGTCAGTTTATAGCGTATTATCTAACTTGTGATCTCATACCTGAGGACAGTAGCCGAATCCTTCTTGCGCATCGAGATAGTTGATCGAGATTTCGCCGCTAGTGACGGCATGGAGTCCAGCGATGGCGTCCAGCGTTGTGGACTGGCAATGTTAGCTACGAGTCATTGATTCTAGCATCTGGGCCAAAAGCTTACCTTGCCACTTCCGTTAGCTCCAAGTAGTACTAAGATCTCCCCACGATATGCCTGCATAGAAAGGTTGTCTACCGCGAGCACGAGTTCATTGGGCTGCTTAGTCCAGAACTGAAGTGTTCGCTGCATCCAGCCAGGGTTGTACTGTTTTGTAAAGTTTTCCAGATTAACAGCTACTGGGGATTGCGTGATGGCGACTTTTCTGCCAGATGTGGATCCGGCACCGTAGATCCACCGTTCGACAAAAGCGCCCATGAGAAGAAAGACTATGGTCTGGAAGATGGCAAAGATGAAAAAAGTGATGGCCGGTAACGTTGACGGACTGTTCGGTGCGGTCGCGGTGAAGTTTAGCGGTTTATTAGCGCTCTCCCACCGAGCGTTGGCCATCAGGTAGTAGATGTAGTTCATGGGCGGGAATATGAACGATAACACGGCAACTACGCCAGTCCCGGCATTCTTCACGAGTTGGGCTATGATACCGAGGAGCAAAGCTGCGATGATGGCAATGACGCCGGATAATTGTGCCTTGCGAAAGAAACTGGCCGCAAAGACTGCGAGAGATGTTGTGCTTAAGCCAGCGAGGAGGTGGAAAATCATGGGAATCACGACTGAAGTGGCAGGGAAACATCTGGCTCCGAGAATAGCACCGCCTACAATCCAGCCTGGAGCATAAAGTAGATCAAAGGCTAGGTGATGTGAGACGATTCGGGCTGCCTGAGGCTGCCAGCGGGCTCGGTTCGGCATCATGGTATCCAGGAGTCGTGCCATGCCGGTTTCGCGCTCGGTCGCAATGAAGCCGGTCACCTGGTATATAGCGCAGGCCACGGAGAGGTAGAACGGAGCGGCTAGGACGCTTATGATCATGTTCATATACCGGCTTCGGCTGTCGTCTTCGCGCTGTTCATTTGTTTTAGAGGTGAAGGGAAATTCGTACACGGTCCGTGATAAGGCTTGCAAGTTCGCACCGGGAGTTGACTTAGCAATGGCGAGATCGATTGCGCGCTGGAGCGGCAGGGTGTACACCTGAGCAGCGTTCGTATCTGTATCCACGAAGAGGTCCTGCCCAAGCGCACCATCAGCGTGCAAAGTGTAGTTCCAGATACCACCATCGCCCTCGGTAGGCGAAGCTAGGAAAGTGGCGGCGCCAATGCAGTCGGAGGTGCCTCGTATGGTCGAGACACAAGCTGTTCGCAGGTCTTCGGCTCGTTCAACTGTCAGCACAGTGACGCCGGAGTTCCTCAGCGGAGGTTCCAGGTCTTCGATAACCCTTTGGATGTCACCATTTGCGAAGCCATTGTTGACGAAGACCACTCGGTCCCGCCCTGCGGTAGCAACGCTCTTGACTTGGGACAGTGAGCGAATGGGTCGGCGGTCGCCTATGCCCCAGGTCTGAGCAGGCGATGTGAAGTTCCGCGTAAAAGACCTGGCTGCATTAGTAATAGTGTCGATAAGAGAATCGTTAGAGGCTCACAGCACGAGTACGATGAGTACTGGGAGGATAAAGGCTCGAAGTGGGGTTGTCAGCCAGTGTCGCCATAGCGTAATGAGTAAGTTCTTCTTTGTCAAACTGATTATTTGGCGAATCAGAAGCGCCATGATGATGTTAAGACACTCCTCTGGGAGTAGATGGAGAAAGACAGACGCAGCGCCGATACGACAGAAAGAGTGTTGTTTGTTGGGCTTGTCTGCTGTAGAAGGTGCATTATATCGCGGATTCTCAGTGGCCCACGGAGAGCACTGCGCCACGCAAGAGTTCAAGCCAAGGCTGGACCCTCAATGCACAGCTCTACTGACGCGTCACTGTCAATCCTGCATGTCGAGGTTGAGGCTGGCACGTATGTTTTTGTGAATGGTAGGGAACGGACACGGATTGGGGCACGGAGTGGAGGAGGGAGCTCATTGGAGGAGCGGCGGTGAGGTCGGGGCCGGAACTCCGCGCACCGACGTAGGGCTAGCTTGTGCGACCATCCGACGACCATCCGACGTCAATTGTTGAGGCGCAAGACAAAACTGTGCTCTGTTCGGACGCAGCCAAGCGCAGGGCACGCGTCGTTCTCGGCACCGGCGACTCAAGTAACGCCTGCAGTGCACTCGCCGGACGCTCGCCCGCTGCCCTGCCTGAAGGCGTTGCTGAGCCTAGCCAACCAGTCTCGCCCCACCCTCCGTTGCTGTATTACCTAGTCTACTAGATACAGTAAAGCTTTGCCCTTAGAACGGTCCCCTTTCGAGATTCGCGCTAGATTTGGATGTACTGTTCCAGAGCCTCAGAGAATGAGCATGAGACTGGCCAGAAAGCGGGAGATTAAGGCTTGCACCGCGTGTGCCAGAGCTAAGGTATTCACTCAACCATCGCCCGCGCCCAGCACGTTTTGGATACTGATGGAATCTGCTAGGTAAAATGTGAGAGTGCAAGCGGCGAGAAATGCAAGCGGTATGTACCCCTCGTCGGACCCGCATCGCAAAGCAATAACCATGACCCCACCAGATGCCAGCGATTGGGCAAAGTTTGTGAGAACCAGGCTCCCGGCGCCCACAGCCATAAGCGATCGCCGGATAGCCAGTACAATAGAGAGTATGTGGATCGGTGACTTTGACCCTTCGGCGACATATCGTACAAGATTGTAATATTTCGCTGAACGCTGGCCGGCCGCCGGAAGGGTTATCCTGAGCTCTAAGAAAGCTTCCGCGATCACTTCTATCCGTTCTATCCCTACAAGCGTTCAGCGGAGCTTGCAAGTCTGTATGGCAGTTATGTGCCCTCAGAGGTAGAACGGTGCTGTACCTTCAAACCGGACTAACGTTATGTTAGGGATGTTCTCCGCCTAGAATCCAAGATTGACACGGTCTCGCATTTCCTTTCGTCAACGACCCACTCCTCTCACGTCTCCAGATCTTCTTTATCCCCTTTCCTTACCCCGTTGACGGTTGGAAGTGAAGTAGACACGGTGCTACCAAACCACCATGAAGCGGTATCTTTACTTGATCTCTACAAGTCCGAGATTGCCCCGTTATCTCCATTCGTGGCATTGCCATCCCATACTTCGCCCGAACAGCTAAGGCTCGAGAAGCCTATATTGTTTATGGCAATCATGATGGTAGCTTGCCAGAAAGATGCACCACGGCAGCTAAACCTTGCACGCATCGTCCGGCATGAAATTAGCAAGGCAGTTTGGACTAATGGAGAAAGGCGTCTTGCACTTGTAGAGGCCATATTGGTATATGCAGCATGGTGAGTTCTGAAGAAGCTGCTCTAGTGCGACAGTATGTATGCTTCCAAGCTAACAGTGCTGGCATGAATCTAGGCAACACGTCCATATAGATTTGGGCAGCCAGCTGTTAAATCTCTTGCACACAGCTGTCTCCCTACTTACGGAACTGGGCCTAAACAAAGAACCCAACACCACTTCAAACACTAGTCCAGGTGCTATAGGGGAAATCGACCGGGAGCGGGCAACTGCTGTTGTCAGGTCACTTGAAGAACGACGAGCGCTTTTAGGAGTGTTTTGCTTAAGCTCCATGTCAGTTGTTTATATTTCTTATGTGTCTAGAGACTAATTAGCCCTAGAACGAAGATTTGCCTTAAAGATATGGAGACTATAAAGTTCACTAGGTATGCGGATAGATGCTGCCGAGCCCTCGCCGAAGCCAAGGAGTTTCCCAGCGACATCTATCTCGTTCACCTAGCCCGATTGCAGCAGAAAGCGGCTCGGGTCGGCGAGATGTTCTACAGTGAAGAGCTGGAGGATGTGACTGGAATGACTGCGCCACTGACAATGGGCATGTCGCTCATCGAGCAGGAAATCACGGCAATGGGCCAGACACTACATCTAGACCTCGTCGAGTTCCGTAAGTCAAGCCATGACTTACTTGTACCGAATCATTGTTATTAATCCCGCCCAGCTCTCCTCCAAATATCTTACCAAACCCTGAACCTATATCTCTACAAGACCGCCCTCGACGACCGTCTATTCCCTGCCTCTACTGCCTCCACTACTATCCTCCTTCGCACGCACCTCCTCACCTCCTGTCTATCTTCCATCACAACCCTAATATCGCACTTCTTCTCCCTCCCTCACCAGACACTCTTCTCGCTTCCCTACGTTATCTGGGGACAACTCGGCCATGCTATGCTCATTCTATCTCGGCTTTCCGACGTGCAGCACGGTACGTGGAATAGGTCGTATGTGGCCGGTGTTATGGATCCGAAGGAAACGAGTAGGCGTTTAGCGAGGCGGCTAGAAGAGGTGATGACCCTGGGACTGGCGGAGAAGCCGGCGCGGTGCTTGCCGGGGATCTTTGGGCAGTTAGTGGTGCGGTTGAGGGAGTTGGGTGGCGTGGGTGCAGAGACGGGGCCGGGAGCGGGAGTCCAGGATGGGGTGCGCTTTTCGGGATTTTCCGGGCAGGGCCAGTGTTTCGAGGAGGATCTTATGGGAGACATACTGTTTGACTTTTTCGAATTGGGCCAGGGGTGATCAACAATACCATTGGGATACCGTATGAACGTCGTAATGTTTACCAAGGCCTCGCAGGGAGGTATGCCTAGAGCTCCAATCAAGCTCCGGCCGTCAGTCTCATCAGCCCTATTTGCGCTTGTGCTTCCGATTACTTAATTGTCCTTCCCTGCGGACGGTTGGCAAGTGCTGCATTTCTACCCCGTCGGTCAGAGCTCAGTGCCGTGTCTGAGATGTGGTCTATGTATTTGTTGATAGTACGATTTGGTAGTTGTAGCACTTCAATGGCATACCTGCTAGAATATTTCTCTTCGACTCTATACTGCCTTATGCTACCCTAATAATCCCAAGTAATCGTCTTTTAGAGGTGCCATTTGGTCGGAAACTATGCCCGAAAGGCTGAGAGGACTTTTAGCGTCACATTGATTGGCCACTCAGCACGAGAAGATCTAGCTAGCGCCTCGCCTGATAAAATTCGCACCACTGTCCGTGGGCGTGGGGTAAGAGGATTCCTCGAGAGCGAGTTTTTTTGCCAACTATATTTACAAAACTATTTCAAAAATCACCACAAAAAGTCTCCCACGTCGGAACAGGTGCGGGGGATATAGCTCAGTGGTAGAGCGCCCGCTTTGCATGCGGGAGGCCTGGGGTTCGATCCCCCATATCTCCATTTTTTGCCTTTTTGCTGCTCCTATCACATGCACATCTTCTTTTTGCCCTCCTGTTTAACTCTGCAAGCTTGGAAGTTGTTAGGAGAAATCGTCTTTTTTGCCTATTTGCGGCATCTTGGCGGCGTCCCTTACCGAGGCGCTAGTGCCAAGATTTAGGCCTCCGCCGGGGAACGCGTCTGATGTCTTGACCACAACTCCCACATGGCCACTGCACCCGCAACCCGAATGATACCATGAGGTTACGCGGGGCCGCACAACGGCACACTGCCGTCGTGCTCTTCCTCCTGGGTCATGTCGCTCACGCCTCGCTCGGTGACAGACTGCCGGACTTCAGGGACTGCGTGCAGGTACTACTGAGGCACTCCCGCGCTCACGACAACGGATTCTAATCGTGTGTGTGTACTCTAGGTGTGCAAAGATGCCAATTGCGGAGACGATCCGACGCCGATACGTATGCATCCTTACTCCAATGTGTTCCTAGATTGATCCAGTCTTGCTAACGCCAACACCAGCACTCCACCGCCGCCTCCTCCTCTGGGACTGCCCCTCCGAATGCGACTACACGTGCCAGCACATTGTGACGGACAAACGCCTCGCACGCGACCCGCCCTACATGCAGCCCGTGTACCAGTTCCACGGCAAATGGCCCTTCTACCGCTTCCTCGGCATGCAGGAGCCCTTCAGCGTCATCTTCAGCCTGTTCAACTTCCTCGCGCACGACTGGGGCCTAGCGCAGCTGCGCGACAAGCTGCCGACGTCGTACCCGCTGCGCAAATACTACATGATGTTCGGCTACTTTGGGCTCGCGAGCTGGGTCTTCAGCATGCTGTTCCACACGCGCGATTTCGCCGTTACAGAGAAACTGGACTACTTCGGGGCCGGCGCAAGCGTGCTGTACGGGCTATATTTCGCGCCGATCCGTGTGTTTCGCCTCGACCGGCCCGAGCCCGTGAAGCAGTCCCTGCTGCGCATGTGGACTTTTGTCTGCATCCTGTTGTACACGCTGCACGTCCTGTACCTGACGCTCTGGTCCTGGGATTACACATACAACATGGCGGCCAACGTGGCCGTTGGCGTCGTGCAGAATGTACTCTGGAGCGTCTTCAGCTACACGCAGTACAAGAAAGTCGGGCGCACATGGGCCATGTGGCCAGGGCTGATCGTCGCGTGGATCATTATGGCTATGAGTCTGGAGCTGCTGGACTTTGCGCCGTGGAAAGGCGTCGTGGATGCGCATAGTCTGTGGCATCTGGGGACTGTAGTGCCGACGGTGTGGTGGTATAAGTAAGTTGTGGCTTATCCTTCCCTTGCCCTTTTGATTCGGCGAGAACCATGCTAAGAAAGCGCCCAGTTTCCTGATCAAGGACGCGCAGGAGGATTACGCGAGTGAGCGACTCAAGAAATGAGAGATGGAAGCGTCGGTGCCGGCGGAATTCCGCGTCCTTTTGTACCCTGTTACTCGACCCTTTGCCCAGCGTCCCACAACGAAATCAGTTCCTCCTGTCATTGGGCTGGCGGAGGGTGGAAGACTAGGTCAGAGGCGGAGGAGCCTAGGAGCGGCGGAGAGTCGGACGGTCGGAAAGGGGCCCCCTCTCCAATTGACACGACAATCAGGTTCCCACTCGCTTTCACGCTTTACATCCATGCTGGACTCTGGCTTGTTTTGCATAGCTTGCGTTGCATCGCAATGGAAGATGGTGTTAGCCTTTTAGCGTAAGCACATATTGAGATCTTCGACTTTGACAACCTGTGATAGTGTGTTTCCTAGATTCCCTATATGCGTTTCAAATATTGCCGGCTCGAACTTCTAACCAGTGAAGCCTCAGCACGGAGGAGCCAGAGACAAGGCATCTCTTCTGATATCTGGATGTGAGCTAAACCGTGGAGGGGTCCCGTTGATGACCGCAACCTGTTCGTTTCAATCACGAACAGCAGACTCTTGTGATAACTTTCCTAAGACTAAGATTTACCTATGTGCGATAAGGTATGAGGAACTCTGTACTTGGGTTTGTGCATCTGTCGTTTTTGAAAAACTATACTCTAGAGTCTAGATCTAAGTACTTGGGTGGGTAGGTTCGCGGGTGGTGACGAGGAAAGAAAGCGGACGCTTTCATGCGGTGGGAAACACCTGTTCACCTACTAGTACTGTTTGAGACAGTGGGCTACAGCTGTATGTAGGCTTAGTGTTTATTATCTATTTGTCTGCAGAATATCGGAACTTGGGTAGTGAGGGGGCCTGCGTACTTGGGTCGGAACCTCGGGAGTCCTTGGCGGTTTATTATTAATCACAGGGAACCGCTTGGCGGGCTGCCGTGAAATGTTGTAATGCCAGCTGCGTTTTGCATCAGACCACGCAACCCGCCCCGCCTCACCTCATCCTATCTCAGGCGTCCCCTAAACATGCGCATAACAGGACGGCGCTACGCCTACGACATCCGTGATGCTGCTACACGCAACACCGCTGCAGCACGCCCTCGGTTGTCTGTTCCGGTCCAATGTTTATCCATATCTAGCCCGGAACAACACATACGAGATGGAGGGCGTCCGGCAGTCGTATTGAGCTGTCGGTTGCTACAACGTCGCCGTTGTGGACCGGGCCGGTGAAGGCTTGCCACGGTGCTCCTGTGGGCGTGCTTACATGTGAGCCAGCAGCGGAGCACCTACTACACCCTGTAACCACAGAGCTGACGATGCAAGACATCTACATGTAAATGCTTACTCGCAGCAGACAGAAGATTCCCGACAGGTGTGATGGCTCATACGCGCCTAGCAATGTATAGTAGCTCCTGCCTAAAGCGTTTTCCCGTACTGGTTGGCCGTATACCTCCCAGATGTTTGGAATGATCGTCTGTTTACGTCTCAATTGCACCACTCGTTTTCGCACTTCCTTCCTTCACGCTGTTAGCCTCTACCGAGAAATCAGAAAAGGTATTTGCCTCGCGTTCCTCCCAACAGACAGGATCTCCATGGGATTGGAAGGAAAACCCGTGTTCGATATACCCCTACCACCATACCTTGTTACACGTACTTCGCTACAGTCAGACTTGTCGCACAGATGGGGTGAGGACTCAGAAAGCCACAACAGACGATTGTAGTCGGATACCGATACCCCACACAACACGAGGAGCTGAAGTCTGCTTTGAAGATTACGCCTGATTCCAAGTCTTAGTCGTGGGTCCATATAAATGCAGCTTCCCGGACCTTGGAGAACATCTGATCAGCAAGTCCCAAGTCCTGGTTCTATTCTCATGTCAGACCCTGCTGTTACACCGAAGCCGACTGAAGGTCCCCAGTCCCAGTCCCAGTCAAATGGACCCCCCGCCCTACCGGAGCTTCGACGCCGATGGGCTTGCGACCGTTGCCACGCGCAGAAGCTGCGGTGTTTACGTACCATCAATCCCCAGGAGGGTGACTGCGATCGCTGCGTACGTGTAGCCGCCAAATGTGGTTACAGTCCTCCTGGCAAGATGGGTCGTCCCTCAAGGTCCGAGACCAGTACCTCTACTCCGACAACCACAGGGAACAAGAGAGCTCGTGCTTCTAGTACCGCAAGGCTGAACTCTTCCCCCGTTATCCTCACCACTTCCGATTCTACACAATGCGAAAAACCTGTTGATCCCAGCTTCGACGTCCCACTGGACGACTTTCTCGGGGAGTACCACAGAAACGATGTGCGAGATACCAACGTGATACCATTTCTGCATGATCCGACGCAGTTTGGCCTGTTTGGAGAGTCCGGATTCCTGGCTGAGAGCAATCTTCAAGGACAAGAGAGCCACACAGACAATCACGTGCGGGAGCTCATAAATCTGACAGGATCACAATATGAGCAGTCCCGTGTCGTTGAGCGAGCTCGAGAGCGTTCCGGCCTGGACAAAGAATCTCTGTTCAAAAGACTGCAGGGCTACCCGGTTGCACACATGTTCGAGCACGCACAGAAACTCACAGGCCTCGTTGAAGCACTCTTGGAGACTTCATCCCCCCAGGAATCAACAACAGCAGTCTATTGGAGCGAAATGGTGGGCCCTTTGGACTTGGGCAGGGAAATGGCTCTGGACGTGGAGGCACCCCCCTCGCTCTCATCAAACCCCAGCAGCGACGAATCGATATTCGTCGATTTTGATGCATGGGCGGATCTACCAGTTCCAAAACCTTCACCGACCATGAACAACACCCAATCTGGCTCAGGACTGGGTAGAGCCCGAGCGGACACCTCTACGACACTTCTTGTGCTGTCGTGTTACATTCGACTTTCCCGGTTGTATCTTCTGTTCTTCGCAGATCTACACTGTTTCCTACTGGCGTCGCATTTTCCGGATCCAGTGACCAATAACGACCGGCGCCTATTCCCGGGTCTCAAGCTGGGGTCTTTTCAACCATTCGCGGGGACAGGACTCGAAATTTCGATGGTGGTACAAGTGAGCGAGGTTATGCTGTCACGGCTTCATCGGGCACTTGGCTTGTCTAAGTATGCATCCGAAACCGCCGCTGGGCGGTTTCCTGCCAGCTCGTGGAACGCGATGGAGATGATTACACCGGTTCTCATGCAAGCCGTCCAAGCTCAAGAGGGATTGGATGCACAGGACGCAGGCGACAAAGGCAACACGTGTACGCAGCTATCCCTGGCAATGGATGGGGTCAAACGGTTGTTGAGAGCAAGAGCATTCTTGTAAAACGTGGCACCGATCAGGTTTCGTTGTTATTCAACACTTGTCCAACTAGACTAGAGTCTTTTCTGTCTATATCCGGTACCCTTTCTAAGTACGGCGCAAGGATCCGATTAATCTACATGCCGGATTCGTTCTAAACAATGCACGACAAAAATAAGGCCTCATAACCGCCAAATACCATTCTGGGTTCTATTTAAATCGGCGACCACGTAAAATCCATATACGACCGAATGCCGGAGTTGAGGTGCTTTACATCTTGGCGCAGATAGGGAAATAGGTTAAAACTGGAACACGAGTTTCTCCCCACTCACTGAGCCTGATTTAATTTTTTCCAAGCCTCCGAGCACGTCATGCCACGACGCGTCCGTCTTGACCCTCAAGGGATGCGGCTTTATCAATCCCTCATCCAGCAGCCGCTGAAGTACAGTAGCAGCCCACTCAGCCCCGAAGCTGCGGTCTTCCTGGCTAGCCGGCCTTCCGTACGGCGCCGGCCACGCGATATCCTTCCCCAGCATGGTTATGCCCAAAGTCCAGTTTGCGTTGATTGCGCTCCTCGTTGCAGCTGTGCTCTCCCAAAACGGATCGAGGGCGGTGTAGCGGCCCCCCGCACGCCCAATAGCGCCATAGCAGATGGCGATGGATTCCTTGGTCGAGATGCAATCGAGGGCAAATCGAAGCCCGTTCCTCGTAGCCTTTTTGATGTCGGCGGCGCATGTGGGGGAGCGGTAGTCGAAAGCCTCTTCCGCCCCGAAGCCTTTCACTAGGTCGAAATTCCTGGGGGAGCAGGTGGTGATTGGTCGTAGCCCGGCCAACGTCAGCAATTGCAGCGCTGTCGTGCCTACGGAGGAGCTCCCTCCGTAAACGAGGACGGTTATCGGCGCTGCAGAAGGTTGGAAAGGCCGCGCGCTGACGACTGGGGGCAGCAGTTTCTGGAACAAGGCTTGGCCGACGGTGAACCAGATGGTCGGGAGTGATGCACCCACCGACAAGGGTAGCTTGTCAGGGAGCGTCAAGGTGATATCGGCTGGGGCTGCGACATAGCTCGCAAACGCTCCCGAGGACGCGTCCATTGGATCGCTACCCATGACTGCACCAGCAACACGATCGCCGACGGCGACGGCCCGCTTGACGCCAGAACCGACAGCCACCACGATGCCTGCAAAGTCACATCCGCCGATGGACCCTGGCGTCGAAAACCCTTGGTCCATCTTGGTGTCTACTGGCGCCACAGAAACTGCAGAGGTCTTGACGATGATCATGTCCGGCGCGAGTTGAGGCACGGGCGCCTCGTGGGAGACGTGCAGCTTGCCATCCTGGCCGAACGTGAGGGCTGTCTGCGCCGTGGGGATGGGAATTTCTGACATGCTTCTGCAAAATGTTGGCTCTGTTGGGCTGCTGCTGGCGGTGATGAGCACGCTTCAGCCAGCTGCCGTCTCATTTGTACGCAGGAACTACACCGCACACGAGTACGGCGCACCAGGGGGGGCCGGCCCTAGATGTGCCGACTGCATCTAAAGTCGCCGATTATACGAACTACGCTTAAACCCGCCGAACCGGCAGTTCAACAACGCAGGGCACATGAAGGCGTACTCAGCTGCCTGATTGTCCTCAAACGGTGATCGTCGGAGTTCCCGAATCTGGGGACATGAATGATACATTGTTTTATACGACACTCGCGGGCATCTATTCAAACAATTTGCGATTATGTGAACACATTCTCAACTAAGGCCATGGTCATCGATACCGCCAGCCTTAGGCGCCACATTCTCGCCTTTGCCAGCTCTGTACAGTGTGAAAGGGTGTTGAATATCTTTATGTTGATACTAGAAAATACTTGTACTGTCAAAAGTATGAGTGAGGGGGCTAACGATGTCGCCAACGAGCCGTCGCGCACGAAGGTGCCACGATTTAGTGGTTGTTGAAGCCACTATACTGCGTCAGTCCGGGCAGCTGAACGTGTCCAACAGTGGCAGATCCTTTATGTGTCGAGCCACCAACTTCCCCACCTATCACTACATCCACAAACCCGTTATTACCAGTCCTTGCAGGTGGTGCCGCCGTAGCCATGCTCCACCACAGAACCTGATGCTTCAGCTCAAACGACCAATGGTTTTGTGTTCGAGGCAACACGCAGTCAAGCTTGTACCCTGAGCTCGTATCAGAGAAACTGCCACGGACTTCGCCGCCATGTGTTCCCCGGAAACAAAAGTAGTCGTCGATCAAAGAGACACGATCGTCGGAGGTGCAGCTGAAGATCTCTTCGTCCTCCTGCACTAGGGTGACCTTGGTATAGGTCTTGCCTGGCTCGATACGGCTAACGACGCGCATCACGCAGAACGTGTAGGGCCCTGCGTGTCCGCGGGTGTACGTGCATGCCTCCATGAGCGCCGGTGTCGATCGCGTCATCCAGCAATGATCGGAGCCTCCGTAGCCAGAGAATTGCAGAGTTTTGTTGTCTTCGGCGAAGCTGAAGTCGACTTTAGCCACGGCGCGTGGAATGGAATGCACGTAATAAACAGCGGGCGCTAATAGATCAGCCGCATCTGAGCTGGATGTCTTTCGCGCCGATGACGGAGTCAGCCTGAGACTGCCCCGCATGGGCATGGTGGGGAGATCGAATGTAACGAAGGCCTCGGATAGGTCGAGTCGGACTTGGAATTGAGCTGACTTGGTTGCATCTTTTGCACTGATCCAGCGTCCTCTGATGAAATCATCTGGGCCTGCTTCGATGATGCTTTCCTGGGAGAAGTCCTCACCGCGCTGCGTGGTACCGTCCGGTAAGATAGCTTGGCATGTTACACGAAGTGGTCCCTTTCCCAAAGCCAGCTGAGAACCATCACGGAAGAAGGTCATCGTAACAGCGGCGTTAGCCTCAGGGTCCACGGCATCGAAAATCCATAGCTCCCAGTGTGTTTTGCTCAAACTCGTATACTTCGGGAAATAATCGTGTTGGTAGGTTTCAAGCGGAGGGTGCACTGAATCCTCAATCGCCGAATCGGCTCGGATGCGGGACGTTGCGACTGCTGGCTGCTGGCTTGCCATGGTGTGGAGAATGGGTGGGCTACTCGAGGGTTGTTGCGATGCACCTAGGACTGTACGCATGCGGAGTAGGCAAATTATATCACGCAAACCCCGAAACAAGGGAATTACGACGTCTTCAAAGCACAGTCCGCCGAAAGTACGACTCGAATCAGTCTCTCCTGACATCCGAAGAGAGCGGCGGATCGGCCACCGATGCGTAAAGTCGCCGACAGCATGCACGCAATTGGCCGCTTCCGGGCAGCATAGATAAATGCTAGCCTTTCGCTATTTGCTACGCGTTACGCAACGATCTAAGAAAGTTGTATTAGTCACAACACTGTAATTTCACAATCCAAAACCTCACGTGCATCTATCTACAATCATGGCTCCCGGTATCGAGACAACTGCTCCCCCGCATAATGGCAATGGTACCACCCATACGTCTACTAAATTCAGACAGCCTTTGAAGGCAACCGGCGCTCTCGATGCGTTCAAGCAAAGAGACATGACGCCTATCATAGGCACCGAGTTTCCGGAAGCCCAGCTCATCGACTGGATCAATTCCCCCCAAGCCGACGAGATGCTCCGCGATCTCGCCATCAAAAGTACCTCCCCTTCACCCCCACTCTCTATGACCGACCCAGCCCCGTTAACCTCCACCGCCAGTCTCGGAGCGCGGCGTCGTCTTCTTCCGCAAGCAACGCGGCCTCTCCAACGACGCGCAGAAAGCCCTGATGCAGCGTCTCGGCGAGCTCACTGGCAAGCCCGCCACCAGCCGCCTGCACATCCACCCCGTGTGGAACTCGGACCGCGAGCTCGGCGACGCAGATCCCGAGATCAGTACTATTAGCTCTGTGCAGACCAAGCAGTTTGCGTACGTGCAGAAGAAACAGAGCTCGGCGCACTGGCATAACGATATTGCGTTCGAGCCTGTGCCGGCGGAGTATACGTGCTTGAGGTTGACGCAGTTGCCGCCTACGGGAGGAGGTAGGATGCACGCTTCCCCTGGCCTGCTTACTCACTCACTCACTCTCCGATAGACACGCTCTGGGCCTCGGGCTACGAGCTCTACGACCGCATCTCCGCGCCCTACCGCCGCTTCCTCGAAAGTCTATCCGTCACCTTCGCACAACCCGGATTCAAAAAGGTAGAGTCCTGATCAGATGCCAAAATATACAACGCTGACAAGAGGATTGTATGAATGAAAAGGTTGCAGAGGCTTCAGGTTTAAAGCTGTTCGATGGCCAGCGCGGCTCGCCCGAGAATGTCGGTAGCGACTTCAGCGCCGTGCACCCCGTCGTGCGCACCAACCCCGTCACGGGCTGGAAGAGCTTGTTCCCCATCGGCTTCCACGTGCAGAAGATCAACGGCGTTACCGACGCGGAGAGTAAGGGGCTGCTGGACTGGTTTCTGAGACTCGTGTTTGAGAATCATGATTTGCAGGTGCGGTTTCGGTGGGAGGGCGAGGGCGATATGGGTATGTGATGAGTTTGTTCTTTTCTCCTTTGCCGCTCCCTCATCAATTCTTCTAAAACCGTTTCTTTTCCTCTTTTGATCTTCGAGTCTTTGAGTCCGGACTGGTGCTGATGGGCATACAGCGATCTGGGACAACCGCAGCGTGTTCCACACCGCGACCTTCGACCTCGAGGGCCAGGGCGAGCGCTTCGGCGTGCGCGCCGTGGGCATCGGGGAGAGGCCGTATTTCGATCCGGAGAGCAAGTCGAGGCGAGAGGCGTTGGGGCAGAGTGTGGATGTTGTCTGATCTGAACGAAGAAGAGAGGAGAGGAGAAAGGTTGCGTTCGACACTACGCTGCGCTACTCAACGTAGCGGGCTTTTGTAGTTGAGCGATGTCGTGGTAGTGGTTCATGGATGGATTGAATTGGATTGGATTACACGCTGTGGGTAAAACAAATGAGGCTCTCCGCAGCAAGTTTGGGCTTTGCGAAAACTTTCTCGGTTTGGACATGTTTAGGGGATGGTGGTGTAGTGCGATTGAAGGAGGGGTGGGACGTTGCAAGCATGTATGGGAATGGATGAATGGAACAGTCTGTGAATGCATGTATACCCTTAACACCTGCCTTTGACCCATGCTATAGCTTTATAAAGTGTCTAAAGTTAACTTTAGAAGGTACCAACAGGAACCTACCTCTGGCGCCCATTAAATAAGCGAACATAGGCTGGCTCACCATGGTTTGAGTGAAGTTATACGGTATCCGGCGGGACATGAGCCTATTCCAGGTTAAAGGAACACCCGCGCACCTCGCCAACCCCTTCCAAGGACCGAAGGTCTTTGGCCAGTGCGGCGGGTACACGGTGATCCTGTGTGATGGGAAGTGACCGGGCGGATAAACGTTATTCCGAGAAGACAGAGTAGCCGAACCAACTTGCATCCGAACCTACTCGCGTCTGAACCAACTCGCATCCAAACCAACTCGCGTCTGAACCAACTCGCGTCTGAACCAACTCGCGTCTGAACCAACTCGCATCATGCCGTTATTCCGCCAGGCTATTGGTGCAGTCCGTAATACCGCATACACCCTAAAAAAAGTTTAGTGCGGGGTATCTCTATGTACGCAAAGTCACACTGTAGGTATATTCTATACTATACTAGTTTAGTACAGAAATCCTCCCTCATCAACACGAAAAAGATGAAATATTAAGATATTAAAGGTACATTACTATAATAAAATAATTTTTCTTGATAGTTTTGTTTTATACAGTAGTATACAGAGTATATCAAATTTGCATCAAGGTTAATCTTGTTTTCATAATGTTGTCCTATATTTAGAGGTAACTAAACTGTTTTTGGGGTGTATGCGGTTATTCGGACTGCACAATAGTACCGATCCCATACGGTTGAATTGGAAGGACGATATCAACGCCGAAAACTCATTACCTCCAATCGACTACGCAGCCCTCGTACAGTACGCGAAAGATACACACCAACGTCACATGAAGTACGCTCACAACATCGAGTGCCAGCTTTCCGATATGTACAATATAGGCGGATTACACCTAGTTCGACTGCTCGACTTCGGAGACGGAACCACATGGTTGGCGCGACTACAACTACAGAAGGGCACAGCAGCGTCATGCCAACGCCTCATTGCGGAAGTCCATACAATTCAGCTCGTTCGTGAAAAATCAAATATCCGAGTCCCAGAAGTATTTAGTTATGATGCGAGCTGTGACAATTCTGTCGGCGATCCCTTCATGCTCCTAGAATATATCCAGGCGATTACAGCTATGGATTCTTTCGGCGGTTGGGATAAACATAAAGGCCGGATCCCTCAACATTTCAGAACGGACTATCATGCGTCAATGGCCAATATCCAGGTGCGTATAAAAAATCTAGGTCATATTTAACAATATCAATTGAAGCAGGTTGAAATAGCCTCAATACGATTTCCGATGATTGGAAGGATTGTCAAACTCTCTGATGGGACCTTTTCTATTGGGGAGCTACCTGGAATTGGAGGACCATTCAAGACAGCAGCCGAGTTCTTTTGTGCCTGGGCAGACAACAGTAAATTTCCCTATGACGAAAACTTCATTCGAGAAAGAACGTCAGCGGCAGCTGTTGATGAAATCATTAGCTCTATCAAGGGTTTTCCAGCACGACTACGGGATTTCGCGCGACACTATACCTTCCAAAACGGTCCTTACCCACTTATACATTCAGATTTGTATAGCAGTAATGTGTTAGTAGACTCTCAATGTCGTATCAAGGGTGTGATTGACTGGGAGAACGCAATCGTGGGTCCTTGGGAAATAGTTGAGGTTATCAAAGATTTGTCTATCGTACCTCGGTTGCTGGACGGACCCTTCTACCGTGAAAAGCAGTCAGACCAAGAGATGATGGCCGACCGAAAAAGGTACATTCAAGCCATAAAGGAGGGGGAGAGAGCAAGCAGAGTATCGGAGACACTGGACAGTTGGAACACTCAAAACTTTGCCCATGCCATCTGGCTATATTCAGACGGCAGAATTGGCTATTACTCTCGCATATTTGAGTTATTCACGGAAATCAACGCTAGGAGTTCAGACCAAGAGGCTTTAAATATAGAGATGCTTAAGTTGCGTGTTAGACGCCAACTGTTCTGATATCTTTCTTCTGTGTATATACCGTTCTCGCCTTCGACGCTTTTGCCGAACTAGAAGGTCGCGCTAGCGTTATCGCGGTACGGTCGATAATCATATCCTAGCCGCCGATGCAGCCCCAAACAAAAACAGCACCTCGGTACGGGCGCAACAACTCCTCGACGTGGAACCAGTCCGTTACGCGAGACGATTGCGACGCTGAAAGACGCTTCCCCCCTGTTACAACGGAGCCATACGATGGGGCAGAACTCCCACCAGAGAGTAGGGATAAGGTGATGGCAGTCATGGAGCGACTTGAGCCAGGACAGGTTGAAGGCTAGATACCCAAATCATTGAACGATAGAACCTTCAAGCATGTGACCAATGGGTGGATAACAAGATGCACGGTATGTTTAGTGTCAGCCAAATCTACCACTAACCTCTTAGCTACGTACCATAGACGCCGCTTTCAGCCCACCTTTTTTACCTTCCCACACCGATTCAACGTCTATACGCCTACCAATCACTACTAACTACAGGCAATGCACTGCCCCGTATACTAGATACGATTTCTGTTTGCAAACCCCAACCTAAACTCTTTGCATATTCCTATAACATTCTACACGGTCAAGAAGACAAGATCATCCGCCCGACTTCGCACCACATGAGCGGAGTTTTACAACTTGCTCGGCGCTTCAGCGCAGTACTGATACGTGAAAGCGATCATCTATCCATGTAGAAATAACCTGGGCACACAATATTACATTTAATGTACAACAAGATAACGACCGAGCAGCTCTCACTCGCACTCTACCTCTTATTCACCACGTGCTCGCCCTCCTTACTCATAACCAGCTCCTGCCCAACCATGAACTGACTCCACCCCATCTTCTTCGCGATTCCCATCCACTTCAGCGCAGGCACTACCTCCATGCCCATTATCTCCTCATCCAGCTTCAGTCTGTCAGCGAGCGCTCCAATGTCGACGTTGATGGCGCTCGGCTGTGCCACGACGCTTGCTTCGCCCGGCCGCAAGAGCGCCTCATCGAAGAGCGCATCTGAGATGTTACCAGCAATGGTGTCTGCAGGAACGAGACCGATGCTTCCGCTCAAGCCGTCAAGGACCGGACGCTTCTGGATCTTCTTGGTAAGAGCGACAAGCTCGTCTAAGATCTCCGGCGGCGCCTGCGAGATGCCCTGGGTCTTTGTGGGGCGATGGAAGACGCAGGGCAAACCCAGCTGTTCCGCGGCGTTGGTGATTAGTGCCTCGGCGGCCCATTTGGAGGCGACATAGCCGTCGCTGCCATCGACTGGTGGCGGCATCGTTGCGTAATTGGCTACACTTCCTGATGAGACGAAATGGATAGGCGTTTTCCTCGCGTTCGCGATACTGATGATCTCCTTGATGCTGGAGACGTTGGTTGAGCGGAGCTCATAATAGGAGTCCCAGAACGACCGATTGGCACCGAGGTGTAGTATGACATCCGCTTCGGCGGATATAGCAGCTGCTTCTGGTATAGAGAGACCGAGCAGAGGCAAGTCGAGGTCTCCTGGTTTGACAAGCACCTTCCCTGTTGTATCAGTGATTCGCTCAGCAGCGGACCCTCCTTGAGGACGGACGATTGCATAGATCTTCGAAACACGCGGCTCTGTCGCCAGATGGGCAATTATCTTCCGACCCAGGACGCCGGTGGCGCCAGTGATCATCACCACTAGATCGTGTTGTTTCATCGGCGTCTTCCTAATAACAATTTGTCCATTGCGCGTGGCGGATCCCGGCAGCGATGTTTCCGTTTGCCAATCAATCTGCTCAACTCGAAGAGCGTCATCTATCAGATGAGCCATGTTGGCGAGTGTTGCGGCGTTCATAATCTCCATGAGTCCGAGGTTCACATTGAATGTGTCACGGAGCAACATTGAAAGTTTCACGATCTTCAAGGAGTCTCCCCCGACGTAGAAGAAGTTCGCCTTCGACTTTAAGACTGGTGCGCTAGAGATGACTTGTCTCCAAACAGCAGCAAGTTTCGATTCGGTTGAAGAAAGGTTATCATCGTCCTCAGCTATTGCTTCGTTCTCGATGATGGGTAACGCTCTGACTGCTTTTCGGTCCACTTTCAGATGTGCAGTAAGCGGGAGGCGATCGAGCTGGGCGAACACAGCGGGGATCATATACTGGGGTAGTTGAAGTAGCGTTGGAAGGCGTTCGAGGAGTATAGAGAAGTCCCCGATGGCGTGGGTTGGCGAAAAGACCACATGAGCGGCAAGAAATGCATCCTCTTGCTCACCACGTAAGGTCACGACCGCTTTTTCCAAAGCGCCGTTGGCTGCCTGAAGGATGCTGTTCTCGATGTCCTCAAGCTCCATGCGCACACCACGTAGCTTGACCTGAGTGTCGCCTTCTAGTCGTCCATCGCAGTGAAGTGCACCGCGCTCATCAAGCCGGCCTCGATCGCCGGTTCGATACATCATCCCAGAGCCACCAAAGACGTCAGGGAGGAACTTTAGCTTAGTGAGCTCGCGATTCTTTAGATATCCATCGCCGACTCCCACACCTGCGATGATTATCTCGCCAGGGATGCCGAGAGGCACAGGACGGAACTTTTCGTCGACAATGTACGCGGAGTAGTTCGGGAGCATAAAGCCTGCCATTATCGGTTCTCCTGGCAACATGGTCGCGTATGGTATATTTGCCTTGGCGCAGGACATCGTAATCTCGGCCGGCTACCAGAGCATTAGCATTGCGATAAGAACACAATAAGAAGCAACTTACCCCGTAGCTATTAATAACCCTGACCTCTCGAGGCAAGTCCAATCGGCGGAACTCGTCCAGTAAGTGTTCGGTCGCAGGCTCGCCACCAAGCAGAGCAGCCATCCAAGAAGTACACTTCGTCAAGCTTTCTTTGGCGTACCTGAACCACATGAGATACTCCGATGGCGTTGCTGTTGTGTGTGTTATTTTCTCAGAAACCATAAGCTCTACCAGTGCCTGGGGATCGCCACGTTTCTCAAGAGGGGCAATGTAGAGCGCGCCGCCATGGACAAGAGCAAGGAATATTTGCTGAAGAGATTTGTCGAAAGAGTATGCTGACTGCTGGAGGACGCGAGACCCAAATGCTTCTATGTTGGTCTGTTCGGAGAATCCTTCTAGCTGGTTGATGATGTTTGTATGGTTGATGTGAATGCCCTTCGGGGTACCTGTCGAGCCGCTTGTGAAAAGAATGACAGCTGGAGCTCCAGCTTGTGCAAGGTTTTCCTTGGGGGTTTCGTCAGTGGCCGGTAGGGCAGAAACATTGACGATATGCGCTTCCGAGACACCAAGGGCCTTGGCTTCGTTGAAGGTCTGAGAATCCGCCAAGATCAAGTGCGGTTCAGCTTCCTTTACGATCGCAGCAAGGCGAGAAGTTGGCGTCCGAAGATCAAGTGGCACGTATACCGCGCCGGCGCGGAATATAGCCAACAGTGAGCATACCCAATCCGAACTTGGCCTTTGGAAAACGGCAACCCTATCTCCTATAGTGGTTTTTGCCTGAAGTATGGCAGAGCAGATCGAGTTGATACGGCCATCCATGTCGGAGTAAGTCATCTGGCCGGAACCATCTTTGAGAGCAATTTCAGAGGAATGCTCTCCGATCATGCGGTTGATACGATGTACAACAGTGGGTCCCCAGGAGTAATCAATGGCTTTTCCGCGTCCAGTGATGAGCGCTTTACTAATCAGTTCCTTTGACCAGAGATCAGGGACGTTCCAGTCGACATCGGGTTGTTCCGCAAAGCTCGTCAGTAGGTTAACAAAAGCATCCATCAATAGAGATGCACTCTCGACTGTGTAGAGCTGTTTCTGAAGTCCAAGTTCGAGCCGGGAGCCACCATTGCTTTCGAGTATATCCAAAGTGAGATCATAACCTGTGTTTGCGATATGCCATTTCTCGCCCTCAGCTTTGAGCCCCATATAACTTTGTCTTTCTTGGACTCCTTGCCTATAATCGACGAAGATCTGGAACAATGGCGTGTGGGCGGCTGATCGCGGAATTTCGAGCTGCTCGAGGAGAACATTGTATGGTAACCGAGAATGCGCGAGTCCACCATACACTTTATTGCGAGACTGCTGCAGAGCGGTGCCGAAGGAGGTCGTGGCATTTCGCTCAAATCGTAGAGGGACTAGGTTCAAGAGAAAGCCCAATGTGCTCATAAATTGGTCATCGATTCGATTGGCGTCCGCTATACCGATAAAAAAATCTTCACAGTCCAGGAGTCGGAACACAAGTATTTGAAGAGTAGTGAGGTAGAAATGGAAGGGCGTGCAATTCAACTTCCGCGATATTGTCTTGATCTTGCTCGTGAGGGTAGGGTCGATGCGAAACTCAACCTTATGGGAACCGTAGGAGTCCAGTGGCAGTCGTGTGTTGGTACGTGCAAACGGAAACAGCGGTAGCGGCTTGACATCGTGAGGGATCATGTCACGATAGAACGCGAGATCAGGCTTGACCCTACCGCACTCCCAGTCTTGGTGTTGCCGCCTAGCGAATGCCCGGTATTGAGAAGATTCGGGGAGTACAGGTAGTTTCGCTCCCTTGTAAGCCTTCTCGAGATCACTGAAAAAGACGTTGAAGCCAAAGCCGTCCATGGAGATGTGATGACAGCCGATGATAAAGAAATGAACCACGTCGGAAAGGGACAGTAACGAAACTTTCAGGCCATCCCACCGTCCAAGATCCCATACATGTGATCTAAACTTGTCGAGCTCTGCATAGGCCTCTGATTCTTTTTTGATTCGTTGAGATGCTAATTTTACTCTAGAGCTCGGGGTGATGCCTTGCATGGGGTTCTCCATAAATGCACCAGTGGCAAAGTAGCGAGTTCGGAGCGCCTCGTGGCGTAGCGTGACAGCCTGTACAGCCTTCTCCAGGTCCTTGATACGGATGCGGCCCTCCAACCGTACCATGATAGCCATGTTGAAAGTAGTCTTATCCTTGAGCGCCTGGTTCAAAAACCAAAATCGGGACTGTCCAAACGACATTCTCTCCGTCACTTCAGACCGCCGCAAGTCTTCGAAGATCCTCTCCTCCTCTTTCTGTTTCGTCAATTCCCGTGCGAGTCTCCTCGCCTCGTCTATCTCCTCCTTACTGGGTCCTTCCTGCACTTCTCTCAGCTCCACGGCATGTGTATGCGTCTCGATCGGCTTACCTGTCAGTCCGGACTTCAGCTCTGTTGAAAAGTATCCGTTGAGAGATGCCACGTTGTGAGCTGGAGATGGGGAGGAGACTAGTAGATCAGGCTGTGGCGGAATTGGATGTGTGACTGGTTCGGGTGTCGGTTTTGAGTCAAGTTGAGGAACCATCTCCGGTACTAGCCGCTGTAGCGCCTCGTTGAGAAGATCGTTGATAGAAGCGCCCCCAAGAACCTTCAGGACTGGGATATCGACATCAACTTCCTTGAGGAACCAACTCCGTATCTCAACCGCGACCAAGGAATCGACACCCTGCTCCACAAGAGAACTGGTTGCACTGAATTCGGTCTCATCCGGGACTCGCAAGATCTTTTTGATCCTTTTAGTGAAACCGACTACAGATTGCGGTTAGTGCACGACCAAGTAAGTTAGAATCGTTTTGGGGAGGACATACTATCCATTATCTCACGCACCTCGTCCTCAGTCAGAGCGGTTTGGAGTTGGATCCTGACTGGAACTTGGAGCGAGGTGTTGCCGTCTTGCTTTTCAGTTGCACGCTGAAGGATGAGATGACCGAACTTGACGTCTTGCAGATAAGCAGCCATGCCATCGGAATTGGGAAAGCGTGGGACAACGCCGGTAATGATCTCATGGCTGCCGGTCGAATCTGCCCGGCCTCTTAGAATGGCCTCCCCGAACAACATCTGCACATCCTGCTCCGAAACATTTCGATAACCTAGTCTGGCAAAATGCTCGGCATCGAAGTTTTCAGAGCGTTCGACATACCCGATGCCGACCAACGACGAGATGCCGATGACTGAAGCAACAAGGCCACGCCGTTTACG
Organism: Massariosphaeria phaeospora; assembly: GCA_011032825.1. Classification (NCBI taxonomy): domain Eukaryota; kingdom Fungi; phylum Ascomycota; class Dothideomycetes; order Pleosporales; genus Massariosphaeria; species Massariosphaeria phaeospora. The sequence continues at coordinate 255,015 of JAADJZ010000030.1, read as the reverse complement.
CTGGAGTCCGAGCGCCTCCAAGAAGAAGTTTGAGCCGACATAGTTTGACTGTCCCACATTTCCAACCACACCAGTTATGGAAGAGAAGAGTATGAAGAAGTCGAGTGTGTCTTCAGAAAATAACTCATCCAGGTGAATTGCGCCAAGAACTTTCGGCTTAAGAACAGTCATCAGGTCCTCATAGCTCATATTCTGGAATAGACTGTCGACGAGAACCATGGCACCATGGGCGACACCGACGATGGGCGGCATGGTGCGGCAGATTCGGTTGTAGCATGCATGGAGGGCGTCCCGGTCAGTGATATCGAGAGGCATCGCCCGAATCGTCGCACCGTACTCGTCCTCTAGGAAGTCGATCCAGTCAGATGAGACTTGGGGGTTACGACTAGTCAGTACAATATATCTCGCCCCATGCCTCACCATCCATTGAGTAATGGATTGGCCGACTTCGCCTGACAGTCCGATCATGAGGTACGTCTTATCGGCTTTGAACAGAATGTCGTCCGCGTCGACAGGTTGTGTGTTGACCGTAACTTGCTCATCAGTCTCCCAATTGACAACCCTGAGCTCCCCCGACAGTGTCCAGTTGGGGACTTCGCGGAGCGGCAACGTAGGTCGACTTCCGGGAATAGAAAAGTTCGTTGCCTTCGCAATACTCCATCCTTTGGTGAAGTATTGCGCAACAAGTTCAGAATTGGCCGCTGGGCTATTTCCAGAACCCGTGAAAAAGGTGGATAAGTCAGAGACGGTGCATCCGAAGGGTAATTCCTTCGATATGTCGGAAATGAATTGCTCGTGCTTTCCTGCGAAGTTGACGAAGGTGGAGACATTTCTAGGCAACTTCTTCTTTACCAGGCGATGGGGCGCTGTGGGGTGGATGTAGATCCAATGCGGGCCTTTCCTCCCTTCTTGGAAAGTAGTGCAGACTACTCTTATGCGCTTCGTGACGCCTTGCTTGATAAGTGCAGCAGCCACGGCAGGGTCCGGTTCGTGAGCCAACAAGGTGCTGTTAGCCGGGGCTTCAGTTATCACTACATTCGCCACGAGATTGGCGGAAACGGAGAGAAGAACTTGTGCGGAGTCTATCTTGCTCGTGTGCGGTATGGTCCAAAGGGCAGGTACTTCAATCACGGATTCTGCAGAACCAGAAAGAGCCAGAAGAGACTCGCCAGTTGCATTTGTACCACAGCACAGGAAGTAGTGTCCTGTACCAGGGACCTTGATAGACTGTAGCAAGGATTTTGCCACTCGGAGTGTGACGCCATTCTCGATTTGGTGTGGTAATCGTAGAGGGGATGGCTGCTCCAGGGCATAGGAACCTTCTCTGGCCACTAGCTCAACCTTGGAGACGCTGGGATTGACGGTATGGGTGATTTGGCGCTTGTAGGAGTTATAACGGTCGTTCATGTCCTCAACAGGCTTTAGCCTAGGCACATAGAATCTCCCATCCTGGAGATGAAGCTCTGGTTCCTCGCTCCAGTGAATAGTCCCAGGCGCAAGTTCTTCACTCCAATCAAGAAGTTTCTGGTGCCTAATGAGGCTCTCGGCGAAGTTCTGAGCGCTCTGCGAGTCAACAACGTCAACATCCAAGGCTTGAAACCGGAGTCCAGGGTACTCTTTGCGGAACGTGCGGGCCATGCCGACCAGCATACGGGAGTAAGGCCTCTCCCATCTGTTGTTTTGGGTGATCCAAAGAATGTCGCTAGCGCGGCCGAAGAGGTATTTCAGAGCTTCATGCTTGTTCGGCTGGTCATCCATGAGATCTTGCATAATGCTCCCATCAAGTTCAGATAGATTCACCACCACGGGTGAATCCTCCAGGCTCAGATCAGCAAATGCTTCAACGGACTCCACCGATAGAATGGAATCGAAATGTGGATTCAGAAATACCCTCATTTGTTCGACAACATCGGCTGTTTCGTCGCTTCCGCCTCCTATAATGACCAACGGCTGTTGCTTGGCCTCAGCAGGCTCCACGGATAATGGAGCGCGCAGTAACGCGATACGATCGTCAACAGCCTGGGTTGCCATGACTGTGAAATGGTGAAGATCATTGAGATGCGGCGGATATGTGTCAACACCACTGAACCCCGTTCTCTTGTAAAGCTCATCCCATGCATCGACCGAAATAGTTGGACCCCAGGGACGGCCTGTGTCTGCGCCGCACCACCAGCCTGGTAGACCCGCCATAGCAAAGCCGTTTCGTAGAGAGGGAAAGTAGGTAGTGGCCTCCATGTTTATCAGGTGACCTCCCGGCTTGAGCAATCTGCGTACGTTTTTCATGATCAGGTCGAGGTCAGGCCCTGCGTGAAGGACGTTGGATGCGAGAATCATGTCGTAGTGGCCGTCGACAAAACCCTGCTCAGTGATGTCTTTTTCCATGTCAAAGGTCGAAAACGACATGCGGTCCGCATACTCCTTAAAACGTTCCTCGGCAGAATCGAAAAATCCAGCACTGATATCTGAAAATTTATACGAAGAGAAGGCCTTTCCTAACTTCGGCAAAATCATCCTTGTCGAGCCACCTGTACCGCCACCGATCTCGAGGATATTCATTCTTGGGTATCGGTGGGCGATCTGTGCAGCCATATTCGCTTCCCAATGGTTGGCGATGTGTAGACCAAGGCCCTCTTCGTAAAAGGCATCGAGCATCCCATCTTTGACCATGTACTCGACAATGTTCCCTCGGCTCTTGATCACATGTGCAAGGTTCTGGCCCACTGCCCGGATCAACCCGACATCGGAGCGGTCACCGTAGGGCTGTACGAGGCTCTCGACGAAATCTAATGTATCCTCTTTGGCTTCAGGGCCCACATAGGGGTGTTCGGAATTCTCAACTTGCATTGACACGAAACGACACCATTTCAGCATCCGCTTGTAGTGAGTGAGTGTCTGTTCTTCATCTTCTGGCGTGACGGAATTGAGAAGTTGAGTGATCCAATAGAAGGAGAATCGCTCCGAATCCTTGGCAAGCTGGACATCAAATTCGGTCGGGCGGTTCGGACTAGCGAGAATGCCGTCGGGATTTGCAAGATCATAAACGAAGTTCGAGAATAACTGGCAGTCATCATCCTCCGTGGATTGCGATAATGGTACCAATTTAATGCCTTCGACTTCCATAAGGACATCTGTGCCATTCGCGAAAACTTCGATGTCGGCAGTTAGCGAGGACTGCGGGTCGCTAGTAACGCAGGATTGCCATGGCCACACGGTTTGCTCTCCAGGAGGGAACACACACAATGCGGGGTTAATAGATAGACGCTTGATGTTGGTTGGCACATGTAGAGCCCACAGTCTCTCGTCTCCTGGTGAGCTGAAAGCTGCGAACACTGTTTGGAAGCTGGTATCGATGATTCCCGGGTGCACGAGCAGATTATCTTCCCAGTTTTCCCCGCGAACGTCAGTCATGTCACCCACAGCGGTATCCGTTCGCCGCCGGATGGAACTGATAGCTTTGAACGGGGGCGCATAGTTGTATCCCATGTCAGTGAGAGTCTTGTAGAAGCGGTCGGTATCAACGTCCACCATGTTGAACTGAACTGCGGGGTTCGCGAAAAGCGTATCGTTTGCTGGCTCCCCGAAACGAATTGAGATTGTCCCAGAGGCGTTCAAGTTCATGTTATGGTCCCCTCTGGGACAAGAAGAGACTTCAAAGTTGGCTGTAACAAGATCTGACGTAGACGCGGTGAGTCCAAGAGTGACGGAACTCTCAATTCCTACAGATTCATCGAGAAAGGATATTGCCCTTCCTATGACAAAGTCTGTGATCTCAATGAGCTGCACCGGTTTGACTGCGCGTGTCATGATAGCTTCAATAGCCATTGATGCATAGCCAGAAGCGGGAAAAACAATCTGGCCTTGTAACTTATGTCCTGACATCCAGGAAATCTCCCGTGGAAAGAGGATATTCCTCCACTGGAATTGTTGTCCTGTAGTTCCTTCGTCAACTGTCACACCCAGTACAGGGTGGGGTCCCACGTCGCGATTCTTGTAACTCGCAGAAATCCGCGATTCTGTCCAGTATTTGGTGTCGTGATCCCACGGGTAAGCAGGGAGGTTGACCGCAACCTTCCTGTCGGACCTAGAAACGCCCGAAACAATCTCATCGTACGCATCAAGATCAATCCGAAGTCCGATTTGCCACAAGTAACCCAGAGCGGCGGAAAATGCGCTCACGTCGTCCACGCCACGACTTAGCAGACCCGTGTAAGCCGTGCTACTAGAGCCAGTAGCTTCTTCAATAGTCTCGAGACTTGGGCCTTTGAGGGATGGATGCGGACCAAGCTCTAGGGCGAGGTCATAAGGCCCAGCGCTCTGCACGGCAGTAGCAATCGCTTGAGAGAACAGGACGGGGTTCTTCATGTTGTCCACCCAATATTGATTGTTGATTATTTCCTTAGACATCTTCGTATTGAGATGGACCGAAGAGTACCATGCAGTTGTTGTTGAACCTTCTCCGATCTTGACGCCACACCTATCCATGGCGTCGAGGTATGGTTGGCTGCACGGATCCATATGAAATGAATGGTAAGCTGTATCCACTCTCAGCTTTCTTGCGAACTTGGACTCGTCTTTGAAGATCGACCTAGCCTCATCAATTGCGTCCTCGTCACCGGAGAGAGTGATGCTAGCAGCAGCATTGCTAGCAGCTACTGTAAGTCGACCTTCGAACTGCTCAAGATCACAGAATTCTCTCGCGTCCTGCAGGTCCGTTGCAACTGCTAACATCGCACCCTTTGCTCCAGAAGAGGACGTAGCGAGCTTTGCGTAAAGACCTCGGTAGTACGCAATTCGGATCGCATCAGCAGCACTAACGAATCCTGCGGCGTAGGCAGCAGCAATTTCACCAGATGAATGACCAACTACAGCCTTCATCCGGATACCTGCAGCCTTGATCAAGTCGACAAGGACCACTTGTACCGCGGTACAAAGTGGTTGCGAGAGCGCGGCTTCAGCAAGGCGCGATTCATGTACGCCCGCTTCTAACTCAGATCCTATGCTCCAGGAAGGACGATCTTCGACCGGAAGGTCCTGGAGCGATTTGTCTAGGGCGGTGATGACCTGGCGAACATACGGCGACGCTTTGATGAGTGCAGCGCCCATGGTAGGCCACTGAGCACCTTGGCCTGTAAAGATCCCAAGAATCTCCATGTCATTTTGAGACGTAGACCGAACACCGAAACTCTCCGTAGTTGCACGCGCGGTATCAATACTGGAAAGCAGGTCCCTCACAGTCCGACCAGAGATGGCAATTTTGACGGGTAACACGGAGCGACGACTCTGCAAAGTCCAGGCGATGTCACGTAAGTTACTCGGGTGGTCCGCACTCAAAAACTCGGCGGCAGAGTCCAACATCTTCCGCAAAATCTTCTCAGAGTTGGCAGAGAACGTCAAGGGCGTAAACAGTTCTGCCTGAACGTTTCTTTCTTGAGGTTCGTAACTCTCAAGGATCTGTCGAAGTCAGTTCCCACACGTTGCATCACACGAAATCGATGCTAAAAAACTCACAGCGTGGCAATTAGCGCCCCCAAACCCGAACGAATTGACGGATGCTCGTAAGGGCTGTCCATCTCGAACCTTAGGCCATGGTTTGGAAGTAGTTGGCACTTCGAGGTTCTCATAGAATGGAGCGACTTTTTCAGAGAGTGTCTGGAAATGCATATTCGGGGGAATCGTCTTGTTCTGAAGGGCCAAGGTAGTGCTGATCAGGCTAGCCAACCCAGCTGTTCCCTCGGTATGCCCAATGATTGTCTTGATAGATCCAACATAGAGTTTGGACTCTGATCCTGCGTTCCCGCTGAAAAAGGTCGAACTGATGGCCTCGGCCTCTTGGGGATCTCCGGCAGGTGTGCCTGTACCGTGTGCGTGGAAGAATTGTGGACGATCTTGATCGTTCTGAGGATCGAGGCCCGCTTTAGCATAAGTGTCGCGAATGAGTGCAGCTTGTGCTTTGTTGCTGGGCATAGTAATGCCAGTAGTTCGACCATCTTGATTAAACCCAGTCTCCCTAATCACGCCAGTTATATCATCACCGTCCTTGATTGCCTGACTAAGCGTCTTGAGGACTACGGCAGCAATACCCTCTCCTCGAGCGTAGCCATTGGCATCTGCATCCCACATACGAGATCGGCCGTCGGGGGAGAGCATCTTGAGTTTGCTCTCTGCGATGTACATGCCTACAAATTAGTTAGACGGTCGCCACATTCAATGTAGAGCAGGGTAAAGGGCTTACCAGGGGAGAGTATCAAGTTCGCCCCACAAGCCACTGCAACGCTAGAATCACCGCTCCTAAGAGTCTGTACTGCTTCGTGTACGGCCACTAGAGATGACGAACAGGCTGTGTCAATTGTCATGCTTGGGCCACGCCAGTCGTAGAAGTACGAGATACGGTTCGACATGATGCTCCGGGATATACCAGTCGCGCTGTACTGCGGGATAGTTTCCCAGTCTTTCATCAGGATGCCAGACCAATCATCGCACATTTGCCCTATTGACAATTAGAGTCGTCTAGTTATTGCTGATTATGCGGACTACTGACCTACGTAACAGGCGGTAGATGACCCACGAAGACTTTCCATAGGGATACCCGCAGCACAGAGAGACTCGTAGACTACCTCCAGAAGCATCCGCTGCTGCGGATCAATGGCCTCGCACTCGTTTGGCGGGATGTTAAAGAACTGAGCGTCAAAGGCAGCTGGATCCTCGGAAAGGAAATACGACTGCGTAACATTGCTGGTGCCATGATGAGCGCTGTCGGGGTGGTACCATGCGGAGGCATTGAATCGACTGCGAGGGATCTCTTGTAGCAAATCGGACGGCTGCTTGAGCAGCTCCCATAGCTTCGAGGGCGTATCACACTTTCCCGGAAAACGAAACGCGCTGCCAATCACGGCAATAGGCTCGTTGCGTTGAGGCATGACGCTATGACAGGGTAGTTGAGCGGAAGAATGATTGAGACGATAGTGGGCTTATTCAGAAAATCATTTGCGAAGCTCAGTATTCTTATTGATCTTGTTTAAATCGCTATTGTTGAGGCTAAACATAGTGGTTACTGTCCAGCCAGCGGCGACTTTACCGTCGGTGGGTTCTGTGATGTTGCAGCGTGAGACACGAGGCGTATACGAGGCGTTCGGTGTGGGGCAGACACCGACCGATCCTGGAATCGGCGAGTTCTTGGCACCCGGAGTCGGTGGGTCAAAATAGAACAGGCCCCAGATTGGTAGATCGATGACCACGTGGATTATGCTGGGAGATTTAGTCGCACTCGATAGATCCATATGCGGGAGGCAGGTCGTAAAGATGACTGAAGCATGTGTGTGCCCAAATGGAGGGAACCTGCACACAACCGCCGAAGTGCGCGAAATGCTTGGAACTGACCAAATGCCAATGGAACCGCCGAAGGAAAACAGCCCGAAATCTGCGCCTTGGACATTAAACAATCCATGGACTGCCTAAGTTTCCTGACAGGCACCGATTGAGAAGTGTTAAGGCCTTTCTTCCGATAGGAACTTTGTTATAAACAGCGACACAAGCTGATCTCAACCAGTTCCTCTCAGGTCGCGTAGTCAGCAGCTATTTACCACAGAAGGCATCCACATACCTCTCAAAGATGCTGAGCGGCTCGGAGCATGATCGAATGGTCCGGGATGGTGGAGGTAGGAAGCAGGACATGTAAACCGCATATTTCTTTAGTTGTTGTGTGTCTGTTTAACCTTGAAGCTTAGGGTGTAGTTGTCTGGTCGTGCCACGAGGAAATGTGAATAGATATGGCTTAATAGTGCTTGATCTGCCGTGAAGGCGGCTTTTGAGCTGAGAACGAATTGAGAGACGAACAAGTAGGGGAGAAATATAACCTTCCAAGGCAGCAAGCTGAACTTTCTACTTATGTCTCCGTTGAGAGGTACACATTGAAGCGTAGTGAAAGGTAAGACATGTATCAAGGTACAGAGTCTGCTCACTGAAGGCTGCACAATGACCTTGGGTGAAAAGGTATAATACTGTCCTTAGCGGAATAAGTACAATAAGAGATAAAGAGAAACGACAATGGGGTTTTGGTGTAGTGTGGGTTTTGATGCATCCCGCGTGAAAAGTTTGAGACAGCGAACTATCTCGGCAGGACGTGAAAAGGAATGTCGAGCTTCCTTTAATCTCCTAGCGAGGCCGCGTGGTCACTGACGTATCTCTCTATAGCCGTTGAGAACAGCCCTACGTGACGGGGAATATTCGCGACACAGTTCCGTTGACGAGCAGCAGCGGCGTTGCTAGCTTCCGTTCCCGCATGTCGTTTGCGGCCAGTCTGACTAGAGCGAGGGTACAATACGTGTAGAGCCGCTGCGGTGAGACTTCGTGCTCTGGTTGATAAGGATTGTTGGGGCTGAATGTCGGCACGGCGCTCTGGGATTGCCGATTTGTCTCCGAACCACCAGAGAACCGCCTTCCAGTGAGTGATCAACGCGCAGGGTTATATCTCAGCGAAAGCCCACTATGGGAAACCAACGGAGACCCAGCAGCCATGGCCGACAGTACCGTTACACCGCGCGATTCCGTCGTTCCCAATGTCGAGCCAGTCACTGTCATAACGGATATTCCGCCTCCCGATATCGAGGAAGATGCTGCATCCACCACTAAGACAGAGGAGGCCCAGCCTCTGGACCCCAATCTGGTAGATTGGGATGGGCCCAATGATCCCGATAACCCGTACAATTGGCGATATGCCCTGCGCATGGGACACGTAGCAATTGCTGGTGCAACCGCTTTCTTTGCGTAAGCCCAACAACGTATGCCTCGCCTCGATCTTTACTGACGGCAAGTAGGAACTTGACAGCAACAGCATTCGCACCTGCCGCCCCTTCTTTGAGGACGGAGTTCCACATCACCAATCTGACGCTCTCCGCCCTGACCGTGACAGTCTATCTGTTGGGTTTCGCACTCGGACCACTAATCATTGCACCTCTGTCCGAACACTACGGTCGACGTCCTGTCTATTCCGTATGCCTGTCTTTGAGTGTCCTCTTTCTGATTGGGTGCTCGCAGGCCACTGATGTGACACAATTCTTAGTCTGCAGGCTTATTACTGGAATTGCAGGCTCAGGACCAGGTAATTTTTTCAAGGAAGTCTGTGGCGAGAACTACTAACTCTGAATCTAGGTACTATTGGTAGCGGTACGATCGCCGACGTCATGCAAAAGGAGAACAGAGGCGGTGCCATGGCTGTCTTTGCTGTTGGTCCTTTACTGAGTCACACCATCGGCCCTCTTATGGCCGGTCCTGTTGCGGCCTATCTTGGCTGGCGCTGGCTCTTCCGGATTATCTGTATCGCGGTTAGTTTTCTATTGCACACCAAGGGAGGCTCATCTTTCCGAAACTGACCTCCTAGGCAGAATGCTGTTACCCTGCTGGTCTCGCTGTGGTTTACACGCGAGACATATATGCCGGTCCTCCTCCAACGCAAAGCAGCCCGTCTTCGGAAGAAGACCGGCAACCATAATCTTTATTCCCAGTACGACAAAAAAGGCACCCCTTTTCAGGCTTTGAAGTTCGCTATCCTGCGCCCTTCTAAGCTGCTCATTTATTCGCCGATTGTCTGGTCTTTGTCCATCTATTGCGCCTTCGTGTGGGGCCTCCTGATTTTACTCTTCACAACGTTCCCCGATGTGTACAAGAATCAATACGGATTTAGTCAAAGCAATTCAGGCCTTGCCTATCTGGGTATGGGTGTTGGTATGGCGCTCGGCGCCGCGAGTTTTGGACTGCTGTCGGATCGAACCGCGAGAAAGCGACGCAAGGCCGGCCAGAATCATGAGGAACTAAAACCCGAGTCTCGTCTGCAGCTCATGGTGTGGTGCTGCACAGTCACTCCTATTGGTTTTTTCTGGTACGGTTGGAGCGCCCATTACAAGGCGCACTGGATCGTACCTATAACCGGTACCGGGTTCATCGGACTTGGTACATTGTACATCGTGGCAAGTACTGTTCCGCTCCGTTCCATGCCACACACTAACATGAGCCGCCTCAGATGCCTATTCAAATGTATCTGGTGGATGCGTTCGGACCTGTCACTGCGGCGTCCGCTATCGCCGCCAACACCGTACTGCGTTCTTTAGCATCTGCTTTCCTTCCACTTGCCGGACCTAGCTTGTACGAGGCGCTTGGACTTGGCTGGGGCAATACGCTGTTGGGGTTCATCGCAGTCGGATTTTGCGCACTCCCGGTGTTCTTTTATAAGCATGGAGAATGGATGCGGACCCGATGGCCGGTTGAATGCTAAGAGTGGCGAACTAGTCAGAAACAATTCGGACAGGTGCTAGATTAGACTCACCTAGAGAGCTTTATAGATGAGATATCGCAAGGCCCGCAATCTCCATGTCTGATGCTAGTGAATGTAGGAGCTCGCACCTGGTCACTCCACGTGTGATCCCCGGGACCCGGCGATAGATTACATAAGTACCCCGCAGCCCGTGCCCGTGCCACCGCGTTTTGCGACGCGACAACCTTGGGAGGCCTTTGTCTCCACCAAGACAACTACGATGCCCCCAAAAGGTTCTAAAAAAGCATCCACGCATGTTCCCCCACAGACATTGGTTCTCGACAACGGCGCCTACACACTCAAAGCCGGTCTAATCCCTTCTGCCTCTGCGAATCCAACCTACAACGATTGCCGCGTGCTCCCAAATTGCATCGCCCGTAGCACTCGCGACAGATGCAGCTATATATCCTCTGAGCTTGATGGTTGCAAAGATTTTGGTGAACTCGCATTCAGGCGCCCGGTCGAGAAAGGTTTCATTGTGAATTGGGAGGCGGAGAAGACCATCTGGGAACACGAGTTTGTAGAAGCGAGGGCGGGCCTGAGGGTGGGTACGCGGCATGTGTCTACAAGAAGGACGACCTGCTGATAGAGGAACAGTGTGATCCTAGGGAAACGAATCTGCTCTTGACGGAGAAGCCGAACTGCCCTCGAGAGTTGCAGAAGAATTGCGACGAGATCGTGTTCGAGCAGTTTGAATTTGCGGCATACTATCGGTGTGTTGGTATGGCTCTACTCATTCACTATCATGCTTGGGTGTATGTAATAACGCTACCAGGTGCGACGCTGAACGCTTACCATTCCTCGGATACGTCGTCCGTCTCTTCACTCCCGCAAGAATGCCTCCTCATCATCGACACTTCATATTCGGATACAACTATAATACCACTCTACCATGGGCGTCTCATTCAGCCTGCGGTTAGGCGTCTTGCGGTTGGCGGAAAGCTTCTCACCAACTACCTGAAAGAGCTGTCCTCGCTCAGACACTACAACATGATGGAAGAAACATACCTGCTCAACGAGATCAAAGAAGCTGTATCTTTTGTGGCCCCGTCGACAGCACAGTTCTCGAAGGACTTGGAGAGGACGTGGAAGGGGAGGCTAGGGAATAAACGAGAGTTGGACTCGAGTATAGTGGTCGACTATGTACTACCGGACTACGAGCGGTCGATCCATGGTCATGCACGGCCCCACGATCCTGTCAAATCCCGAATGCGACGTGGTCTGCAACCTCTCCAGGGACCCAGAGAAGATCTCCTTCCCCAAGGAAACGAACGCTTCGCGGTCCCGGAGCTGCTGTTCAACCCGACAGACATCGGTATCCAAGCAGTTGGACTGCCAGGTTCTATCATTGAGTCTCTCAATGTTCTTCCAGAAGCGCTAAAAGTGGGTATGCTCGCGAATGTTGTTGTGGTGGGCGGAAACGCCTTAATCGAGGGCTTCATGGAGAGGTTGGAGGCGGAGCTTCGGGCGCTTGTACCTGCAGAATACTTGCTGAACATTTCGAGAGCGGACGATCCAGTCAAACACACTTGGCTTGGGGCCGCGCGCTTTGCCAGCCAGCCAGAATTGCTGAAGGGGGTACTTGTGTCAAAGGCTGAGTACGACGAGAAAGGATCTGCATGGCTAGCAAAGAGGTTTGTTGAAGGGGATAGGTGAGAGAAGCCCGCGTCTGTCCGACCTCGGGAACTAGTATGGTGATTTAGTGATCGTAACGTAGGACTGACTGGAGGTCGGTAGAATAAGGTCAATGCCTGTGTTGCGATCAAACAAGACAACGTCACAAACTTCCTCAAAAGTCAATACTTACAGAAATGTACCAAACGTAGATATATCTACTAGATCAACAATTAACGATCAGATATATGATCCAAGGATGATCGGGTGTGCCATGGCCGTGGTCGGAAAATCCCGGTGTCCATTGGCCGATTGCCGAGATTTTGCCGGTTAGAATTGTTCAGACAAGTCGAACGCAGCGATTATCTGCAACATACAACACAATGCGCCGAATACCACGCACATCACGGGCAGTTGACCCTTATCTCTCCATATCGCCCTTAGTCCACCGTTGCGCATCCCCACTACCGTGCCGCATTGTCTGCGCTCCCCGCCCTCATTTCCGAACCACCACCGCGGCGTTTTCCAATACCTCATCGCGTGCCTCCCTGACAGACAACAAAGATAAGAAGAGATACCAACAATCTATAAGACGATGGCAGAAACGACTCACGGGTGACTCGGAACCAATTGGCTCGCACGTCGACCCATATGACGCTACTTCCCCAGTGCGCATAGCCCCGGAGGAGCAGGGGGAAGAGGAAGAGGTTTTAGTAGACGAAACGGGGCGCGAGAGTCGTCCTGGTGAGGTCCGAGATGTTGGATACAGAGAAGCAGATGAGGAGAGTGTCCTAAAACGCGTTGGTGGAGTAGCGTGGTTAGAGAAGATGGAAGAAACAGAGCTTGCCAAAGAATTTGAGAAGTTGACGTTAAGAACGTATACTCCACTTAATTTCAAGATGGCAGACCGCATCGAAAAACTAACAGGCACGTTCTTCACGCTACGTGATGATAATCTGAAGATGGCGGACATTTTCCAAGAAGAGACCGGGAAGCCATATACTGAGTATAGGTCAGTTGGCACTAGATCGCTATATGGCTATTGGAAAACATAGACTAATTGGTGACAGCTTTGGCCGTTTTGAGCAGATCAAAGATCCTGTCCACCTCCGAGAAAAATTCCACCAAGCAGTTGTAGAGACTTACACGCTCCACCAGGCAGGAAAGGATATGAACATCGCGGCGTTTACCAACCGCGGCATATATGAGCCACCAGCCTGGATTCACGACGTCACGTTCACAAGGAGCCAGAACCGTGATCTTGAACTTGCTTTCCCGAGTGGCAAGACTGCGAAGCAGCTGTTGGACAAGATGCAGGAAGTGCCAGAATGGAATCCAGCCTCTGATGGTAAAGCTGTGGGAGATGAGCTATTTGCTGAGGAAGGCGAGGTGGTAGAGGCTCTGGAGCCAGAATTACCCACGATGGACCCTGACACACCCCCAGCTCGAAGAGCTGCTCTGGTCAAACAAGATCCGGACGCGAAGCCGTTCGATTTCATGTCTAACAGGCCCGTTCCGCGTGCTAAGCCTGTAGAAGAAACTCCTAGGGCTGACGAGTTGATTGAGAACGCAGAAACCGTGCGGCCAAAGGCAGCGCCCCAACTAGAATTTAACATCAAAGTGCAGGCGTCTGAGTCAGCCATTTCCCAACTACGCCATATGGTTTATGACTCCCTCACTCAGTCCAGTGAAGGGGCTATCGCCTCCGTACGCCAAACACTTCGCGACACAGTGACAGTCATGGCCAGCGAGTCTACTACTGTCATCTCAGAGCCGTCATCTAAGCTCGAGACCAAGTGGCGGCATGTCCCTCTCACTAATCCGAAAATCAAATTTGCTGTAAGTACTCTGGTCTTGAACTAGATTTGCAGGCCGTTAACTCCGAAACTACAGCTCGCAAAACGTCTTCTTCAACTCACAGGCCTCCGAATCTCCGATCCTTCTCTGAACCATATATACACCCTAGGCGATCTCTACTGCCACCTTTCCTCGGCCGCAAAGCCTCAGCCCGCAAAACTATTCGATTTCATCCAACAGGAAAGCGAAAAAGTGAACACCTTGCCTATCGAGCAGCCTCGTCCCGTAACCACGCGCAGCAAGAAGAGAACCAGCACGGGCGACCTATCCAATCTTGGAAACGTGGAAATCCATGGGAAGAGGATAACTCCCCGGCAAGAACGCCGCCGGATAGGTCTCGATAAAGTCGTTACATATGCGTTACGGGAACGAGACTTGGTTCGTGAGAAGAAATCGGAGTTGGTTCAGGAAACCTAGGGAATCCGCCTTACGTTGTAGAGGAGGGTACAGGGGCGCTTATTGTGTTCGAAAACCCCCATTGTTATAGGAGTCCCAGGACGGAATGGACCGGCAAAGTGCGTCAGGCTCAGTCCGTCCTGAATTACTTGTATCATAGATTTAAGTATCGGCTGCCCTGTAACATATGTAAAATCAGAGGCAATTGTACATGTTCCCCATTTGCAACCAAGTCCTTTTGTCTGCTTAGTTGTAGCTTGTGTTGGCGTGTTGGAGCCCGCAGAATCATTCATTAGGATTCCGGCATGTCTACGCAATAACTACTTGATTATATACCTCTCTGTCTGGCCCTAATACCAAGCTATATATTCTCACCAACTCTTTCCCTAATTGTGAAAGCTCGAGGTGTCATCCAACGTACTGAAAGTAGCGCGCACGGGCCTCTCTAGTGATTACATAAATGTGGGGCTACTTATCATCCACGTCACATCCGTGTTTTCGTCCCTCAAACACACAACGCGCTGCCCCAATTCCCAGGACTGCGCACTGTTGTCTGGAACGCAGGCCTAGGGCTCAATTCCCCTTCATCGTTGCCTTTTTAATCTTCTCATTCACCGCTTTTTCTCAGCTTCTCAGCCTGACCACTTGCCCTACTTCAATGTGTGCCCCCCGAACAGGTGTTCCCAAGAAGTACGACAGCCACGGCTTGTCTTGCATACCCCTCAGCTCGGCTTTACAAGCCACATTATCAACCGCAATAGATGGTGTGCAGGTCTATTCACCGGGTTTCGATCGCCTCCAATCATCGCACAGCTAAGCTGGCCTCGTGATGGGGTTTGTTATGCAGCACGAATATGCAGATACGCGTGGCCTCGCCTCCACCTCTCTTTCCGATGTTTGCCTTCTGGGCTGATCTTCCCCTACGGTTTTGATTGGCCCGCGGAATGAAGGCACCCGGGCGACTCAACCTCATCACAAGGCTGTTGATTGCCTTATCGCAGCCGGTGGTGGGCAAAGAATGAAAGAACTTCAGCTCAAAGAGCCTCACAGTCAGA
Organism: Massariosphaeria phaeospora; assembly: GCA_011032825.1. Taxonomy (NCBI): domain Eukaryota; kingdom Fungi; phylum Ascomycota; class Dothideomycetes; order Pleosporales; genus Massariosphaeria; species Massariosphaeria phaeospora. Next base: position 239,787 of record JAADJZ010000030.1, on the reverse strand, counting down.
CTCGGAACTGGGTTCTACATAAAATGGGGGACTTTGTCGAAATAGAGCCTTAAAACTAGCCTGACGAGAACACGACTCTTCCCTCACCGGTTATTAAGTTAACACCAACCAATCACTCGAACACAGTAACTCTGTGTGATCGATCGACTGGAATCGATTCAGCCCACCTCGAAATGGCGCAACCTGTTTGGGGGTGGGATACCTTCGAATGTTATCGTCTTACGCAAGAATCATTAGAAGGGTATCTTACCAAGATATTTGGATATTACGAATTCTACTTGCAGGTCAGCTTTTTCGCGCTTCTGGGCAGCGAAACCGCAGTCTAAGCGTCATGTTAGGTGGTCAATGGAGTATACAGATTCTGGATCCCTAGGAAACTCACCGAAGTAAGACCACGACGTGGCAACAGACGAACCGGAATGTTGACCTTGTAAAGGGTGATCGACGTGAGATTCGAAAATTACGCTACGCGAACAGCAACAGTTGAGCAACCTACCCGTTATAGGCGATTGACCATGCACCGCTACGTGGGGATCTCTGGCTGGAGGATCTGCGATGTCAACGTTTTTTACGGCCTCGGCAAAAACCGTAAACCTGATAATACGGTTTTTGCATGGGGCTGACCGGTCCGGCTTTAGTGTAGCCCGACAGTGCCTTATGTGAGGCAAAGATAACAGCCGTTGTGAAGTTTTGGCTGAAGAGGGGCGAGTTTCGTTCATTCTTTAGTGGGGAGATTTTCCTTTACGACTTTCATCGCTCTTTCATACTCTTCTCGAAGTTCCCAGGTAACACTGAAATGGACAAGTTCCTGCAATCCTGTGCCCAGTTTGTGAACTATCCAACGAACCTCATCCAGCATGATGTATTGGAATACACCCTCAGAGCTTACTTTACCCGACTGAACCATCAGACAAATCGCCTGTTCGTTGAGGAGGAAGACGCTGCGCTCGATTTTCTGGACCTTAACGTTGGACAGAAAGGTAAAACTCACTGCTGATGTTGACGGACATTTGCTGACGGGAATCACGTCATTAGAGTTCACATCATCTTGTATGAGCAATCTCGGGGATCTAAAAGGACAACTTAGAGAAGCATTACGGGAGGGAAATATCGATCCTCTCTGCCGATTTGTGTGAGTGTCCTGATCTGCCCGATGGAAATTCGGCTCTAACCCCGTCAGTTTCATCCACGCCAATCATTCTCGTGCGCCACTAAGAGTCTCGCATCAAATGATATGCTTCCTCTTTTCGTATCTTCAAGTAGTCCCATCGTTTCTGGACTTTGTTTTCCCATTTGGGGAGCAAGAGCCCGCCCAAGACTTCTACTTTACAGGTCTGAAAGAAGAAAGTCTTTTGGAAACAAAACCACAAGGACTCTCTATCTCTCAACTTGGTCGATCAGGTCGAGAAATGCGCATATGTTACAATCTGCGATCAGTCGAAGAATCGCCGAAGGAAGCAGATTTGCCATGGTCTGTACGCCAAACCGCTGTGTACCACACATTCGACTTCGAGACTGGGAGGTCTGTTTGGGTAACAATAAAGGGGAACAATGTCATAAAGAAACGTCTCTCTGGTCTTGCGAAGACGTGGGACTCGTCTAGCTTTGCCACCGTAGCCGATGCCTTTCTGGCAAGCCTCAAGAGTCATATGGTGCTCTGCGATTGGTCAGTAGAGAACTGGCGATGGTATATTAACGATCTCGAGAATTCCCTGCAACCGTTGATGCGCGATGCTGTCTCAAATGTCGTCGATCGGCCTCCCAGTCCAACCCGTACTTCTCGGGTCCCACCACCCCCGCCTCTTTCTCCCCCGACCAGTCCTCGCAGCTTTCATGGTATTTTCCCGAGCTTTTCCCGCGTGGGAACAGGAAAATCTTCAATCGCCAGTCCATTCGGACGATCTCAAACATACTCTTCAACAACACTTGCCCCGCTAAGAACGTCCTCGAATCTGTCACAAGCTCAGACGGCCACCAATGAACGCTGCCATCAGGCTAGCTGGGCACGTTCTACGGTTGGATTCCGCTCTGCTGTGCAGCGGAGTCTCAACTCGCTCAAGCAAAAGTTTGACGTCTCCAAATTATGGAGTTCTCAATCCGGCCTGTTGGAGACTCCGGGTGAAAAGGGCCGGTGCCATGCCACTGCACAGAATTTGCGAGCTCAGCCGCCCACCTTGCCACCAGGCATGGAAGAAGCTGAAGTTTTGGGATCGGCAGAGAAATTCAAATTCAGCGACCTCCAGCGAATTCAATATATCGAAGAAAAGGCACAGGAAGTATCGCTGGTGCTGCGATTGAATATGGAAATACTCGAAGAGCTACGATTACATTATGCGTATATTGCCGACCATCCTGACCTCCCACCGGAAATAAAAGCCAACTGCCGCTTTGAAATCACGAAATTTGACAAATATGTCAAGGGAGTCGAAAAAGACCTGCGAATGCAGCATACCAGAACTGACACACTTTTGCGTTTGTTAGCGGAACGCCAAACTTTTGTAAGAATCTCACCTTCTACTGTCTCGTCTCTTCTAACCGATCACCAAGCTATATGGCATTCTCCAGTACCAAAGTATGCAAGCGAGTGAAGTATTCGCGAAGAAATCTCAAGAATCAGCCAGTAAAATGGAAGTTCTTACGAACGATATGCACGACATCGCACAAAAGACAAAGCAGGAGACGGTGTCCATGCGCATCATCACCTTAGTGACACTCTTATACTTGCCGGGGACCTTTATCTCAACGTTTATGAGTACAGATATTGTCAAATTTCCGACTAACGAGGAGCAGCATTTCCAAAGCAAGGGCTTGAGAATATATCTTGCTATCTGCATACCTTTGATGATAATCACCTTTCTGGCTTGGTGGTTGGTGTATCGATCAGTCAACAGAGGAGAAAGGCGCCGGAAGGAAGCTACGGCTAAGTATGGTTGGTCTAACAACGTCTGAACAGCAACCTGATGTCCTTTCTTATCATCTTCGGTATTTTCTTCAATTCATGTACACAGTAGCAGATGGGATGGTTGTATTTCGGGGATCTTCAACTTCAGCGTGCATTACTGACTGATTTCATATATTAGACGATAGACACTATTGGTAGACAGATTGGATAGTTGAAGTGGGGCTGTAAGCTTGAAGCACTGCCTCGAGGGGACCACAGTCGGTCACACCTCAATGGCGCTAAAATTGTGGCTGTGCATTGACCGGTCGCACTCATGGGGCCATGAGACCAAGGCATATTCTCCAGACAGACTGTTTATGTGCAAGATGTAGGAGCCTGTTCTCAACGGGATATGCACTCACCTGCTGACTACTCGATTCCGGTAACGCGAAGTCTATGTTCAGGTTGCCACAGCGTATTTCACAACTGAAAAGATTGCAAACAAGACATCATGGACACCACAGCTCCTTCTGGCGAGCATTCTGTGGAGTACCCTCCTGTCTTGGCAGATGATTGGATCCTGAAGCGTGCAGGGACCCGTCCGATGATCCTTAGAGCTCTTAGTGCAAACTTCTATTCTGACGTCTTCGCTCACAATACACCTCTACAACATGCGCGCCACATCATAAGTGCGAAATGGGAACCACCAGGCTGATTCAGGGCGGATTTGCTGCGAAATCGGTAGCACAGCCGGATGCACAGCCAGCAGCAGCCACCAAAAGTCCCATCTGGCGCCGCTGAAAATGTCCCGACGTCATCGACCTAACATTGCGTCCAGGAGGAAACAATGTTCCAGATGAGAGTTGGATGGTTTCTAGGGTTGAATTGTTTCAGACATATCGACCATTCATCTGGGTCTCTGTTGAGCAAAAACTTCTCGTTTTGCTCAGACGGCGCAAGCATTCGCTTGTCCATGAGGGACCACGGCGTCTGCCTCTGCCGCTCGTGCAGATGACAGCTATTGGTGGACATGTACAGCTGCTTGCGTTCAGCCTGCCCAAGCTTATGTGGGTGTGCTTTATAACTGGCCCAAGGCTGCCACCAACACTACTCACCTGCGAACGAAAAAACTCCAACGTCTTCCCGGTACTCGATCACTGCATCCTCGATCACCGCATCTTCCGCATTACCATCCGTTCTTCTCCCCCTTTTTACGAGTTGCGGGCCTGTATTGCTTGCGTAGCTCTGCCGCGTTGTCATGGCGAACGTTACAGGCGGCATGGCACGCGCGAGAGAAGAATTTGACACGCATGTCCGGACAATTGAAGTCATTGGGAGAACCGCAGATGGACCAAAACCATTTACACCGTTTAACAGTCTTGCATCCTACTGGACCAAGGGTCGCATCATACAGGCGCTAGGTGCCGGACCGGGTGCGCTAAACCCCTCAACAATGGATTTGATAAAACAACGTTACCTCCGTGTTTTCTCGATTCTGGTTCTTATCGGCCGGTCTCAGCTCATCCACAATCTAATTCCCTACGCCCATCTTGATGATGTGCATCTCCCCTTCTATTCTGTCCCCCATCAGCAGTGGCCATCCGATACCCAAGATCTAGAGCGATTCAAGGAAACCCAATGGACGTTCTGTGTACAGGACTTTGAAAGACAGCTGCTAATGAATGACCCACACTTCGACGAGAATCATATACTCCCTATTGAAGAGGTGAAAACTCTGAACTCCCACGGCAGCGCTAGGATATCTCAAGTTACTGTGCCCCAAGAATATAATCATTTGATCAACGACGTATGTATATCTACTAGCTGCCAACCATATGAACGTCAAAGCTAATCACAACACGCTCCAGTCATATCCTAGCGACCCTCTCGGGAATTACTTCGTACTCAAAACCTACTTCACCGACGACGCCAAGAAGTATTACTACGACGAGGTTAACGCGTTCAAACACTTGATGCATCAAGAGAAGTATGTCAAGAATATGATCATGTTCTATGGATCGTGGAGGCAAGGAAACACATACAACATTCTTCTCGAATACGCAGATCAAGGCACATTGCTTGATTTTTTTCGCAGTAGGAAGCCTCCTACAAAGGATGCGGATATTGCTGAGTTTTGGTCAAACCTTCTTGGCATAGTCACGGCGTTGGAGCGGATACACGAGCTTCGAAGACCTGGGGATGAAACACATCTCCTACAAGGGTAATGTCACACAGTTACTGTCTCTCACTATGTATCTGCTAATAGTACTTCAGAATTCATCAAGACATAAAACCAGAAAACATCCTTGTCGTTTCTGGAGCTGGCCCATCCGAGTACGATGTTACTTTCAAAATTGCCGACCTCGGCTTAAGCCACTTCATAGCGAAAGTGCATCCGGACGAGCACGTCGGTGCCATCGACAGATACGGAACACCGATGTACAGTAGGTAAATTCGTCAACGAGATCATCCTTTTCTAAGATTTAAACAGGCGCCCCTGAATGCTGTCGACTAGGGAGCCTCCAGCAAAGCAACATCCTCGTGGAGCCTTCAATCGATATATGGTCGCTCGGCTGTATTCTAAGTGAGGCAGCGGTATGGGTGGTGCTGGGTGAGGACGGCCTCACACAGTACGCAGATCTTCGTCGCTCCCAAATTAGTGAGGCATACGCCGCCGCTGGATACGGCGATTGTTTCCATGATGGCACAGACGCTCTTCCGGCTGTCAATACCATGCACCGCCGTCTTCGTCAGGAGCGGCGGGTCTCCGATAACATACTCGGGGATATCATCATGTTTATTGCTCCGATGTTCGAAACAAACTTCCATCTCCGTCCCCCCGCGGTTCATGCAGTAAAAAATGCCCAACGAATTGTGGAAATAACCAAAGATATTCAGTTTCCTAGCGCGTTCAGAAAGATTTCAGGTCCAGTGGTCCAATCTATATTTCCACCTCAACCGCATTTTATGAGCCCGATCTCATCGACTCGGCCAGATGTTCCACGCCAGACGCCTCCGCAAGTTCCCATAGATGGGTTCGCATTTCCGACGCCGCTTCGCCGAACTCCACCACAAACACCTACCCGACCTGGCAGTGGCCCGCACCCTATAGCCCGCCAATGGCATTCGTTGCAGGATCACCCTGGGAATCTACGCGATATACCTGAGGGAATGATCGGCGGTCTCAACATTACACATTCTCCACCCACAAGCCCCAACCTGATGTCGAGTGAGGTTGGAACGAGGTCGATTATGGCTCCCTCGTCACCTAACAAACGCCGAACATCAAGCAATGGATCTTCTGGACTCATGTCTTCGAGGGTCAGTTTCGCACAAGATAACTCACGATCTCCCGTAGTGAACAATCAACACCACTCAGAACCCGAAGCCGACTCACATGCTAACGGATACTTTACCAGCGTGGTTTCACCAACATACCAAAATAATTATCAGGTGAACACTAACGGATCCCAGTCTCTTCATAGCCCCTCATCAACATCTATCTCTATTTCCCATCGCATAAAGAAGGGGCAAAAATACGAATCCGTTACGATCGAGTATGCTTTGAATTGGAAGAGAAGCAATCCCATACCGAAAGGGTTTTGGTGTCCAATCAATAACATTCTTGGCAGGCTGGAAGGTCGGGATCATGTATGATTAATCTGCAACCCATCCGCCCATTTGTTGACAATACGCTAGGTATTTCTGATAGACGACTCTAAATCGATGGAGGAAAGCTGGCCGCAGGTCATTCGTGTTTTCCAGGCCTTAGCTGGCATAGTAAAACATACAGACAACGATGGGATAGATCTCTACTTCACCAGTGCGCCTAGCACATCAGTCAACAAGACCAAACGAAAGGAACTTATCAGGCAAATCGAGAAAAACAAGCCTCAGGCTGGCGGTGAATGTGACATGAAGCAAGCGTTAGCGGGCATTCTTGAACGCTTTGGCGCCCACTTCGACACACAATCTACGGAGAAGTCCCGCGGTCGGTCCCGCTTTAGCATGCTATCTCCTAGCACGTTGATGCAAGGAAAGAAAAAGCGCGGGCTGAGTGTTTACATTCTGACTGATGGTGTCTGGCAAGAAGGTCCTCCGCCAGTGTGCGGGGTCGAACAACCTATTCGCAATACCATTTCCAAACTGAATCTCGACACGAAAGTCGGTATCCAATTCATCCGCTTTGGCCGCGATGAGGTGGGCATGGAGCGTCTTGATCTACTCGATTCTCGGCTACAAGAAGAATTCCCTGATATCAAGATGTAAGTCGGTTCTCTTCGTCGGAAGCTTTCACTAGCTATAATTGACGCGCGATGCAGGGATATTGTGGACACTACGAGACATGACGGGAACGTTTTGAAGATGCTCCTCGGGGCGTTTGACAGACATTGGGACGACGACGAGATACCGCCGGCGCTTGCCCGCAATGCCAGTCACCACAGTCAGCGGCCCAGTATCTATCAAAGCGGTGTCCAAAATGGGCTGCAAAACAGCTGAGGGCTTCTGAAGCAAGGGCGTTCCGAAGCACTCGCTCTATTGCGATCAGGACTAGTCTCAAGCCTGATATCTCAAGGTCAGTATCTACTGTGGCAGACGCGCTACCATGTATGTGCTTATTTCGTCCGATCTGATACTCCGTAGGAGGAGTTTGGTGGTGTATCGTAGCTCTTTTTTTTTGTCTCCCCCTTTTCCAAGTCGATGTCGTTTCCTGAAATACCCCTTCGTCTCTATTTGAATCACAGCATTCGCGCTGCAAACTTTCTATCTCTCAACACAACTAGGAAGCTAGTTATCCAATACCGCGGTGCTCATTGGCTCGTTAGAGCCATACCTTGGCACGATGAGATGTGTTCGATTTGACCGCTCAAACTTTCCCGATTTCAATTCCGCCGTACTGCTTGGTGGGAACCTGCGCCTTGCATTCAAGTGCTACGTGTACGAAAAAAAGTCGCATAGGAGTTTCTTCGGTAGAAATCTTCTTGTGTTCTCAGGTCAAGAATATATTCTGGTGCGATACTGTTTTGCATTTCCTCAGCACATCTACTTCCACTGTTTGAGATCGGCCTCATGCTTTTACGCAATTCGCTGTGCGGTATAGATATCGAGCGGATTAAGTGCCCGTCGGAAGGAGCTACTGGGGTTTTCGCGTTCAGGTGACTCGCCCTTGCCGTGGTATGGCTCCAGCATCGCATCAGTAAAGTTAATCTAATCCAATCCAATTCGTCGACTACAAGGTGCGCAGGTTGGAGTTGGGCTTGCATACCAAGCAAGATGATACACTCAACCATGGGACGATGCGCCCCTTCCACAAAGCGTTACCGAACTTCCGCTTCAACGCTTAGATAAATTATTGGACTCTTAAGCCGGCCCTCCAATTCTTTTTCTCCACACTCATATCACTACTGCACAGATATCGTTTTATCTGTGTCTACCGCTATCAGAAACCCGACCAAGACGTCTCTCGACAGATACCCAACTCTCATCTAGTCCCTCTACTGCTACACAATGGAACGCTCCCAACAGTCAAGCAGCTCTGGCGAGCCCGTACTTTTGCCCCACGAAAGTACACCAGCTACAACGATTCCCTCCAATACTGCCGTCTATGTCAATGGCAAGCACGTCCTCACCGAAGAAGAAGGGTTCGAGAAGACCGCCTACGCCTGGTCCGATCGGAAGAAATGGATTCTCCTCACCGTCGTCGCACTCACACAGATGAGCATGAATTTCAACGCGGCCATCTACTCGAACGCGGTCCCGCAGATCAACGAACACTTTGGCATCGCGAACGCGCGCATGGGCATGGTGGCTTTCCTCGTCGCTTATGCGTTTGGCTGCGAACTCTGGGCTCCAGTAAGTGGTGTTCCGTTACTGCACTTTTTTGCCCCGTCGTACTGACTCCCTTCTAGTGGTCCGAGGAACTCGGACGCTGGATCATCATGCAGCTTTCGCTCAGCTTCGTCAACGTCTCGATCCTCATCTGCGCATTCAGCGTCAACTTCCCCATGATCATCGCGGGCCGCGTCCTCGGCGGGCTGTCGTCTGCGGGCGGCTCAGTCACGCTCGGTATGGTGGCCGATATGTTCGGCCCTGACGACCAGCAGCATGCAGTACTCTGGGCATCACTGTTTTCCTGCCTCGGTGCCGTCATCGGCGGAATTTGCGGCGGTCCTATCCAACAATATCTGCCCTGGCGCTGGAATTTCTACATCCAGCTCATGTTCAGTTGCGCAACGCAGATTGTGCACTTTCTCATCGCGAAGGAGTCGCGGTCAACGATCATGCTGGGAAAGGAAGCGAAGAAGATGCGCAAGCAAGGCACCGACATCTGGGGTCCCAACGAAGTCAAAACCCGGCAGGAGCGCTGGAACCCCCAGGAGATCTTCAAGACCATGTGGCGCCCATATCAAATGCTGCTCTGCGAGCCGATTGTCACGTTCCTATCGCTGCTCAGCGGCTTCGCAGACGCGCTCATCTTCTCATATTTCGAAAGCTACGGGTACGTGTTCGCGCAGTGGCACTTCACGCCCACGCAGATCAGCCTCGCCCTCATCCCGCTTGCGGGCAGCTACGTGCTCGCCTATATCTCCTTCTTCCCCGTTATTGCACGGCACATGCAGGGCCGCCGCGATGGCAAGGCCGTGACCCCCGAAAGCCGTCTCTGGTGGCTCCTGTTCCAAGTCTGTCTTCTCCCAGCCGGCCTCCTCGGCGGTGCGTTCGTCGCCTCCGGGCCACCCCTCCACTGGAGCGGTGTCCTCGTCTTCTCGGTGCTCATCGGCATGGCCAACTTCTCCATCTACTACGCCACAGTCGACTACATGGTCGCTGCGTACGGCGAGTACGCAGCTTCAGCCACTGGCGGCAATGGCTTCGCCCGCGATTTCCTAGCCGGCATGTGCGCGCTGTACACGGGTCCTATGTTCCACAAGCTCGGTATCCAGAAGTCGAATCTGCTGCTGTTCGGTCTCGCGCTGGGGTTCTGTGTTCCGGTCTATGTGTTCTATTTTAACGGGCCGGCGATCAGGAAGCGCAGTAAGTTTGCGTCGGAATTGGCCGGGAAGAAGGCACAGAAGCGTAATGATAAGATGGCTGCGATGCAACGGGAGCAGGACAGGCGTGCCGCTGATGTGTAAGAAGAGGGGGGAATGGGTGAGGGAAATGCTCGTCAATGTGCTTCTGTGAAGCCGGCCCTTCTCGCGTCGTATAGATTCATGTGCTTCTATATGATTCTTTCTTCCACAAATGGAAGGCCCCACGCAAGAATAGGTGTCTTTCAACTGCTCATCTCAAGCCTCGTTGCCTAGTCCTAGATTTCCTCTAGAAGGTAAAGATAGAATTGCAAAAGCGTGTCACATCTAGCATGCTCAGACATGTCCGAACGTGAGTGTACAGTCGCATAACAGTTTGATGGCGATCTGGTTCATGCTGTGAGCATCTAGAGCGCGGCGTTGCCGTTCACCGTTGCCTAGCGCGATGACTAAGCCCCTTCCTCCCTCTATTGCGAACCAACCAATCAGCTTTCATCTCACCCCAACGCCGCAATCAATCACCAACACACGCACGAGTACATCAACAGGTACATAAATAGGAGCTGGCATCCGTCGCATCCGAAGAAACACACCTTCTCTTTCCATCGGGTATTCACTGAGGTGACTTTCTCTCACACTGCAATCAACACCAAGCTCGGATCCACCACAGCATCAACCTACGTCATGGCTCTCGGAACGCTGCTTCCCTTCTGGCCCGCGCTCGTCTTCACCTATCTGGAGCCGGTATCTCTGTAAGCTGAGCTGAGCTGTTCCTTCCGTTCTCGGGCTTCTGGAGAGCTCTACTACTTCTCGATATGCGGTCGCAGAGTGCGCTCCAATCGCTTCCATCCCATCCGCACTAATGTCATCTATATTCACTGGGCTCCTCCACCACCGCACCACACATAGCTAACCACCCACTCCTTAGCATCCTCGGCTTCAACGCAGCCTTCAACTCCCCCAGCACCTTCGTAACGCGCCAACTCCCCTCCACGGCCGCCTCCTCGCTGGCGCCCGTCCTGCCCGGCGCGCTCATCCTCTCCTACACCCTCAGCAACATCTTCCTGGTACTCGCCGCGCTCGCCATTCTCTGCACGGTCGTGACGCGCGACGCGCGCGTCGCAAAGGCGTACCTGCTCATCATCGCGTGCGGCGACCTGGGCCACATCTATTCCAGCTACAAGGTCATGGGGCCGGATGTGTTCTGGAACTTCGGCGGGTACAACGATATGATGTGGGGGAATATCGGGGTGAGTGCGTTTTTGCATGTCAATCGCGTTGCGACGCTGCTGGGCGTGTTTGGGAGGGTCGGCGGCAGGAAATAAGTGCGTGGGTTGGGTTGAGGCCGCGCGAGTACGGGACTGCAAAGGCACTGCTACTGCGCTGGATGCCTGTTATGTAGGTGGTATCTATTCACCGTGTACGTTGGGCTTACACGGTAGGCGAGCTGAGCAGTCAGCTATAGTGTAAATGAATGTAGATGTCCCGCGCCCTCTACTTTCATTCTGGTACTGCGATTTCCCTATACCATTCACTTACATGTCTTCCCACTACTTATGATGGCGAGTATAACAGTAACGAGCAAGAGGCAGCGCCCCTTCAACATATCCTCAGTTCCCAATCCTTCCGCTTTATCACAAGCCGTCCCTCAACTCACGCAAGACAGAATCGCCGCAAACTTATCTGCATCCTTCGAACACTTATTCAGCGCGCTTACTTCACTACACAATTCGGCACTCATAAAAACACACGTAAAAACATATATATACTTGCATATCCAGGCATCCCTCAACATACCGTATCTTCTTGCGCTTACTATAATACGATGCAGTCTCACTCGTATTGTACGTATCCTGCCCGCATGATGCCTCAACCTCTCCGCCTTAATATAGAACATCACACATGCACAGTTTCGGCCTCGCTTCCGACCCCCCGCAAAAAGCAGTTTCTAGCGAACCAACCCCAACCCCCGCGACCCTGGGGGGGCGGTGTAGATACTAGATAACCAGGTGACTGATCGCACCCCCACCTCAGCCTCCTCTCTCTTTTTCACCTTCACCTTTTGCTGTCTTGTTAGTCTAATCCAGCAGGCTCAACTCAACTCAACTGGACTCTACACTCCGATGCCACAATGTCGGACCAAGCCCCTAGCAAAAGCAAAGGAAAGGGAAAAGCAAGAGTGGATTTTGTGGATTTAGCACTCGATGTCGATGTCGACGTTGATGGACTATCGTCTGCTAGTAGTAGCGCGACTGTGCGCGCGCAACTCCCCTCGCCCGTCTCGCCGCCCCGCAACGCAGATACACGACTCCCCACGACTCCAACTCCATCGCGCCTAGGTCTAGGTCTAGGTCTAGGCGCCGCTCCAAGTCCCCGTACCCCTCTCGCCCGCGCACCCTCCACCTTCCGGCCTAGCCATCTATCCTCTACACCCTCGTCCTCCAAGCCCTCGCCCTCCCAAAGCTGCAAGCGCAAAGCCACCAAGCAAACCGTCATAGACTCGTTCTTCCCGACCAAGAAGCCGAAGCTCGAGACGCTTCCGGCCGCACTCACGCCCGAGGGCAAGAAAGCACTGCGTGACGAGGAGAAGCGCGCGCAGGCCGAAGGAAAGCGGCTGGCGAAGGAGCTGGACAGGGAGGAACGGGAAGCGCAGAAAGCAGCCAAGAAAGCTATACTGGATGCGGCGAGAGCTGTAAAAGCAGAGGAGCGCCGTGTGAAGAAGGAAGCGCGGGATGCCGAAACAGCGCGCAAGCGGGAGGTCCGGCGATGGAAAGCCTGGGTGCTGCGGCACAAGGACTCGTATGCCGATTTCGTGATACCGGAAGGTGAGAACATGTATCAGAACCACGTCAACTTCAACGGCACCGACGGCACGGGGCTGACGCGCCCGGAGATGCAGTGCCTGCCGCATTGCAAGGTGAAGAACCCGAACGAGCCGCCGGGGCAGCCGCCGGGCGACGAGTATAAGCCGATGAGGATGTTTCGCAAAGAGGATGTGCGGAGGCTGAAGTATAGGAAGGAGGCGGTTTTGAATGGTGTTGCGCAGGACGATGAAGCGCGGTTGTTGAGAGAGGGCGAGCGGTTGTTTAAGCTGCGGAAGGAGAAGGAGGAGGGGGATAGAGGGGCTGATGGGTAGTAGATGGGTGGAATCAGGCGTTGCACGACTGCTCTGCACTTCGGGCATGTGTGCTTGATGCTAGACGTCCTGAGCCGCGTCGAGTCTCTTGGAAGTCCCTCGCCCAAAACAAAGCGTCTTCAACGTCGCTTGAAGACGATAGTCCGTTCTCTCCATATCCGCGATCGGTAGAGTAAAGAAGACGCGGGACCGCGGCGGCATATGTGCGTGCAGTCGAGAATGAGATGGAAGGAAAGACCAGAGTGACCTAGATATCTAGTTGTCGAGACGAAATCCGGAGAACTCTCCCGCATTAGTAGAAGCAGGCCAGCTCAGGAGAAAGCACTTTTTCGTAGCCATGAAGGAACTATCCCATGGAGAATTTTGGGGGAGTTGTCTATAATAATCCAGATCGAGACGGAACCTGCTGCTCCGGATAATTCACTGTGCCCCGCTTACTCGGGAGCCAGCGCTGTTATCGATAATGCAGCTGGAGGCAAATAACCCCGCCAAAATTCCACCGAAGCACCCTTTCCGTCCGCGCGACTGACCACCGAAATTACTCACTGTCGTATTATATCAATCCTGGTCCGCAACCTCCCGGCCAGCCATGGCGAAACCGAACGACTTCGGCACGCTCATCGACCTCACAAAGACCACGCAAGCGCTGATCTCGCACTTCCAATCCTCCCTTGCGCCGTCGACCACGGCCCCGGCTCCCCCACAAGGCGAGAGCTCATCCGCATCGCCAGTCGATGTGCCGAACCCGCTCGATGCCATACGCGCAACCACCACCCTCCTGCGGTCGCACACGACAACCCTGTCGCTGCTGCTCCTCACCCCGCCGCTCACCCCCTCGGCCATCATTAAAAAGATCGGCGATGTGAGTTCCGGGGCGCTCAGCGGCATGGTGGCGGTGGCTGCGAGTGCGCCGCAGCCGGGGCAGCGGGACGAGTTGGGGACGTGGATGCGCGCCGAGGTGCGGGCGCGGGTGCGGAGGGTGCTGGTCGCTTGGGGCGATGTGCTTGTTCTGGTTCGGCTGTTTGCGGAGCGGAGAGAGGTCTTGCAGAAAAACAAGCATGCGACAAGCAAGGGCAAGGACGAGGGACCCACGGAGGACGAGAAGCAGGACGTGCTCGCGGCAACCGGCGTGGTGTGGGAGGCTTCTGACGCGTTGTTGCAGCTGTGCGCCGATGGGGTTGTGGGGCTGGTAGTCAAGAAGGCGGAGGAGTGGAGGGCCACGTTGATGGATGCGGTGGAGGAGTTGAAGGAGTGGGGTGAGGATGTTGAAGACGACAACGAGGACAATAGTGGGGAAGATGACGATGGATTCGCAGACGAGGACGACCTGTTCGGGGCGGAGAACAAGCTAGGCAAAGATGATACAGAGTTAAAAGCGCTACTAGACACCAGCGTCAAGAAGCTGAAGAAGATCGGCATGCTATACCAGGCGCTCATCAAGAGAAGACTAAAGACATTCCCAACATCTGCAACCGCTACGCCAACCGGAACGAGCAACGAGTCTTCTCCAAATCCAATACCGACGCTCGACCAACTCATGACGCTCTTGAAAGCCATACCCGACACCGTAGACGAGCTAGCGAGTACGTTTTACGATCTTGACGACGAGGAAGTGCGGCAGACACTTGACAAGTGCTGCGGGGAAGCGAAGAGTGCAGTTGGCTTGGTGAAGCAGAGCTGGGGAGGCAAAGACGATGAGTTCACGGCGTGGTCTGGGAAGTGGGTGGATGCGTTCGATGCCGCCTAACACCCCGGATTATAAGCAGGCTCATAGATGGCCGGATTGGCTGTCTCACAGGTCGGGAGCCCTATACTTGCACAGTACGAGTAGGGGCGCAGCGTCGAGCTGTAGCATGAGAGTAGAGTCGGGTGCTCTATCATACCACTGGAAAGCACGTCGAACATTCCGGGCGCCTTGTTATCGCCCGATGGATCCTACGCAGGAATGCCGCGTATAATGCCTCGAAACAGATACACGGAGGAGCAATGTGTCAGTCAGGCGTGCAAGGCGCACACCTTAGACATGATGTCAGCTCCGTGCCATCCTGCCTTCCTTCCACTCTTCCTTCCATCCTTCCCCGCTCAGCCATCGCAGCACCGCACAAGTGGGCAGCAGCACAACCACCTCCAAAGCGGCCTCTCGAGTCTGACGTGTTCGCGACACCAATATAGCGTCGTCCGTCAATCAATCGAGCAATCATTCCATGCAGCAAAAATGTACATTGGCTCCCAGGACTATCTCGATGTCAAAAGCGTACATGTATTAACTAAACAACGATCAGTCCGACCATCGAAAAACAAGCCAGTCATCCACCCAAAAACGCCATTCCTACTTCAATCTTTCGCGTATTGCACGACTGGTATCGGTATCGGTATCTGTATCTCTGCATCAACGCATGCCCGCCCTTCAACCCCATCACAGCCCTTCTTCCCCCCTTCCCTAAGAAGTAGTATCCCCTACAAGGCAAAAGCCGCCACCACAACGCCCAGCGCTACAGCGCCCATACCCGCAATATTCGCAGCGCCCGCATTCCCATTCGGTGCGCCCGTCGGGCTGCCCGTCGGCGAGGGGCTCTGCGTCGCCGTGCCGTTAGTCGTGCCGTTCAATCCAGCCGGTGGCGCGGCGCCAGCTTGTTGGCAAACCGAGGCAGCTTGTGTGGAGAGCTCTACAAGAACGAAACGCAATCCAGTTAGCCACGTATTCCGTCGTTCTCGCATGGGGTATGACTATGTCATGCCGGGAGGGTCCTGGCCACGCACCTTTCTGCTCGTCGGCATTGCACGCGCCCTTTGCGCACTCGGTCACGGAGCTGGTGAAGCTGCTGCTCGCGCACAGACACTTGATGTCCTCGGCGCTGGGGTTGGCCGTCAGGCTGAGGCTGCAGCCGCTGCCGAGGCCCGCTGTTATGAGGCAGGAGTTCTGGAGCGCGGGCGAGCAAGCGTTAGCTTAGTTTAGTTTAGTTTGGTTTGGGTATGGTTTGATGGAATGGGACTCGCGCGCATGTGTATGTGCGACGAGTAGGGCTGCAGGACAAAACAAACGTACAGCGCACTTGGGGAACTTGTCGAAGGCTGCGGGGATCTGCGCGTTGACGGCGGCGAGCGAGGCGCAGAGCGCGAGCGCGACGGTCGAGATGGTGATGCGCATCGTGAGGTGAGGTGAGGTGAGGGGTTTGTGTTGGTTTGCGGGATGAGACGAGAGAGATGAAGCCGGCCGGTTTAAATCAACGATGGAAAAGGGAAAGCGACTAGTTTTACTGGAAAGAACGATTAGATCGAACGAAGTGATGCAGCGACGACGACGACGAACAACGAAAGAGTCGAGTCGCGTTGAGTTGAGTTGAGAAAGGTCGAGGTAAGAAAAGGTAAGGTCGAAAACGTGAGCAACAGCGATGTAAATACAGCGGCCCCGCCGGTGATTATATACAAATGAATATTCCGGGGCCCGGCGTACGTACACTCAGCCTTCCTTCCTTCAGCCTTCAGGCTTCCTCCACGGCCGGCCCCATGGCAAATCCACGACTTCGCCCCCTACCCTCACCCCCCACGATTTACCCTGTTCCTTCCTCTACTTCGGCTTTTAGTTTAGTTGTAGCAAGCAGTCCAGACAGACATTCAAACTGCTAGATATTCCCTCGCTTTTTTATACTTGTGCTCTATTTATACGCTCACTCTACTCTAGCTAGTTAACCAATATGCATATGCATACGCGTTGAAGCTAGGTAAGTAAGTTAGTATCCCAACTAAGCCAACCCAGGCTAGCCTCGACACCGAAACGGGGCTCAAACGAGGGCTGTGCCCCTTGCACTAGCGAGCGAGCGATCATCACTCAGGGGCACTCGGCTCCTGTATTCAAAAGCGGACTAGCGCGCTGAAAGACAGGGATTGGCCGTATCTTAGCTCAGCTGTTTAGCTAAGCACAAATCCATTTGTTAAAAGTTACATTTTAGATAAATTTTTGAGCCACACAAGCTCAACCCCAAGAAGACTTGTTCAAGGGGGAGCGCTCCACGGTCTACCACACAGCACTAAGCAGAAGTAGTAGCAGTACCAGCCAATCCGACGACCGCGCCTCCAAGAACACCGTATTCATAAACCAGCTATGCCCGGTGTCCCCCGCGAATGCGCATGCGCATCTGCATCTGCAGCAGCAGCAGCGTCGGTGGTTGCCCGCCCATCCATCCATCCAACCAGTGAAGAAGGTGGCTGCGCAATCTAGCCCATGCGAAACGATCCCAAAATTACCATTTGCACCCAGCTCCCCAAGTCAGATGTGTGTATTTAGCCCGCCCAAGATTTCCCAAAGCCCTACGTTGACGCATTGTTGATTGATTGATCGAATGACCGAAAAGCTGTAAAAAGCAGAAAGGAAGAAGAAGAAGAAGAAGAAGGTAAAAGGAAACCAGCTGCGAGAGAGGTATACTGCGGAAGCCGAGTGGTGAAAAGCCGATGATGACAAGGAGAAGATTTGGCCGTAGTAGAGCTTTGGTGAAGATCCAGAATGCCAGGTAGAACAGAGAAGGAGATCGCTCCAGAGATGCGGAGGTAGTAGAAGTTAAACTAGGGGGTAACGTGAGTAAGGTAATTGTTGCTTTTGATTAAGCAGTGAGAACTCCAATCGGAATAGATCAATAAAAGCTGGGCTGTTCAGATAACTAGAACATGGCGCCATCCATCGGCCGCTGGGGCGCCGGATGGTGGTTGATAGGACGTGGTGGAGAACCATTTCGACCCATGGTAGGTGTAGGAGGCATGGGAGGACTGTTCCCGGTCTGCGCCTGTGCCTTCCCGTGGAGGCTTTTCCCTTCGCTCGAGATCTTTCTCAGTCCCGGGCGCGGTAGCTTCGTTTGACTTGACAAGGCGTCTGATGAATTCGTCCTGGTTGGGTCTGCAAATGGCGATTTAGGGGAACCAAGGCCGCGATGAATAGCGGGGTCGTGGTTTTCTTGCCTCCCCAGGAAGCGACGCCTCATGGGATTAATAGGAGGGACTGGGGGCGGTAGTGACAAGTCAACACCGTTCCTCAGAGATGCCCCAGCAGGAAGATCAATCGTGTCGATGACGGATGTCGTGGAGAGAAACACAGGTTCGCCTATCTCAGACTTTGCGACCGACTTCTTCCGCAATGGACCGGTCCTCATTGCGGGTTGAGCCGCGGCATTTGCGTGGAAGCCTGGTGCTAATGGTGTCGAGGGGTTAGACACTGGCGGAGTGTTGTTCGCAGAGAAGGGCGGAACTGGAGACGCCTGTGGACGGAAGGAGCTCACGCTTGGGCTTGGACCACCAGGCGAGGGCCGCGGTGAGATTGGAAGGCCGGGCGAGTGAGGAAGTCGCGGAGATGTTCCATTCATGGGGCCATTGCCAGTGTGAATCGGCTGGAGGTGCTTAGACTCGAAGTGGCCAGCTGCGGCGGTCCTGCTGTTGCTGCGCGACCTCAGACGACCTTGGCTATCCATAGACGGTTGGTCGGCGGGGAGTGGCTGGGTTGGGTTGGCGACATATCCAGCAAGCGATGGTGTGTTGTTCGGAGGATATACGGTCGATCTGGAACTGGTGCCTTCCATCATGGCTTGCTCTAGGTCATCACGATACTGTCCGGGTCGACTGCGCGAGCGACCGGAGGAGACGTCCGAGCTCGAGCGGTCTCTCGTGGAGCTTCTGTTAGAAGTTGGTGGGGTCCTTCCATTAGAGCGCGGATTGCGAATGCTGTCTTCTGTACCCGACCTTTGGCGATTTACAAGCTCTCGTTGGGCATCTTGCTCACTCTGTTGCAGCACGCGAGAAGGCTTCTGTCGGAGCTTTGGACCACTCTTGCCGTAGCGTTCTTCCTCTGATATCCGCTGTTCACCAAATTGCGATCCCGACAGCGATGTGCTGCTAGCGTTTGCGGAGCTCCCACCAAGTCCCAGCATTTTCATAGCCTTGTTTTGAGCCTCGGTCTGTCCAACGACAGCAAACGATTCCCGACTAGATTTGGCCCGAAGCAGATTCAGTGCAGTCTTGAAGCCTCCGCCAGATGATGTAGGTGCGGGGCTTGTCGATCGGCCTTCGGCATTAGCTCGAAGGCTTTCTTGGATGGCACGCTGGCGCTGAGCCATGTCTCGCTGGAAAGCTTCGCGTTCATCCTGAGTCTCGTTGCTAGCTCCACGTTGGTGAGTCTTCCGCATCTCCTTTTCCCAGTGAGGAACGTCATTGGACGGAGCGGTGATCGCGTTCGACGGTGACCTTGTTTTGCTTGCGTCGACTGGGCTAGTAGAGCTCATGCTGTCCCGTTCCCCTTGGAAAGGGTTGTCAATATCGTCTAGGTCCCATGGGTTTGAGTGACTATAGGTGGAATGTGCTGGAGTATCTGCTTCAGATCTTGCAGGTGGTTGGCGACGCTGAAATCCTCCGTCATGCGAACGCAAAGAGAGGGGCGCAGTTGAAGCCGGAGGCGGGCTCATAGTGCTTTGGTTGTCACCGTAGTCAGAAGAGACATTGCTAACATTTCGAAGATGCTGTCGGATCAGGCCACTCAAGCCTCCGCTATCTGGTCCAAGCGTTGGGGAGTCAATATCTGGGTCGTTGGGCGCAGGGACAGCTGGCGGTGAAGAGCGAGCTGCATTCTGTGGTGGGGGTGCAGGTCGCGAGTTGCTGCGAGAGCGCAGAGCAGGATGCTCAAAAGTGCCCTCTGGCCGCGAGTTGCTACGAGAGCGCAGAGCAGGATGCTCAAAATTGCCCTCTGGCCGCGAGTTGCTCCGGGAGCGGAGGGCAGGGTGGTCCAAGATTGGTGGTGCAGGTCCGGTGGCCGTTGGAAGATTCTCGGGTCTTCGCCCAAGCTCGGATAGCTTCGCGGTAGTGGGTTGTCGTAGCTCCTGCTCATCATCACTAGATACAGGGGAAGTGAAAAACGTTGCCCCTTTCTGTGAATCCGGGGATCGAATGTCTTGGGGCGAGGGCTCCGGCTGTTTGAGCGGCGAACTAGCGGTCGTAGGAGGACTCCTCATTTGATGAGCCGCAGACTGGAAAATTGAGAAACCGGAAGGCGATTGCGTCTGCTCGATGGAAGATTCAGACGGATGTCGCTCAGGCATTGCAGTTTCGGCTCGTCGCCGTCTCTCCTGTTCAGCGCGTTCCCGCAACGAAGGTTTCCGAGGATTCTCGAGCTTCGGGACTGAAGCATCGCGTTCCTGCTGCATCCTCTTCATACGCTCCGCGTACTGCTGCTCACTGAACGCTTGTTTAGGCTTGTTGAAGGCACCCATGGCGGTTGCCTTTCCCCGGTCGTTGGGTTGGAGAGCCAAGCTTAGGGTCTGCGAATCCTCGCCATCGCTGGTCAGAGGGCTGACTAATGGAGGCGACTGAGGACGAGACACAACCGGACTTGATCCGCCTGACTGGGTATCCGTAGCACTGAAGATACCGGGGTTGTTTAAGGCCGTCGGACTTTCGGTGCGGAACACTGGTCCACGATTAAAGCGATCGTTCAGATTTGTAGCTGACCTGGTTTGGGAATAGGGAATCGGCGGGGTCGAACGACCTGTTGGCGCACGTGTTCTCTGGATGGAATTGAGCCGATTCATTGCCGAATTTTGCTGGTCGTAGAGATGTTGGTCAAGCCCTTGGTCGTATAGTCGCCGAACCTTGGTAGTGGTCCGGTTCAACTCAACAGGGGAAACGGGCGCTGCATTGCTTGGAAGTGCAGGCGAAGAAGCTGAGACGGAGCCCCCACCCTGCGAGGCGATGGATGTGGCAGCAGTGGAAGTGCGCGTGTCCACGGTGCCGGAATTGGTAGACGAGGACGTTTCCCGTCGTCGACTGTAGCTCTCCACCGACGGAGAGTAGGCCACATCCTTGGGTGGACTCGAGGACTCCAATTGCTGGCCGTTCGCCTCTTCCGCCTCCAGTTCTTTCAGTCTCTCCTTCTCTTGTAGTCGCATTTTCTGGAACGTGGACAGATTGACGTCGTCTTCGTACAGCATCCGGCCCCCGTTCCTCGGTAAGCCACTGTTACCGATCTTGTAGATTTTCTGCCGGCCTCCAAACAAGATGTTGCCCTCACCAGGTCGCGAGCGGGTCATCACATTTCCAGAGCCGTCATCGGTGTTATGGCTGTCGAACGAATTCGTTCTCTCGGTTGCGAAGGGTGGCCGGATTGAGCCGTTGATGGACTGGACTTCGGCTATGTCAGAGAGTCCGCCGGGAATGAAACCAAATTCGTGGAGACGAGATTGCCGCTTCGGTTGCAGAACACTGTCGTCGCTTGCCTTTCCGATTTTCGAACTCGGGTCGTCCTGCTCTCGAAGCATGCTAAAGCGAGTCGACAAGCTGGGCATGATCAGACTAGTGCGGAAGTTGTCTGTGGCTGGTAGTGCCATGGTAAGGTCTAGTTGTGGTTTGGGTTCGGGCTGACCCTTCTTCCCCTTCTTGCTCTTCTTCCCCGAGTCGCCATCGTCTAGGGCCTTATCCTTTCGTCGAGTGAGAAATCGGTTCATGGTGATCTGGTACGTGTTAGTCGACTCCAGGCGTGCGAACAGACGCCTCAGCGACGAGCGATAGCTCCATGACGCGTAAGGGCGGTCCATGCTAGGAGAACATCTTACCGAAAGAGTGTGTCTATGGCGTCCCGATTATATATAGCCGAACAAGTGTGCGCTGTACAGTTGGTCACCGCTCGTCTGCAGCAAAGCGAAACGGCAGTCGTCAGTCGGCAAGTTGCAGGAGCAATTGGCCCTGCGGTCTATTATAGGGTTGTGTTAGCGATGCGTGCTGCATGTAGGTTTCCGCTTGCATTCCTGGTGCTTCTCCCCCCACAACAACACTGGCAGACGCAGATTTGGGGTCACGTACGCGGTGCACACGACTGCTAGCGATTGCGTCTACCAATCAACGGTGCGCGGGTGTGGTAGAAAGGTTCTGGTGGTGGGTGCGGACGCGAGCTCCATAAAGCGGCCGATGCGGGGGCACGTAACGAGGGTGGATGGGATTATAATTTAAGTTTCAGACGTTTGTTTTGAAGGGTAAAGGAATGTACAGCGAGGCCACGGAGGGTGAGACGGTATGGCGTGGAAGATGAGCAGTGCGCTGGCCAAGCAAAATCCAGGGCGTTTGTCGAGGAAGCTCGGCTGCGGGAAAAGGGAGCGTGTTCAAACGGGCGATTAATGAGCGGCGGGAGCTGGGACGAAAGAGCGGGAGGGAGCGGTGGTGTCGCCGGCGCTCGCAGAGTGCGGTGGTGAAGGAGAGTGGGCGTGTGGGCGTGAAAAAGCGTTCGAGCGAATGTAAAGGGCAGCGGGGGAAGAGCTGACAGCCGGGCGGGATCAAAGGAGTGGAGACGCTGGAGAGGCTGCTGGGGTCTTCGCAGTCGATATGCATGCAGGCAGCAGAAGAAAAGCGCGGGCCTTGGGCTGGGGGGAGAGTGACAGACGGCGCCGGGGGGTGGGCGCTGAACAGGGGGAGGGCCATTCCAAGGTTTTCTCATTTTCATCTCCACGCTGGCGTCCGAGCGGCACGACCAGAGGAGAAGATTACTCGCAAGAACGATGCTGCCCCGGCGCCAGCGCTGCTGTGTCTGTCTGCGGGCGTGGCGGCGACACACTTGCAGCGTGCAGATCGATGCGGCCGTCGCTGGACCACAGCATCTGCGTCGTCGCCGGCGCGATAACTGGCTGGAACACACCGTGGCAGCGAATGGCGAGGCCAGCAGCCAGCAGAATATCCTCAGTGGCCTCATAGGCAGCCCGCCCGAACGGGCACTAGCGAGATGGACCGGCAATTTGTTCTGCTCCAGCGACTGCACGCGCCCAAACAATTTGATTCACCCTTCACCCGCACCGCTGCCGACTCATCACCAGCTAAACACTCCTAGGCTGGCAAGAGGATCGCCTGGAGTCTCCTGCCACGGGGGTCGCCACACTGCGAGGCCAGCCACTCCGACGACCACAACATGATGGTCGCCACCTGGTGCAGCAGCGACCAGCGACCAGCGACGGGTGCGACCGCCACTCGACGCCCAGGACGGCCGCCCACTGCCTGGATGCGCGCTCGTCGGGAGGAGCAGCTTCCAGTGACCTGACGCTCTCTGCGCAACACTCACCTTGCACATGGCCGGCCGTGCCACCGTCGTCCGGCCGAGAGGGCGACGACTATCGCAGGCCTCGGTGCCATATACCGACACCCCCCAGCCAGCCAGCACATCGACGCAAAGTTGCGCCGTGTCGCTTGGGCAGTCTGGTGCCGTCCCGTCGACGAGCAGGACGCTGGCCATGCGGGGAGCAGGAACAGGAACGACAAACGTCGACGCCGCCCGGCACCAGGCCCAGCCCAAACGCCCAAGCCGCTCTGATCGCGGCACGGCGCAGCCTGGCGAGCGAATCATCCGTGGACCGCAATCATGGGACAGGACCGAGATGTGGCGCTGACTCTGCGACAGGAGGCGGCCGGCGGGTCAGGGGAAAGGCGCCTGCGGCTGGCGGCTGCGGCTCGCTACAGCCTACAGCCTACAGCTCCCTCGCCGTGGGATGCTGCATCGAGGGGCCGACCGTCGACTGCCACCCCATGTTTCATGTGCGCCTCTGCGACCGACTGCTCTGCCCATCAGCTCGACAGGCCCGCGCGCTGACGTTTCCTCCCGAACTCTGTTTGTCTTGACTCCTTTGCCCCTCTGCTGCCGCATCCTCTGCGGCGAGTCGGCCACGGTCTCATCTGGCCTCGTCCCAACCATAGCGCAGATGCCCGGCCGGTGGCTTCGTGTCAATCAAACCCATCGGCGCGGCTTTCGTCGTCGTGCAGGCCCGTCCCTTGCAGCCGCACGCGGCATCTCGATTCGCCCTGCAGCCCGGCGGCGCCCGCTCAGCTCAGCTCACGACAGCCTCCCCGAGCTTTCTCGTACCTTTGTACCTCGTTGTCCTGTCGAGTCGCATCCGAAGACGGCTCTCCTTGCATGTCGGTCTGGTCAGTTACATCGGCACTGCAGCAAACACTCCATGGGTAACCTGAGGTTGGAGGTTCGTGTACTTCCTCGACTAGCCACTACACACCCAGAACGGATAACGGATAGATATTAGAGTCAACCCTATCCCTGTCTTCAATTTCCTTTTGAGTTTCGGCGAGTAACCCTATCCAAACCATAGGGAGCTCCACCTCCGCATAACCGCAAACAGGTCTTTGGATTCAGGTCGTTACTAACGAGTCGTTAGTACGGCTATCGACCAGCATGCACGAAAACTATTGTGCAAGTTGGCGATGCTGACACATAGTAGGCATTCTTATGATTCCGCATCCGTGCACTATACGCGTTGCTGACGACTCGCTCTCTGAGGCGGACCGACGTTCGTAAATTGCTCCAGGATCTGCGCCGAGCACGCAGCCTTGCGCCATGACCGGCTTCTACTGGTTAAATTTAGCCTGCAAACACGCGGCGAGTTCGTGAAAGGTTCGCGCGACGGTCTGTGGATCAAAACACCACGCGGGTTGAGCCTGACCAGCGGTTCTCCGCACATGCTCGCTCGCAACCGGCGTTCCAGTCCGGAATCTGCCAGCCGGTCCGCGCTCCCAGGTTTCAAGCTGCCGTGAAAGACAAACGATATCAGTATCTTCCGCCTTGAAGAACGGTGTTGAGACTTGAATCCACAGAGTCTGTACAGATGTGCTGTCAAATCTGTCTACATAACGCTAAAATGATAGTGCCTTTAGCTGCGTCATGGTCGCAGCACTACTTTAGCTGCAGCTTTTCTAACATGGTTCTCCCCAAACGTCACTCTACCTGCCTTACCCTTTGTAGAGTCATCTCCACCGGTCTTTGCAAACAATCGTCATCGTCAGCTACCGGTTTCGCCTAGAAATCATCAACTAACCCTCCAAGACTGGGCAGAAGATTTTAAATCGACACACTGAATCTCCGTCAAAGGAATGCGGGTGCCGCGAACCACGCCGCCATATATAAGGACTGCTCTGTTAACTCCGGATGCACACCCCTTTACTCTCGGATATTGGGCGCAAGGCGGTTCAATTTAGGACATGCAATGACGACGGCTTGCCAAGAGCATATATATGAAATGCTGACTATCTACATATTAGGAGTGTAATTCGCGCTGTCAGACTCGACTTTAGTAGCTGACTGTATTCAGGCTTAGGTCTTTTCAATCATACAGATATTGCCTCGCACGGATTAATTAACAAGTAACCTGACAGCGTCGCATAGTATACTTTCTAGAACGAGGATGCGGAGCTACATTGGTCGTTTCTTTGGGCACTGATGATAAATTCTCTCGAAATCTTCTAAGCATTTAGTGCCGCTTCACGAATAGAAATAAATGCGACGTCTGTCAACTACATACATAGGCCTTCAATCCCGAAATCATGGAATAAGCAATTCAATCTACTGCTGTATCAAGCATGTATCTGCGCCCGACCTTTCAGACATGTACATGCGTACGTCGTCGAGCATGTCTGCCGCCTCATGTCTGCCGTCTCCACGGCACTCAGATCCAGTCTAGTCCGGTCCACTCAATCTCATCTATTCACCGTATTGTACCATACCATTTCGTCCCACAGCAACACTGACATGGAACCCCATAACAACTACTACCTACGTAGAGCTAGAAAATGCATTCTGGTAGATATGACATGGCATCTTTTCCACATACACACAGAGAGAGAGAGAGAGAGAGAGAGAAACAGAGGAAGCTGTCTACTAAGCGCCCGCCGCCTTTCTCTATCCTTCCCTTTCCTCTCCTCTCGTCTCTCTCCTCGCAAATGGCAACTTCCTTGCCATAGTCGTGCCAGTCCATCTATCTATCTATCTATCCCATTCAATTTAGCAGGGTCCATTCATTCCACAGTCACAGTCACACTCACACGCACTCACACTCCAATTGAGAGAGAAACAGAGTTTATAGTTGTACTTTCTAAACGCGCGCTAAGCTGAGTTGAGCTCCTGCCGTTTTTCTTCCAGGTATGCGTACTTTTTTCTACACAATTTCTTCTACACCTCATTTCTCAATGCACACTCTCTCCCTCGCTCGGCACTACCTTTTTACCAGCTTGCCGAGCACGATAGATAAGCTCGGTGTAAATGCCATATTCTTATCTGGCTGAGATCAGGAGGGGAAGCAAAAGTGCACACATAATAGCATCTTCACCCATACCATGACCTTAGTTCATTCTGCTCAACACTAAAAGGCAATCCGGTTGCCCCATTCCATTGCATTCCATTCCGCTAAAAACGACGAACATCTAATTTCTTCTACTATTTCCGTCGTTGTGACACGCTCCAAAAACTTCGCTCCAAAAGCTTGCTTCAACGCCCAAAACCACCTCAAGAAGCCGACTCCGACGTCAAGCACCAAGCCTCACAACTCACTATGCACCGGCGCCTCTTTCCCCTCCTTGATCCCACACACGGCCGGCGTGCCCACCTCCATGCGATACACGCACTTCTCCTGCTCGACAATCTTCCACATCTCGTCCTTCTCCGCACACGCCAGCACAACCATGGTGCTCCGATTCGGCCCATTCCAGCAATGCTGGCCGCCCTCATACACGAGCGCCCAGCGCACGCCCGACCCCAACCCCTTGCCGTCGGCCGGCAGATCCTCGTCGACGGCAATAGTTTCGATGCGCACGAAGTTGCCCATGCCCGTGTGCCCGCCGCCCTTCTTCGGCTTCTGCGTCGTCTTGTCGAGGAAGCAGTGCTCGTACGTGTACTCGCCGCTGTCCTGCTCGACGCAGTGGCCCTGGAGCGCGCGGAACACGCTGTCGGGCCCGTAGTCCTTGTCGAGGTCCTCGCGGTGCTTTTGCAGCTCCGATTTGTCTGCGTCGAGTTCGCGCGTGGCGCCCGCGAGTTGCTCGCGTGCCGAGGCGACGGCTTGCGATTCGGGCGTGTCGGATGTGTGCGGGTCGGCCAGGATGCCGTTTTCAATGAGCAGGATGCGGAGGTCGCGCAATTTGTGGTCGACCCATTTGCGGACTGGGTCGGGGAGGTATTCTTCGAATTTGTATACTGGGGGAGGGGTAAGTAGGGAGGCGGGTCTTGACGTGTGCATGGGAATACTTACGGACGTCTACGTCGCTCTCTTCGGGGGCTTCGTATTCTTCCCACTTGATAGCGCTTTCCGAGTCGGGCTTGAGAATCTCTTCGAGGTCGCGGTCGCGAGCAGAATCCGGTCCGGGCCGCTCCTGGGCGGCATAGTCCTCCCAGGCTTTGACGGCCCGCTTAACTCCCTCGTCGTTGAAGTTGGGGTTGTACTCTTCCTTGAATCGCTTGAGGATGGCTTCCAGCTCCTCGATGCGTGTCCGCGCTGTCTCCCTTTCGTCTTTCACTCGACTGAGGTTGTCAACCAATTCCTGAATCCTGTCCTTTGCTAGGCTCGCCAAAACTGTGACCTTCCCACCTTTTCCTGCACCCTTGATCACCTTGCCCTTTTCTTGCCTCTCGACTTCAGCTAGAGACTTCGTGAGCGCTTCGGTCTTGATTTCCTGGGACTGTATCTGAGTCTGCAGAGTGAGGATGCGGTCCTCGACCTCCTTCCTCAGCCGGCCTGCCTCGACAACCAATTCCTTCCGCCTCTTGTTCGCAGCTGTTAAGCTCTTCTGCCTTGCTTCGTCTTGCTTCCGCCACTCCTTGCCAATCTTTGCACACCGGTCCTCGCACTTGACTCCACCGACACCTTCCCACTCGTCGCTACCGTCGCAGCACAATTCGTAATCACACACGCCGTCGTTCACGTTTGTAAATGGTATGTAGCCGGGCAGGTGGCCCTTGTTTTTGCAGTAGTAGCCGGGCAGGGCCAATGTTTCGTTGAACTGGCCCGTCTTCACCCTGGAGGGCTGGGCAGGCGAAAGCGGCGAGATATAGGAGCAGGCCGCGGTGCCAGGCTCGTCGGAGCCATCAGGGCAGTCGCAGTAGTCGTCGTTCAGACGCGAAACCTCGAGTTTGATGGACGGATTCGAGATACAAGTGAATGACTCGGCGTCCTTGTAGAACTTCGCAACTGCAAAGCGCGGTCAAGTCAGCGCTCATGGCCAGTCAATTGCTGTGTCGTAGCCTCGGGGGTGAAGCTCGAATCCGCAACGTACACTCTGGGCCTACACCCCGTGGCCGGGGCGCTTCTGATGCCGCATTTGCGCAGATTGTGAGAAGGGGGAGGAGAAGGGCGAGCGAGGACAGCTGATATTTCCCCATTGTGAGGCGTGGGTGGTGGGCTTGGAGCTCGAATCTTGAGACGGCTGCGGAGTTGCTGATATGCAACGTTGCGCTGGACGTCGGCTGTGGACCAATCAAACGCGGTGAAGTGGGGCGGGCTTGGCAATTTACCGTCCCTTCTCGGTTCGAGCGACCTCTTCTCTCTCTTGACACGCTCACTCCCCATCATCCTTTCGCTCTTTCGACCTCAGCTCATGCTATTGGGCTCAGATTGCTATAATAATGTACAAGGGCATATTCACTGCAAGGTCAGCCGTTCCGTTTCGTACTCGAAAAGAAGACCGCCGGGTCACATTCAGGACGGCCTAGCGTAAAAGCATACCTCGCATCTCAGAAGTGTTCCCCATGGCATGCAAACAATCAACGCACCATGGACCAGGAAAAATACTGACATTGCTCGACTACCATGCGATATGTTTTCTAGTTTTGATGATTCTAGGCCTGTTCATCACGACCGCATTTGTTTCCTATTGATCCCGATAAGAGCTGGAGTCATGGAGTGAACTTGGTAATACGGGTTGTACGTATCCGTATGAAGAAGCGGATGATATAAGTCCTCATCAATGCATGCGCTGCCTCGTCGGTAACCAACATCACCCTGCTCATTCTCGTCGACCATAATATGCACTTGGGAAAAGTGCATGGTACCAGAGCGCTACTAATACAGCAGAGTTCTCGAAGGCGATTCTCGACACAATGAATGTCAACTAAAATATGTTGCGAGATTCTTGCAATGCTCTGTGTTCAAGGGATCGGACATTCATGCCGAATCAGAAGTCGGTCAAACGCCTATATCAACCACATCCCAATCTCAATTCCTCTTTCATGTTATGCAATTCAGGAAACTTATGGCTCACTTTTATTCCGTCAAAAGATGGTTCCATAACAGGATGTCAAGGCAGGCTACCGCTGACCAGAACAGAAGGAAACAGTCGCCATACATGAGAAACATGAAATCGAGCGAAATGACCCTCCGCACATCGGAGCCAATGATGTGCCAGCCAAACGCCAACAGATCGAGCAAACGGCTGGCATGCGCTTGACTGTGGCATATTTCCGTTTCCTACAGGGAACGCACACCGCTGTATATTGGTATTGGCACATTGCCCCCACAGCTCCGTTTGCAGTGGTTGCGGAGACATGATCAGTGTCCTGAGCTCTTTTGCACCCCCTTCGTGATTCTTCCCCTGTCAATCTACCTGCCACCTCCACGACCATCGAGACGGTGTTTCCCCTTTTTAACATGGCATATGAGGTTGAGGACGAGATCGATTGGAGCGATGGTTCACTTGATCCTGGCGGTCTTGATGACGAGCATCATGATCCGGGTGTCCTTTCGCTCCAGCCTATGATAGAGGAAGCCGGCCAGCAAACGGAGGTTTTCGAGGAAGAGAGTGACAGTTATTCTGGTGTACCACTTGGAGTTCCACAGCCTCAATGTAAGTTGATCGATTCTGTACTCTGCGCCACGGTTCTCATGGCCAGCAGGTACTCCAATCCAGAATGGTACTTCCCGACCATCGAGGGCGCAGTTAGCCAGGATCGGGATCCACCTCAACCGTCGCCAGCCATTGAAACAGGACCTGTCAAATTTTGCACTTTCCCAAGCCAGTCAGAAGATATACGAGGCCACGTTTCTTAAAGACTTCCTTGCTCACGCACTACATCCCAATCAGCTCGTCGAATGTTTTGACGATGCACGAGACAAGGAAGACCTTTGCGCGCGACTCGAAGGATATCTACGCTCAGTGTCAAACAACACAACTAAGATCGCGAACAAGATGGTACGGGGTACCCACTTGCGCACAGTCAATCTCTTAGCCAAAGATGGGAAGGACAGTCTCCCGTTCCTGAATTATGATCGTACAGAAAAGAGGCTGTTTGATGATTTCGGCCCAGGACATATGATTGAAGTGGCTCATCGGCTGAATGAATCATGGCATCGAGCCTTCAAGTCACCACCAATGGTTCAGTACTCTACGAAGCATTATCCTCTCGGGACGCAATGCTCTCCGCTCGAAGAGATCGACGAAGTTGCCGATACACTGTTCCGAAATGCAAATAAGAGTTTGTGTACGGGGAGGGTGCTCAGGCCACTGACGAAGCGGAAGAATTCAGAACGTGCGTTGCCCGGCGCGGTCCTTCGTGACGATGAGCTCCCTTCGCGAGGCAACTGGCTTCCAGCACGCTCGCCACCTCAATATCCAGCTAGCAGGAACTCTACCCCGGCCCAGGCAAGCTCATCACTCTTCGTCGAGGAAGGTCCTCCGTCGAAGACCGAAAAGAGCACATTTGCTCCCCCTTCTTCTACAAGCTCGGATCTGGGGTTCCCACCGCTTGGTATGTCTTCTCCTACCCATGATCGAGCTTGTACTAACTTCCTTGCTTCAGATGCAGAGATGGTCGGGGCTGCTAGAGGGCCTCCGGTATCTGCGACTTGTGCGGAAGATACTGTCGTGCCCTCCAATGCCGCCAATGTCGCCGAATCTCAACTCGAGATACTTTTCCAGCGTTACGGCCTCAGTGCTCTTATGCCTGATGCAGATGCGCTTTTAAAGCCTGACGAAGCCGTGGCAGAAGTCCCCAAGAATGTCAATTGGAGATCCAAGCTCCTCGATGATCACAAACGGCGATTGGCCAGCAAAATTCCTCAAGCTCAGGCTCAGGCTCAGCCTCCGCATATACAGCCTCCGTACGATATCAAGAGTATCGTTGCTCAAGCTGTCGCTGGGGGTATACTGAAACCGCCCACCAGCGCGGTTCAGAAACAGATCAACAAACGTGCAGCGCAAGAGAAGAAGAAGCTAGTCAAGCCATCGAGGGGTCGCAAGGTTGTATCAAGTCAGAAGGCGACTCTGAAGACAAATCTGAAGGGGTCGAGAGGGTCCACGACGCAGAAAGGCGGGAATGCGCCCAAGAAGAGGAGCAAGCACGTTGACGAACGACCACAGAAGAGACGTAGAACAACGGAAAACTTAGATAAGGAATCCAAGCTTGAGGTCTCCCCTCCTAAACCGAGTAAGCCTAGCCAGAATCCGAAACTACTGCCTCTCCATGCCAGTGGCTCAAAAACACTGGAGCCTCATCAAACATTACCGCCATCTGCGTACTTTGAGCCAACGTCCGAGGAGGAACTTCCAGCGTGGCGCTGCGGTATTAGACATCCGATGGGGTACTACTACAGTGCAGGAGACAGGAAGTCCTGCATTGGCTGCAATACCAACGTTAGCAAGAATCCACAACTCCATATAATGGATTTTTATCTTCCCTCAAAGACATATTATTTCCAACCTGCGCCCGGAGTTGTCTGGAAGCCTAGCAAAATCTATAAAGCGGAGCGGAAATGTCGGAAAACGTCCCACAACGCAGTAGCGAAGCACGCATATTGGACGGCAATCCACAACGGGTCCGCTGAAGATGCAGCGATGCACAAAGCTATCGAGGCAGTCGAGGAACACATACGACCAAAGCCTAAGCTGGAACCTCCACGAACTCTCACACCTGAGCCTGAACCAGTGCCAGTCGACTTAGGACCACATCCTAGTGGGTCCAAAACAATGGAACATGGCCAGGAAATACCAGAGTGCCACTACTTCCCCAAGAACGATGACCAAGAGGAATTTGCCTGGCGTTGCGATGTAAACCACGCTCTCGGACGCTATTACCTCGCCTGGAATAAGAAAACTTGCCCCGGCTGCGGATCGCGCAAGTTGGGTGGCGGGAAACAAGCCGAAATGGACTTTTACATGCCTTCAGGCGCGGTCGTTCGGCAGGAAGCTCCAGGGCTGTCGAAGTGGCAACCACGCCGACCATATAACTTGAAGAAAGCCAGCAAGGTGACGCCTATGTTATCACATAACCAAATGTGCGCCAAGAAATACTGGGTGGCTGTCGACGGTGGACAGGATCACGAGCAAGCCCTGAGGTTCGCGATCAAGGAAACCGATACAGACCTGGACGCAAAGGAGGAAGAGAAGATGAAGAGATGGGTAAAATCCGAGTCTAAGGAGCCATCCGTTGAGGCTGAGTCCTGTAGTGATGGCGAAGAGTCCGCTGAGGATTCAGCCGCGGTTCACAGCTCAAGCGAGATGTCTGAGGAAGACCGCAATTCAGACGGAGGCTTCGTCTTCTCGCTGGTTCCGCAGAAGCGACATAGAGATGTCTCGAGCGAAGACGACGAGAAGGCGGCACAGGGAACGGTCGAAGAGGAACCCGTTGATGCAATGGTGGCAATGTCTTCGGACGAGGAGTCTTCATCTGGTTCGGACAGTCAGTAGGGGCTTCGAAATTGATTTAAGGGTGGTGAGTTCTCAAGGCCGTCGGCGTTCAGGAGCAGAAACGAGCAAAGGAGTTCGCCTTATGTGCCCATCGACTTGCTCTTTATCGCGAGGCGCCCGGAGATTCCGACTGGGGTGGTCTGTGCGAGCCCGTGGTATGTTTCTCCATTGCTCGAAATAGATTCATGTTTGATGTTTTAACTCTAGAGAACTTCGGAAGATTTATTGAACACTGGAGACATCTCATCGATGAGTTTCGTGAAATATCATCTCATTCACATGTATTTTTTTTGTTGGTCAACACGATCCCCTGAGCGCGCACGCAAACGCGCGTCCTCTTGGTGCAACGGTCGAAGGATTCTGCCCGGCCTATCCCTGATTGGATTTCCGTCGGACGGCGCGCCCACTTTGACCTCGCCCGTTTGCATGGAGCTGGGTACCATGCACCGGAGATTTCCTGTCGTTGGCCGAATAACCCGCACTTAGCCATGGGCGGAACCAACAGAGCGCGCTGAGCTTGGTTGCCTCGGGCCTCGCTGCGCCTTCCTGACTGCTGGGCATATGCGGACATGCATCGATTCATGTTAATATATGGCAGGCCTGCGATGCGTGCGGGAGCTTATCGTTGCTCCCTTGCTCCCCTGTTCCCCTGTTCCCCTGTTCCGAGGTCGTGCGGTTCTTCATTGTGCCGCGTTGCGATCTGGTGTCGCTCGCTCTCCGTCCTCTTGCCTCCTCCCACCACTCTTTTCTCTCTTTTGTTATCGGCAGTATGATATAACACAAACGTTCGCTTTTGAAGTAATCAGATCAAAGCATGAGACTTTGTATCGCGTCCTTCGTTTGGTGCTTGATTTCCTATGCAGCTGTTGGTGTGGAAGGTGCTACTGGTACGTGTATCCCAAGTCTGCCGGTCACGGTTATTTCTGTCACCCTCTGTCATTGCGGTCTTTGTTTCTTCTGTTTGGAGCTCAAATGTCTACACGAGTCTCTTGTTCGCTTCATCTAATAGTCCGCTCTGCATTTTACATCCTAAGCTCACGCCTCCTAGATTGTAAACCCGCTTTAGGATCCCTCACCATCAAAACCGCCCAAGATGTCTCCGACGTAGCAAAATGCTCGACCTTCACCGGCGACATCTTCGTCGCAGCCGACGGACCAGATGAAGTAATACTCGACGGACTGAAGAGCATCCTAGGCAACCTCGACGTTGAGAATGTCGGCAAACTCCACTCGCTATCATCTATGACCCTCGAGGCCGTATCCAGCTTGACGCTTAAAAACCTACCCGAGCTCTCTAATCTCAGCTTCCCAGTATTAAAGAAGTTTTCGTCGCTGAAGTGGGACAATCTACCAGCGCTTGAAGGATGCAGTATCGCTACTGGCCCCATTGAAACCGATATCGGGGAAATAACAATCTCAAATACATCGATGAAGAGCCTGGACTGGCTTGTTTGGTCCGTTGGGCAGCTCGTCATTACCGATAATGCAAAGCTGGAATCTTTCTCTCTGCCGTACGAGGAAATCCACGGTGCACTCACCTTTGGCCAAAACGCCGCATTGAAAAGCTTCGATGTGTCTAGACTTATCAGGATTGAGGGTGGCCTAAATATCTCCAATAACGACGTCACTACGCTGTCGTTTGCAAAATTGCAAGTCATCCAGGGCAACGTGAAACTGGGCGGCGGCTACACGAATATCTCCATGCCCGTACTGAACTCGATAGGAGGCAGTCTGGACGCCGAGTCCACTGGCGACATTTCAGCCCTGTGTACTAATCTCGAGAAAGACAAGAGCTTCGTCGGCCACTACGAATGCGAGTCCAAAACCTCGGACACACCCCAGCCCTCGACATCTAACCCAGACGCCACCTCTGGGCCCGACAACGAATCCGACCCCGGAGAAGAAGACGACGAGCCCGGCCCATCCCGCTCCGTGGACCCGAGAAGCATCGGCATTGCCGCCGGCGTCATCGTCATCGCCATCCTCGCCGTCATCTTCAGCATCTTCTACTTCAAGCGCCGCATCCGCAGCAAAGTGCGCGAAATCAGCCACGACAGCAGGACTAAGAAGTCTATCGAGCTCTCCGACACCGACACGTCGTCTGTGCGTAGTTTGCGCAACGCTGGCGTGCCAATGGCCAGGACCGCCAGTGTGAAAGAGCTGGAGAGTCCGGCGATCAGGCTCGAATTGGCGAGTGATAGCACGGTCTCGCTGCAGGAGTTGCCGGGCGCGTTGCTACCCCACGAACTTGACGGGCGGCATGGGCGCAGCGAGTTGGGGACGCCTATTGCGCCGTTGAGCCCGGCCCCGAGCTTCGAGAGCGTGAATAGCGTAACGCCGCTCGTGCGGTACGAGATGCCGGCTTGAAGGAGCAGAGCCGACAGTTATGTTATCCCTCCTTACCATTACAATTGCCACTACATTTCCTCTTCACGGTTTGCCGAGACGATCCCCCAAAAGGCGACCCAGGCGCACGCCGCGTTCCATCCATCTACGCGCAGTCATCTACGCAGTTATCGGAGCCGCGCGGCTGCGGCGGTCCATGTCTGCCATCTATATCCGGTCCACGGTAGAACGGCTCGTCGCTCTCACCCGGTAGTCATGTCACCCACTCAGCGACCCAAAGCAAAAGCAAAAGCAAGTCAAGTTGCGGTACAAGAGCTGAGCTGAGCTGAGCTGACCTTCGAGGTCGGGACTAGCAGAGACGCGATGCGAAGCTATACATAGACCAAGGCCAGCATGCCGTTGCGCCGCCGTCCGTCCAGATCTGCGCGCGCGAAGGAAAAGGGGCGCAGCAGACATGGCATGGTGTAGCGCAGCGCGCAGCACGCAGCGCAGCGAAAGTACGCAGATGGATCGAAGCCGTTTCACATGCAACGACGGGTAACATGGCGCGCGAGGCGAGACCGATGGACTGGGCAATTTGTACTTATCCTGGGGTAATCGGCGTTTTGACCCGCGGCACGGCAGGGCAAGGCGAATGTGTGGCATTAGGTTCTGTTGCATTGCACTCACTACGAAGAGATGGGATGGGATGCGCCCGTTGCAGTCTGCTACAAGAGCGGGAAAGAAAAGAAAAGAAAAGAAAAGGGAAGCAGAGTAGAGCAGAGCAGAACAGAATTGGAGTATGTACACAGTCGGTACAACTTTCGCTATATACTTCGGAAAACCCACACTGGATATGACTACGTCCGCATCCCTTTGTCGTCGATCGATTGGTCATCTTCCTTGTATTCGATCCAGCATCTTTGTATGCATGTAGCTAGCATTTTAGAGAGAGAGAGAGTTGGAGAGAGAGTTGGAGAGAGAGAGAGGTCAGGAAGGAAGCAGAAACAGACAGGCAGCTGGAAACCGGATAGCATCCCAATCCCACAAAACAACAACATAATACCAGTCAGTTCTCTGTACAATATACATATACACATACAAACGCACATACACATACACATATAAACATCATCAAGTAAATCTCTCTTATAACATATCGCATTTTGTCCATGCAACACTCAACACGGTCGGTGACCAACCCGCACAACTACTTCAACTTTTAACCTATGTACGGGGCCTTTCACAGAAGCCTCCAACTAAACAAACCCCCCTATAATACCATAGACACAACGCGCTCACTTCCCCAAGCTAAGGAGGCAAAAGCCCAGAGCAGCGAAGCGTACATTATTTCCAGAATAGAACACCAGCGCAGTTAATCTATCCGCACTACCTACCCAGTCCAGTCCAGTCCAGTGTATGTGTACATTTCCAGAGGCTCCAAGAAAGGAAAGGCCCCATAGTAAGTAAGTACAACAGACAGCAAAAGCGTTGCGGGATATTAACGAACGAGGAAAGAGAGCAGACAGAGTACATTGTTTGGGAATAATAGAATCCAGACTACTGGCAGACAGACAGACATGCGCACTAACTATAATTAAAACCTAAAGGCCTATGGGGGGGGGGGGGGGGGTTTCTGGGAGTGTGAGTGTGTTGAAAAGACCCTATACCCTAGTATACCGGAGGAAACGTGCGGGATATTCTACGGAATCGTGAGGATGGGTGTTTAAAAGGAATAACGAACAAGGGGAACGAATCGACGATAGAAGAAACAACGAGTTACCGGGAATTTTCGTCTACTATAAGGCGCCGGGCGTAGAGTAGTTGAGACACGGATGTTGCAACCAACCACGTTTACTGACTGCAGTGTTTTATTCACCGTATAGGTTAGGTATAAATGAGTAGTTGGACTAAAGGAGAAACGCCACTTCTATACAGGATTGGACCCCCGCCCCCCATCTCCAAGCCCCAAGCATCATCGCGTAATCAATAGGGTAGAACCGTACCCTATAGGAAGAAGAATGTCAAAGGAAGCGCCTCATCTCAAGACGCAGCCCCCAACCCCACCTTCGTCCCATTCGCACTACAAACCGTCAACGTCAAGCTCTCGACCCACGGCCCCGCATCGCGGCTCTCGAGCGTCGCAAACTCCTGCACCAGCCGCACCGTGACATAGCCCGCCTCGGTCAGCGCATACTGCTGACCCAGACAGATGCGCGGCCCGCCGTTGAACGGCAGGTACTCCCAGCCGGGCCGCCGCGACTCCCAGCGCTCGGGCTTGTACGTCGTCGAGTCGGCGCCGTACAGGTCGGGCCGCCGGTGCATGCTGTAGGTCGAGTAGCCGACGATGGTGCCGCGCGGGACGAAGAGCGGGGATGTGCCTGAGGGGCCGCCGCCGAGGGGGAGCACGGTGTCGCGGATGGCGAAGCGCGAGTTGGCGGGGACGACGGGGTGCATGCGGAGGGCTGGCGCGGGGTTAGCGTTGGCCAATGTCTATATATACCACCTGCTTTGTCCGGGGCAAGAGTTTGGCATCATGAATAGGGAACGGGAGATGAAGGGAAGGGAGTAGACTGTAGCTTACATTCGTTCATACACCATTTGAGGTACTTGAGATTGCGCAGCTCCTCGTACGTCGGCGTGCGGCCGCCCAACTGCGCGACCTCGTCCCGCAGCTTCGCCCAGATGGCGGGCTGTTTCGTAATCTCGAAGAACATGTTGCTCAGCAGACTGGCCGTGGTGTCGCGGCCCGCCAGCAGGATATTGATGAGCTCGTCACGGATGCGCTGCTTATCGTTGGTCTGCTTGGCCAGCTCGCGAATGAACACGTAGCGCTCATCGTCTTTCTCGAGCGCTTTGCCGCTTTTAATCTTCGCGTCTGCATCCTCACGCCACTGCACCGCATCGTCGACCCACTTGTCAACGTACTCGTGGCATATGCGGATCGCGTCGCGGCCTTCGCTGCCCTTGCGGAACATGTTGAAGACGCCGTAGCGGCTCC
Source organism: Massariosphaeria phaeospora (assembly GCA_011032825.1). Lineage (NCBI taxonomy): Eukaryota > Fungi > Ascomycota > Dothideomycetes > Pleosporales > Massariosphaeria > Massariosphaeria phaeospora. The sequence goes on along the minus strand of JAADJZ010000030.1, from coordinate 201,958 downwards.
GCTTGATGACGTCGGCTTGCGCGACAGTGAAGGCTTTTGCGAAAATGGTGTCTTCGTTGCTGTCGTCCTGGTCCATCATGCGGAGCGAGTTGGTGGAGTGGTTGAAGAGAAACTCCGTGGCCGTGTCGATGGTCAGGCGGAAGAAGAGCTCTTGCAGGTCGAACGTGGAGCCGTCACGCGGAATATGCTTGAGCATGAGCTTGAAGTGGCGCTCGAAGGCATCCAGATCGGCCACTTGTTCGCGGGCAAAGTTGGGGCGGAGGAGGTGCCGGCTGTTCGCCCAGCGCTCGCCATCCGCGTTGAAGATGCCTGGCGTGTGGTTTAGTTGTTGAGCTACTTGTAATGTCAGATGTATACTTACCATCACCGAGTAACGGTTTAAATGAGACTTTCCGCTGCCCAAAGGAATAGTCCTTGAATTTTAGACTCAAGATCGTCTTGATATTCTCCGGCTCGGCCGTGATGATCAACGGCTGCGTGATGACCCTTGAGCGAAAGGTATAACTCTTAAACCGAAAGAACCGCTGCCGATTCGCCTCGAGAATAGTGCCTTTTTTGTGATTTATGGTGCTTGCGCGCAAGACGTCCAGGCCCAGAATTGGGTCTTTGTTGAATGTGTGTTCGCATGGTTTGCAGTTGTGCGCTGCGATGAAGCGTTGCCGCGAGCGGTAGAGCGTTATGCGCGTGTAGAGAATGTAGGAGACGAAGGCGCCGGCGAGGATGAAGACGAGGGGGTGCGATTTGGTGTCGGCCATGTTTGCGTAAGTGCCGATATGATGGATGGTAAGGCGCAGGTCGATTGGAGAGTCGATACTAGTCTCTATTCCGCAATGGCCTGAAGATAAGGCTACTACCAATACGAACCTTCCGCAGCTTTATATGTAGCTTCTTGATACCCTCCTTCTCAAGCACGTAGCTGTTTCGCGCCTGCCAGCAGTTCGCAACGACCTCCCGATCGAGCTGTACGTACGGAGTAGGGAACTCGTGTCGTCGCTCTTGTTTGCGACTATCGCACTTGTTTGCGACTCGGTCTGTCGGAACCTCGGCCGAGAAGTAATCAGGTCGGCAGCCTACCAATGCGTCCGGTCGGCGATGGCGGAGGTTGAAAGAGTAGGACGCGGTGTGATGTTTGCGCCGAGAGCTGCTCTCCCCCGCTCAATCTGGATCCTGGCTCTTGCGATACTACGTGGATGCTGATATAGCCGATGCCGCCCAGCTGTAAACAGAAAATGGGAAAAGAAAAACCGACGTGCGCTCGGCGAGATCGGTGAGTTCGTTTTCGCTGCCTGTTTATGTAGCTTTACCTGCCTCTGGCAAGAGCGTCCTGGCTCAGCTTGCTGCTGGAAGGGGGAGGCAAGGCCGACCTCAAGGCTCAAGCCACGGGCAGCCTTTAAATTAGCCTCTGCCACCCGCAAGTCGCACCCCGAAGCCCCCAGGGCGTGCATCGCATCGCAGCGGGGCACGTCGCCGACATGGCCGTGCGTCCGGCAGCTCACAAGGATGAGGGTTAGGCTCGGAGCTGCCGTGGCGCCAGGGCTTGCTGGCACGCCTTGGTTGCCTGCACGCACCCATGTGGTTGGAGGCCTGCTCCGGCGGAGCGTGTTTGGCCTTCTAGATTGCGATTGCGCTTCCGAGGGGATAGATGCTGGTCGTAGTGTGAGCGGAGCGGAGGCTGAGGTGGTGGACGACGTCCGACGAGCGCATCACATTTGCTACGGTACGGCCGCGGATTAGCGCGCCGGATGACTAAGTAAGTACTCGTGGACAGACTACCGTACTACACACTCCGCACCATTTCCTTATTCTCGGACGACACGCCGTGAGACGCGAGACACCGCTCCATGTCAACCTTGACTTCTCTCGGGCTTATGCTACTGACTGAAAAACGCAACTGTGGATGAATGACAAAAGTATATATTTAATCATGTTAGTCGCTTCTCATTCGCAGCAAGCAAACAAAAAACGCCTGAATAATGTCCTGCTAAGCACTATATACGAGAAAACGTTGGTACCTCTGGTACTCAGTCCGACGAAATCCACTTATTCCGATTCAGCGTCTCGCGCTCCAGATACGCATACACCTGGCTGTAGTCCCTACACACATGGCGCGCATCCCAGCCATCGCTGCCGCCGCGATCCTCGCCCGTCTCCGGGTCCGGCGGGAATGACGTGGCGGCGCCCTCGAGCGCGACGTCGCCCGCGCACATGACGGCCTGCCGCAGGTATTCGAAGCAGTGGTTGATGTGCCAGGGCATACGGGTGGTGCGGGAGAAGAAGGGGTCCGTGGCTGAGGCCTGCAGGATGTTGTAGGCTTCGAGGATGGTGTACAGGCAGTGCAGTTGGTGGGTTACCGACGTCGTGTAGACGGTTTGGTTGGGGTAGTCGTGGATGGGAGTCGGGAGGTTGTCGTGCAGGGCGGGCGACTTGACGTTGACGTAGCCTAGGCCCACTGGCGGAGGGGTGTTAGGCGGGGGTGGGGGATGATGAGAGGGCAAGTGGAGACATACTGGGCACGATGTCTAGCCACGCATTCTGGGTCTGGTGGTCCCAAAAACTCGACGCGTTCTCAGGTGCGAAGGTGTGGTTCGGCGTGAAGCTTACGATTTGCTGCGAGACTGCAGCATAGTCAGTGAGACGTCCGTCCAGCACCTGAGAGCTTTGGACTTACACTCTGGAGCAAATCCTGTAATGTCTCCCGCAAGCTCGTATCGATGGCTCTTATGGGGACTCCATTTCTTCAACCTCTTCTCCGCCAACAGCCCAACGATAACAAGGAGCAGCGCCGTATCCACCATCCACCGATACGCTTTCGCTTTCTTCCAGAACGTCTTCCGCTTCCGTCGAGGCCGCACTTCGCTCTCAGGTTCCCAGTCCTCAACTTCTGTGCTTGACCGCGAGTCGTCGTCTAGATTCCGGAGCGCATCGTATCGCTGGTCGGTCTTCATCTCTGCTTTGATGTTGCTCGTAGAGACGTCGTAGAGCGATCGGTGGGGCGCATATGCAGGCATTCGAGGTTTTTACAGTGAGTTCTACTTACTGTTCGTTGGGAGAGGAGAGTTCCCGACATCTTGCGGTGGCGTGGTGGTCGTTGACTTCAAACAGTTGCTGTAACGCCAAGTGCGTGATGCGCAGGAGAACCTCTCCGCGACAGAACCATGAAACACTCACCAGTCAGTAGGTCTCCAACTTGATAACAGAGCAGCTATATCACAATTGGTTCTGCGATGTCTTAGCAGTAACTAGATTGGATTGGTGTCGCGCCCTAGTCGTGAGTAGAACCTCTCGTGCTTCTCTGTGGATGATGCATCAGGAGTAATAGCATCGGGAAAGGAGGTATTGGAACTACTCAGCATGCTCAAAACTACGCCGTACGCATCATGACTCCAGTTCCGCAAGTATATTTAGATGCATCGACGTGTTGATGTCGCGAGTGATCAGTGAAAGCTTCGAGGTGCTGGCGCAGGGGGGAGACGAATTGCCCCGCCGTCGGGCCAGCAGTCGCCGACTTCCGATCAGTGAACGACATACCACCTAGATCTCGGCATTAGCTCCGCTCTAGTGTCCATGCCACAGTCATTGCACTGGGACAATTATAGAACAATTGCTTATGTCGTGGTGTGCTATGTGTGCTATCTAGTACACAGGTACGCAATCAACAATACTTCTCCAATCATGAATACTCTTTCCTTACTGGACCAGGGCCGCTCTGCTATCCTTCCATGTCTCGAAGCCATCATTCCACGATACGGATGTGCCGAGGGGCAGCATTTGGTTTCGGTTGGAATATCGAAGTCGCAGTCCCATATTTCAACGCTTCAGTCGCATTGGCCAATCCATCAACCGGGGACGCAGAACAAGACAAGTCTTCCAGGGACCTAGTCTTATGAATCGGCCGGGCGAACGAAGTAGCATGGTTCCTTTCGTGCATTCGTTTCTTGGCCATGGAGACAGAATCGCGATGCATGAAGAGCTCCGGCGACACACCACCGTCGTTGAAGATGCGGGAGCGGGCCAATGTCACCGAGTTACGGTGGCCTTGAAACCGCAGGTCGATTTCTTCGAGGTTCGAGAGCTTCCTAATCGTGGGCCGGGCTCTGCCGCGCTTATTGTCGATTGTGTCAGGTTGCGATTCTGCAAAGATGCCCGAATCTGGTGTTGAGCCTCTCGTCGAGGCATAACTGAGCGGCTCGGCATCATCAGTGGAACACGAGCGAGAATGACGGGCGCTACCAGGCCGCGAAGGACGGCGTGAAGCGTTGGCGCTAGTTCTCTGACTGTTTGGTGGTGCGAGTACCATGCAATCCTCGTCGTCTTCCACTGCGCAGTCGAAGCGTGAAGTGCGGCCGTCATCGTCTGGGAAAACAACAATCTGTGGAATGAAAGGCTTCGGGCTATCCTCGCCACCCCAAGCCCAGTCTGTAAGCTTAGAGTTGACACGCTCCAAGCCTCTGACGGGTGAGGAATTGGCTTTGTGCAGTGCTTGGCTCGCAGTTGAGCCTCGTCGACCAGGTCCAATATCGTCCTCCTCGGGCTGCACGTCATCCCAGATGACCTCATAGCATCCGTTCTTTGACTCAACAATCTGCATAGTCGGTGTAACTGGATCTATGGCATCTTCGTTCGGAGTATCACCTGGCATCCATGAGGGGGCAATAGCAACAACATGGACATCTGTTCTTGTGACTGCAGGGTCCGCGATTCCACTCTTTGTTTTTGGACCCGGGCACGAAGGCTGGTGTTTTGTCGTCTTTGGTGGTCTAGCTTGCTTCGTCTGACCCCGTGTTGTCGGTTTGTTGGCCTTGTTTGCCAAATCTTTGGGCTCATCTGTCCAAACTTTCAGAGGGGGCAAAGAAAGGAGCTTCCTAGATATATCTTCCTCGAAATCTACTGTCTTCACGCGTCGTAGTTTCCGAACTCCTCCGGTGTCGGACTGGTGTGATCCGCTAGGAGGGGTGGTTGCCGCACTCTTCGACTTTGGCTTCAGACACGTCTTGAGAGGAAGGTCTGTTCCTGCGTGCTTCGACTTGGGTTGCATCGTGCGAAAGGATTCTGACTCCGACTTCGAGTCGACTGGAAACCACATGAAGCCGGGTCCTTTTGATTGCGGAGTTGACCATTGAAAGGGGCCCTGGGTGGTGCGCGCGCGGCGAACCCGCCAAGGTTTGACAGGACGCTGGCCGGTATGTTTTGTTTGCATGACGAGTTGGTGCTGGAGTGTTGCAGAATCTATCGTGGGATCATGGAAGCGCGATCGAATAACTTCGACGACTGGTGTGCTGGATGAGCGTCTAAGAGAGTTCCGCCGAAGAGGGCGCAAGGGCCGACCACTTAGCCCGTTGTGTATATTGCCTTCGATGGGAGTCTTCGGTTGGATATAATCTGGGCTTGAGTTTCCGTTGCCAGTTTGGGTTCCAAGTATTTGGTCGCTGACTGAACGCCTGAAGTGTCGACGGGACTGCTTGATGCTTCTAACATTCAGGTACTGCGCAGATTCGCCATCAATTCCATATCCCATGGATTGGTCGCCTTGGAACGGATCGTCTTGTTCGATGAGCGGCGAAGCAAGGTCCTCTAGGTCAGATTCGAAGTCGACAACGGACTGCGCATTGGCGTGCGAGAAGCTGCCAGAGAGTGCTCCAGGCATTTTGCCGCCGTGTTTCTGCAAAATATATGGTGAAGTGCGAGGGTACCGCAGGTTGGAGTGTGCTCGGGAAGAATCTCAGACCTAAAGTCGCGGATAGGGATGTAGGAGAGTGAGGGTGCGTTTACTAGGGAGGGGAGAAAACACGGAAAGTGAGGGGACACGATAGGAACCTAAACACGTCCAAGGTCGACGGTGGCTCGACCGTTCGATGAAGCATGCAGGAACCATGCCGCCAAACGACGGTCCCTTCCGAAGCTACAGGAGGTCGGCTTGAAGACGCAGGTGCGGGTGAGACGACATGAGCCCATGCGGCAGTGCGGCCGTGGTGCAGCGGCCAGGAAGAGAAAGCACCTCCAGGCTCTTCGATGACTGAGCTCAGCACGGAAGTCGTGAGGGAGGATGCTTGCCCAACCACGGTGACGTCGAAGTATCTATCTAGTCTGATGTGCGAGCCATGGGATGTCGCGAGCAAGGACGCTTGTGCCTGGGCCAAAGAGCGGGTTGGCCTCTGGTAGGCCACGACATGTAGTGATGAGTATACGACCGCACTGCCAACAATTAGATTATATTCCGACTGCTGTCTTAGCCGGTGCCTTGTTCTGGTCCGATACCGTCCGATATCCAGTTTTCTCCAGTGGAACATCATGAGGGGCAATTCGCCATGGCAAAGTAGTCGAGTGGTCTTTCTGTACAGGGCCCAATCGACTCAAGCAGCGGTCCACATGTTCTGGAAGTTTGACATGCCTGTCGACGGTGTTTCTTTGCTGACTTTTACGTGCGGGTCGTCGTTGCCTTCTCCGCTAGCTCGTACGTCATCACATGGACGTTTGCCGTAACCTCACTGGACCATCCATCGCAACACACTCGAGGTGCTAAAAGAGACAAAGAACAAATGAGGCATCTCGACGCACACTTCAGAAGCCATCGTCGCGACTCCGGTATGGAAGAATCGGAGCTGAGAGCGACCTGCCTATTGCAGCATAGCCAGCTCTCCAAGCCGCCCACGTCTTCAGCGACTCACCGTTCGCCCTCCAGCAACGTGTGTTGCCATTCTCCAGCGATGCATCGCGAAAGCAAGCCCAGCCCGCCGCTTCTTCAGCCTTGACGCAGCTACCCGCCGCGACTACGGTCGTTTGCGCACAAAACCACCAGTTCCTCGTCGATCCCGCAACGCCATACGCGACCACCCACGCGAATGTCGTCAACAGGGCCTGCCAGCTTCCCTTCTCACACGCATACAACCCCTGCACGTGTGGGCTTGTCGTATGCAGGTCCGTGATGCCGCGCAGGCCAATTCGCCCCCCAGTGGCCCTCGTTGGCGGAAGCTGCGCAGTGCATCTGCAGGTATATATAGGCATCGTGGCCCTGATCCTGGGAATCCCTCAGACGGGCACACGACATCTTGTACCGACTCTTCAAGATGCTGTTCAACACCTGTCTCGGTCTGGCCGCTCTTCTCCATATTGCGTCTGTTACCGCCTATGCTGTCGGACCCGCCCCTGTGAACCAAACCACCTGCAATGGGCAGACGTACGTCTACGAGGAGCTCGCTGGCTGGGGCATACTGGCAGGGGATGCCCGCGACAAGCTTGGAGACACGATTGGCGGAATCGGAAGTGCGATTGCCATTGATAAGAAGTCGTGGAAGAAGAAGAAGGGAGACAAGGAAGCGTACGAGGGCATCCTTTACGGCCTGCCGGATAGGGGCTGGAACACCCAAGGGACACAAAATACGCAGTCCCGCATCCACCAGTTCAGTGTCTCGTTCGACATCGTTGAAGCCACTGTGGAGAAGCCTGCGTCTCCCAACTTCCAGCTCAAGTATCTCGACACTATCCTCCTCTCGGGCCCTGATGGAACACGAGTAACGGGTTCGTCATATATATTTATTGTTCATGGAGTTCTACTAACTCCCACGCAGGACTTGATGCCGACCCAACAGGTCATATCTCGTTCAAGGGCTTCCCAGACCTCCCTGTTGTGACCTGTAAGAGACTTCCTGCTCAGATATGCAACGAGGTTCGCACTAACGAACATAGATACTGGTGATGGATTTGGCGGTGAAGGTCCTGGCGGTAAAGGCATCTCCGTGGATGCAGAGGGCCTAGTTCTCGGCGACGATGACACTTTCTGGATCAGTGACGAGTATGGTTCGTATCTGAAGCGCCCTAGACCCACCTGTATCGACCAATGCTTATAGTAATCCACAGGCCCGTACATCTACCAGTTCGACAAGCGCGGCAAGATGGTCAGCGCCATCCGCCCCCCGGATGCCTTCATCCCCATCCGCAATGGAACCGAAAGGCATGTCTGGATAAGTTCTTCCCTTCCCATTCCACAATCTAACTCGCCACAGCTTCAACGCTGCGTCACCGCCGATATACGACCCAGACTTTGAAATCTTGCCCGAAGACCCTGAGACCGGCCGCGCAAACAACCAGGGCCTCGAAGCTCTCACTGCCAGCCCCGATGGCAAGTACCTCTACGCCATGCTCCAAAGCGCCACGTAAGCCTTCTACCCCCCTAAATCAAGCCTCGCAGTTTCTAACAACCATACCTAGCATCCAAGACGGCGGCAAGAAATCCGCCACGCGCCGCAACACGCGCCTCCTCAAGTACCGCGTCAAGAAGAACAAAGCCGAATACGAAGCCGAATACGTCGTCCAGCTGCCGCTCACCCCAAACGGCAAAGTCGCCGGCCAGTCTGAAATCCACTTCATCAGCTCCACGCAATTCCTCGTCCTAGCCCGCGACTCGGGTGCCGGCCACGGCCAAGACGCATCCGAGTCGACGTACCGCAACGCGGACATCATCGACATATCGCGCGCCACCGACGTCAAGGGCGCGGTGGCCGACGCCTCCAGCGGCGCCGTCGCGAGCGCAAAAGGCGAGCTGAAGGCCGGCATCACGCCCGCGACGTACTGCCCCTGGCTATCCTACAACACCAACGCGCAGCTCAACCGCTTCGGCGCGCACAACGGTGGGCCGCAGGATGCGGGCCTGCTGAATGAGAAGTGGGAGAGTTTTGCGCTGGTGCCGGTTGATGGCAAGTTTGCGGGTAAGGGTAAAGGTAAAGGTAAAGGGGAGGGCGAGGGCAAGGAGTACTATTTGATATCCGTGTCGGATAACGACTTTATTACGCAGAACGGTACGTCTATATCTTATAATGGGATTCGATCCGATCCGATCCGATGCGATCTGGGCTGACGTATCTTTACCGCTCTAGGTTTCATCAATAATGGCAAGGTGCCGTATGCGGATGCGTCGGGATTCAATCTGGATACGCAGGTGCTGGTGTTCAAGGTGCGGTTGCCCAAAGGCGCGGACCCGTTGTAAAAAGAGAGGGAGGGAGTCAGCCGAATTCGTCTCGATGCTAACAAGATGGGATGGGGATGGGATATATGGACTGAGATTAACGTAATGGTTATCGTACTGGTTATCTTTTACACACACCACTCACAAGATAATAAACGGTGATTAACAATAGTAATAATAGTATTGTGCATGTCATTTCGATTCGATTCAATTCGTGTTCGTAACCTGGACAAATTCTCTTGAAACCGGACAGAGTCCAGACAAGACTCCTCATGCCAATGCAAAGAACCTGCTGTATATGGGACGCAAAGTAAACTATCAAGTATGTACCAAAAGGCGGGGGAGGGAGGGGCACGGTTGAAAAGGGGTTCCGCTAACTTGAAATAACAATAATAAATCAAACATTCTATTCACCGAAACCCGCGTTTACTCGGGCTCCGCCGGTCCACAGGCTCCCCCGCGCCGCCCCCTCCGCCCCCTCCATTCGCCAGCGCCGGCAAACTCTGCAGCATGTGCTGGCCATACGGCGTATTGGTGTGAAACACGGGCGTGGGCCACTGCCCCTGTTGTTGCGATACCATGTGGCCGTACTGGTCGACGAAGCCGGCGCTTAATTGACGTTGCGGCGTTGCAGGCAGACCGCCGCCGGGGTAGTTGAAATGATCGAGAGTGGGGGGGTTGTTTATTGCGGAGGGAGGTGGGGATGCTTTGGCGCGGATGAGGCCAAAGGCCCAGTTGGAGAGGTTGAAGCCGCCGAAGATGATGATGGCGGTGAAGATCTAGGAGGAGGGGGGGTTAGCGGAGACGAGGGGGTGGTGGGGAGGAGGAGGAGGAGGTCTCGGGTGAAGATGGAGATGTGGAGGGAGGTTCAGGAGGAGAGTGGACATCGGGCTGGAAGCCGTTGTTGGCGTTGCCGTTGCCGTGGAGCTGGCGCGAGGGCACGGTGTAGAAGTAGTGCGCGGTGACGCGGTCGAGCCACAGCAGGCCGAGCTTCACGCCGACGGTAAGGAGAAAGACAAATACCATAGACTTGTAGCTGAACTCGTCGACAAACGAGTTGAAGATCATGGCAAAGGTGCGCGCCGTGACGCTGGCGCGCGCCACCTTGCGCGGGTCGCGGTTCATGCACGACTCCCAGTTGTCGCAGGCGGCCTCCATGGCGGGCACGCGGTTATCGCACCGGTTCTCGCGGAAGTTGCGCGCGCACGCGGCGATTTCCATCATGATGTCGGTCATGCTGCGGCTCGCCTCCAGGTCGACGTCGCTCATGACGCCGCTCCACACCTTGTAGACGACGGTGAAGAAGGCGAGGGCCAGCACCAGGTTGACGCTGAGCTGCAGGTAGTAGGAGAGCACCGACGGCAGCTGGGGGTGCGCCTCGACCCACGACAGGAAACCGCCCATGGTCGTCGCCACGCCCGTCCGCGCCTTGTCTTGTGGCAGCGGCGCCGTCTGTGTCTTCTCCGACTCGCGGTCGGACTCAAAGTCGTCCAGCTGCACCGCGCGCTCTTTGCGTGGCCGCCGCTTCGTGATGCGGTTCTCGGGGTTCCGGGAGTAGGCCCTGCTCTTGTCCTTGTCCTTGGACGGGCTCGGGCTGGCCGAGAACATGCCCTTGAACCTGTTCCAGCTGTCCCGCCGGCCCTTCTTGGGGCTCTTGTTCGCGTCGCCCGTCTTCAATTGGCCCATGCGCACGGCTATCTGGGTGTCGGGCGTCGCGGCTTCGCTGTCGTCGTTGTGCGCCGGCGTGTTGGGTGTTTCGCCGCCCGAACTGCAGTCGACGTCGGCGGTGGGTGTGCGCGGCTGCCACGTCGAGTCTTGGACGTGTGCGGGGATGGACGGCAACGGCTTGCTATTCTGCGAGAACTGGCCGGTCTGCGAGTTCGCGCGGCTGGGCGTGGAGAAAGGGTTCTTGGACGGCGAGTCGAACACGGAATGAGGACCTGCAGGCCCGACATTCAGCATCTGCACATCGGCATCGGACTGCATGTCGGACTGGAAAGAATCTAGCTTACGCTTCTTGGCCGGCTGCTGCGAGGCCATCCATGGAGAGGCCTGGTCGACAGGCCCAGTCTTGTTATCATACTCGTAGTCCATAGGCACTAGAGACGTGCGGTGGGAGCGTGACATGATGTGGAAGCCAGCAAAGAGTTGTGAGGCACTGGGCAGGGTGGTACGAGGGCGAGGGCGAGTGTGTGTTTATGTATATGTGGAACTCGCCGTCGTGGTTGCGCTGGTTGCTCGTGTAAACAAAATGTGCGGACCCCCGGTGGCTGGTGGTTGTGGCGCACCGAGTGGCGCAGTCTTGGCACGGGAGGGGTTGCGTCGAGGGGTGGTGTGGTGTGCACTGTGCCCCGGGACAAATCCAACGACATGTATATTCGGTACTTATATATGCACTATCAGGCTACCAGTAAGCCCAAACTGTGTGAATGACCGTTGATTTTGTCGGGTGAAAGCATTGCCAGACCATATCGCCGCACAGTGTTCCGCAGTCACCACTGCATGCTTCCTGTCGGCTTGCTGTACGAATAATATGGACATAAGTTACTGATTAGATACTATCGACGGACCTTTTTCAAACGCGCCCCAAATCAACTCCACTGCAGCGGATATCACGCCGCCAAGATAACACCCAACGCCCGTCTCTATCACAGTCACCACGATGTCTATCTACACTAAGCTGCTTCGGCAGTTTTTGACTCTTCTTTCGGTTCCTTCTCCTCGTACTTGTCCCAGTTGGCCAGGATGTTGCCAATCTTGGGTGAGTTGGTCAACCTGTACACATCCTCAAAGTACTCCTTGGTGAGCTCGAATGGCTTGGCTGTAACGTTGGGAATGTATTTGCCAATGAGCTTCGATGGGTCGATGGATGTCTTATGGATCTTCTTGAGCAAGAAGCTTCGGAAAGGCTTGACTCCTGACCGCAAGAAGGTGCTATGAAAGGGCACGTCGATACCCTTCAGCGGAATCGTCGCGAAGCCGCGCTGGAGGTCCAGTGGTTTCGGCTTAGCTTCAGTCTGCTTAGCACACTCTTTGATGATATCGACCAAGTGCGCCTTCACGTCTTCGAGAGACATGCTCTGCATGAGAGCTTGGATGTCAATCTTTTGTGCCTTGAGGTAGTTGGTGACATTGGTGAGGCAGTCGAGCGCGCGGAGATCACCTGCGCACACGTATTGCATGTTGGCGATGTTGTAATTGACAATTTCCAAGAGCCAGCCGGTCTGCTCTGAGATATTCTCCACCACGTATTGCAGCGCCTGCTCATTAAACGTCTTCGAGATTCTGCTGGGATTGACAGCGCACATGGAGTAGTTGGACCGGCCAGTCTCGTCACGCTCGACCGCCACCTGCATCGTCAGGCCACGGTAGAACACCACAGACACCAAGCTCTCGATTGGCATCACTTCCGCAAGAGCAGCAAGAGCAGAGTACTCTCCAAGCGAATGACCAGCAAAGCTGCTGTCACGCTGAACTAGGCCTTTGGCGCGCATATCTTCGAAAGATGCCTTTTCCATAAGCGTGAGAGCGGGCTGGGTAAACTGCGTAGCAGACAACAGTCCGGTTGGGGAGCGGTACGTGTACGAAGTCGTGTTCTCGTCGATTTCTTTGAAAATCTTCTCGGACTTGATGCTACCGTCGGCGCTGACGGTTTCGAATGTCATGGACATGTAATTTTGACGGATGGCCTTGCCACGCGGTCCTCCAAAGTGGATGGTGAGCTCCTTGGGGTTGTTCTTTACAATGTTGGTGATAGCAAAGCCTGAATCAGTCAGCAACAAGCTTCCACAGAATATACAGGGGAAACGTACCATAGTTGTCCATGAAATGGTTGTCTGCACGGTCCCAGACCTCCTTCGCTACAGTACTGCTAGCATAAAGATCCATACCCATGCCTTGTTCTTGAGAACCCTGGCCGGTGAAGACATAAGACGTGGTTGGCTGTTCAACCTCGGCCTCACCAAGAAGTACTTTTTCTTCCGTCTCTTTATTGCTGGCCTCAATCTTTATGATTTTGCGACCAGAGATCATGCCGACATGCTGTAACTTGACATCGATAATATCGTCGGGCAAGACCATGCCAACTAAGTTAACATGGAAACTTCTGACGCGGCCAACGTGGTTCTCCGCGGCCCAGGTCTCTACCAAGCTTCGAACAGCGGCACTAGAGTACATGCCGTGAGTAATTGTCCCAGGCAGGTTTGCGTAGCTCGCGAACACGCGCGAAACGTGAATGGGGTTGTAATCGCCGGAAACTCGTGCATACGTTTCGTTAGATGCAGGCGCTTTGAGAGTGAGAGGAGTCTTTCCGTTCAGGGGAATTGCGTTCTCGAAATTGACTGGCTGATCAATTGCAGCCCCATTGCGCTCGAGATAATCGAGCACTGGATTACCGTACGAAGCACCCGACTGGTAATCCACAGATGCGATTTGTATAATTTCTTTGGAAGGTAGCTCAAGTAAGACCTCGCCAACCGTCTCAACATCGGAGAATGCAGTCTTGTTCTTGTACCGCATGAAGCTCTGCATCTTGAAGGTTAATGTTTTGTTGAGTAGCTCGATATCTGGCTCCTCCAAGTTGAACCATTCCTTTGAGCGCAGTATAGCGACATCCTTCGTTGTAGCCAAGTGGAGCTTCATTGGTTTCTCACTCTTTCTCTGGAAGGTGTTCTCAAAGTCACTGTACGCCCCGCGGTATAGAAACTGGCTGGTGACTTCCATAACCGGCTCGCCGTTTCGAGTAATCGTTCCGCAAACTTCCACCATCTTGCCCGATTCTTGGTTGATCACGGCATTGATTTGAGCAGTAGTATCGAGAACATCGCCCTTCTTCAGAGGCTCCGCGCCGGGAACCATGCGGAATCCGTTGGAGAGATGGACAAGTTTGAGTAAGTCTCCATCAATGGCCCGTGGGAAAATCGGCTTGGTAATGGCTTTCCAGCCGACCACAATGGCGAAATCCATGGGAGCGAAGACGTCTTTACCGGGGCGGTCGACGAAAGCTTCGCCGGTGTTACCGACTGCATGGACGAAGTCGTTGATGGCTTCGCTCGTGACTGTTGCGCGACCACCATCAAACTGGGAGGTAACCGGGGCATCGAACGGGCAAGTCTCGTCGCCGAACCAAATCTTGTAGTAAAACTCTTTGATTCGGTCGTTTCGCGCCTCCATAACCTCATGAACAGGAGCATAGCCAACCTCGGGACGATAGACAAACTTCAATGGAAGTGCAATAGCCTTTTTAAGCGCAGTGCGTTCTTCAAACATGTTCAGCACAATCTCGTTGCCATTTGCCAAGCTGACCTCGATGGTTTTCACATGCTTCCCTCCGTTGTGTGGTTCCTTGACGGTGATTGTAGTCTTTGCTGGCTCGTTGGGATGGGTGATCTCTACCATCATACCGGCGGTGGGAGCGAATATCCTTGCGGTGGGATTTGTCTGAAACTGCTGTCCTTGAACGAAAACATCGGCCGTGAAGAATGCGTGTCTCCATGAATAGGTCTGGCCGGCTAGGAGCTGCAGCCACGACTTCACATCCGGCAGTGTGGCATTAGAGACAGATGACAGACGGTACACTATCTTATTCTCGAGCTCAGACACCGTCAAGCCGTCCACTTCAACACCTTCAGCGGTACCGAGGTGCTTGCTTCCAAAGTATTCGATGACGGGTACCTTTGATTCGTCACCATCGTAAACATCGCGAAGTAAAGATTTGATGTGGCTCTCGTGAATGCCATCCAAGATGTCTTTCACTGGTTCATCGACCTTGGTAGAGTACTTCACGGCCATTGGTCCCTGCAAGATGCAGGTCCTGCCAACGTCCTGGTCCACGACAGCCTCAAGATCCTCCGATTGCCAAAGTGAATCTTTTTTGAAAAAGAACTCAAAGGTTTCGTCTAGAACGGGCACAAAAGGAACGGGTTTCTGACCACGTCGTTGACAAAGCAAGAGGAAGTGCTGGACGTCCTGGGCGTTGATGAGTTGGCTCTCGGCCTCCGGGAAGGCCTTGAATACCTTCTCTAATACAGGAAAAGGGTTTGCGAGCTCCTCGTAATTCTGAATTAGCGATTCGCTATCCGCTTTGCTGAACCGCTCCTCGAGTCGTCGAATGAAGTCGACCGTGAGGCGCATCAAGCTTTGGTCAATCCAACGGGACTCATGTTTGACGTACATCAGGTCAACCATGCGGTGGATGACTTCGGTGTATGTCATATCCTCCAGATCCACCGACTCTCCCTTCTTGTTCCGTCCGAACCAGACCTTCTGGAAGTCGTTGTTCAGCTTTGTTATGATGTACTCGCGCATCTTTTTGAGTTCAGGGACGCGCTTGGCCTTGTCAAGGCTGAAGATCTTCTGGTCCATTTCATGCCAGAATATGACACCGCGGGTTGCGAGCTTGTGGATTGGCTCGCCCATTTCGGAGCGAACGGTGATAACACCACCAGCAGGACCCTTGTAAGTCTTCTCCCAGTCACCATCATCAAGGCCTGGGGCGTCAACAATGGCCTGTTTCGCGTTCTTGGATGTGTGAGCTTCTTTGGCGACCATCATACGACTTCCAAATAAGCATCCATCGTAAGGCATTGGCGGATAGCCAAAGCGTGTCGACCATGTTCCAGTTAGGTACGGGTACGTATCTTCCGCACCACCGAAGCCAGAGCCGGCAACAAGGATCAAATTGTCACACTTACGTATCCGCCCGTACATTTGTAGAATGGGCTGATGGAAATCTTCAAACGAATGGTGACCTCCACCACGACCTCCAGTCCATTGAAGCATTACTGGGAAATGTGGATTCGCTTTGGCGATGTTAATGGTCTGCTGGATGGCCTCGACGGATCCAGGCTTGAAAGAAATATGCTTAAGCCCTAGAGTCTCAATGTACTCGTTGGCGACTTCGATAGACGGCACCCCAGCGCCAATAGTGAGACCTTCGACTGGAACACCCTCCGACCTCAGCTTGCTTAGGAGCGGGATTTGCCAAGCCATAGCACGGGGCGCCACGTAGATCAAGTTGACCGTGATACCGCGTCCCGGCGGAGAATTCTTCTCGACCTTGCTAATGGCTTCAGTCATGGTCTTCTCGTTGTAGTAACCACCCCCAGCAAGTTCGATGTGGTAGCCAGCATTCATTGTGGCGGCCACAAAGTCCCAAGGAACGGTACAGGGCGTCATGCCGGGGATGATGAGTGGGGGCAGTCCAAGTATTCTGCTCATCTTGGTATCGACGAAAGTCTGTCCCGATGAGGTCTTGACGAGACGCGGGCCATGCTCCTTGACCCAGTCGACTGCGTACTTGACCGCATGCTCGGAATCCCTATCGAAGATTTCTGGCTTGTATCCCACTTCGGCGTTCTGTCCATCAATTGCTCCAGCCAGAATGACACGAACACCGGTTCCATCTTTGTTGCGGTTGGTCAAGACGCCAAGACCGGAGATACCGCCGGGACCAAAGTCGAGGATGTGTGTAGCTTTTGGGAAAACGGTCGCCTTTTCCCAGTTCACTGGATCTTTTGTAATCATGCGCACGAGGCTGGGTACAATGTTGTCGGACCCCTCCTCACGGAGGTCGTTACCAGTGTTGGTGTCATACAGGGGAATGCCGAGATTCTTGGCAGGGATCTTAATGTGCTTTAAATCGTCCTCGAGCTGTTTAGCGGCTTCGGCAAGTAGTGGGCTGTGGAAAGGAGCAGTGATGGGTAGGAAGCGGTTGACAAAGCGGATCTTGCGCTCAGTGAATGGGATCCTGGTTTGGTCTAGGCCAGTTGGAGATTTGACCTTTCGTATACGCAGATTCAGTCCGTACAAGGAGAGTGGAGGCCCAGTGACAACAAAGTTACGAGCGCTGTTGACAAGCGAGATAGCAATGTGTCTTTCTGGGGGCAGATGGGTGTTGGTCGCATCAATATGCTCCTGGACGGCCTTCCTCGAGAGATCTCGGATAGAAAGCATGGGAGTTGGTGAACCTTCCCCATTATCAATAGAGTCCTGCTGCACTGCGGGAGCAAGTGATGTCCGCGGGTAGGCCTGCTGACTACGGGTACCGATCCAGAATAGGATGGTGATGGCGTTTTTGGCAGCCTGCTCAAAGGACTCCCAGTTACCCGCTTCAGCAATAGCAGCAGCGGTGACGACGCCCTGAGAGTGGCCAGTGACACCGGCCAGGCGCCTTCGGACGAGACCCGGATGGGTGCCCATGACTCTACACGTTACGACATAGTGTGCCAGTTGTGTCAACCCAATCAAGGGCAGACTTACGGGCGCAGAAACCAAATATTCGGTGTCTGGCTGTGATTCCTTGTTGGTGAGCCATCGCATGACATCGAGGCCCTTGGAGTAGAGCTTTTCCGCCCGGGGATCGCGGGATAAGGCCAGGAGGTGCTGCGCTTCGGCGGCAATGAAGTCTTCAACGAAGGAGGGGTATGTTGTGTAGATTTCACGAAGCTCGTCGAAGTACTCCTCGATGTTGCCCTGGCCGCCCAGAACGGCGTAGACAAAAGCATTGTCATCGGCTACCTCGCGGAAGAGAGCTGATTCGTGGTACTTGATCGGTCGCTCGACCCCTGCCCGGCCGGCGTAGTAGGATTTTACTGTGATGAGCTTCTTCTCTTTGATGCCGGGGAGCGAGGCAGCCAGGGCATGCACCTCATTTCCGCGGAGGAAGGCACGCTCGAACTCGTTCACGATGAGCTTGAGCACCTCTTCATACGACTCGGGGTCGTCTCCCTCGTCGACTTCATGGGCAACGAAGCCCACGAAACGCGCCATCAGCTCGGCCACGGAAGACGGCTCATCATCCTGTGCTAACTCGTCCGTCGGCTCGGGCAGTGTCGCCTTGAAGGCGTCCCTTAGTTGTTGGGCATGGAAATGGTAGGCGGTCGGAATGAGGAGCGCGTACTCGAGCGAGCCGTGGGAGAGGACGAGGGGGCGCAGCGACGCCTGGGAGCGCGGCGTTGAGACGCCCGTCTGCGAGCCTGATCCGTACATGGTCCTCGCGTGCGTGCTCTCTCTGTTTCGGGAGTCTGCCATGTCTATGTGAGCTTCGGGGCAACGATGAGGGGATGAGGGGTAACTGCGAGCTGCGCAACGGAGATGTAGAAGGAATCACTGTACCTTTTGAAAAAGCTGAAGCAGGAAAGAAGCTATAGACTGCAAATGTAAGCTACGTTTTCCAGCTTGCTGCCACGCACGAGACCCCGCTGAAGGACCCGTGGACCCGTGGATCCGTGGACCACTGAAGCTCCAATGCCGCCTTCTGCAACGTCTCCAAAAATTCCGATTACGTACCTTGGCCTAGTCCCAATAAATGATACAGATGGAAGGGAATCTGCTAGCAGTGTGCGTGGGTATTCGTCCGTACGGCGACGTAGATTACAGCTCCCTTGGTACAGAAGAGGAGAATCAGGGCCGTTGGCGACAGCAACAGGCCCAGGCAGCACGCACAACGGGGGTATCAGTAATCGAAGGAGAGCGGTGAGGGCAATTGGGGCGGAAGGTGAGGTGAGGGCGCGAGGGTGGACGCGATGGCGAGGCTAAATGGCAGTGGTGGGCGTGGTCTTGACTTTTTTTGCGGATGGGGACGACCACTGCCCACTGACCACTGACCTGGACGTTGCGCGCAGGGCCCGGCGGGAAGGCGCTAGCGGCGGCGCTGCAGCAGCTCCAGCAACAGGGGTGCGGCGCGGTTGGGATTCGGGAAGTATAGGCTGCACCACGGCTCGGACGGATCCCACGCTCTAGGTATTGCTGCTGCTGTCGCTGCTGCTGCTGCTGCTGCTGCTGCTGGACGCGGATTACTGATCCTAAGTCTACTGCTGCCTGGCCACTTCGCAAGGCCCGCCAACTCGAGCCAGCCCAGCCCAAGACCTCAACCGACCGCCCGCAGCCGAAATTTGGTTGTTGAGCCCAGGCCATGCGGGCTAGTAGGCTAGCGTTAGCGCAGACCCCAGGAACCTCAACACGCTCGATTATCACCACGCAGAGACCGCGCAGCCGCCTCTGCTCCCTCAATAATAACAGCCAATGCGTTGGGCAAGCTGTCTTCCTGAACCATCCGAGCGTTCCAACTGACCACCTATCACTACCACTACCACTACCACTACCACCGCCTCCTAGCCACTGCCCCCCGCAGACACCGGCTCCATCACGCAAAATATTTGCTCCTCCTCCCGCTCTCCTCCCCTCGTCCTCCACCGCCGCGTGCCTGTCCCTCCCTTAGACGTCCCGATATACCCTTTCTTTAACGGCATTGACTCGCGGCACCGCATCGAGTCTTCAGCAGTCCTCTTCCCCCTGCGCATAATTACTCTAATTCGCCCACCATGCGTCCCGAAATCGAGCAGGAGCTCTCCCACACGCTGCTCATTGAGCTGCTCGCATACCAGTTCGCCTCGCCCGTGAGGTGGATTGAGACGCAGGATGTCGTGCTGGGCGAGAAGCTCACGGAGCGCATCGTCGAGGTTGGCCCAGCCGACACGCTGGGCGTCATGGCGAAGCGCACACTGGCCTCCAAGTACGAAGCACACGATGCGGCCCGGTCGGTGCAGCGGCAGATTCTGTGCTACAACAAGGACGCAAAGGACATATACTACGACGTGGACCCCGTGGAAGATGAGCCCGAGCCCGCCGCACCGAGCAGCAGCGATGCGCCCGTGACGCCCTCGTCCACGCCCACAGCTTCAGCAGGCCCAGTGGCAGGGTCGGCACCAGCTGCAGGGCCTGCCGCCCAGGTTCCGGATGCGCCCGTCACAGCTACCGATATACTACGGGCGCTAGTAGCCCAGAAGCTGAAGAAGCCTTTGATGGACATTCCACTGAGCAAGGCCATCAAGGATCTCGTTGGAGGTGAACACACCGCAATCATGCCCTGCCATTGCAGCTAACCCTACCACAGGCAAATCCACGCTTCAGAATGAGATTCTTGGAGATCTGGGCAAGGAGTTTGGCTCGACGCCAGAGAAGCCAGAAGACACCCCCTTGGACGAGCTCGGTGCTGCAATGCAGGCCACCTTCGATGGTCAGCTCGGCAAGCAGTCGTCTTCCCTCGTTGCCCGCATGGTGTCGTCGAAGATGCCGGGTGGCTTCAACATCACTGCAGTGCGAAAGCATTTGGAGACCCGATGGGGGCTCGCCCAAGGACGTCAAGACGGCGTTCTACTTCTCGCCCTCACAAACGAACCCCCCTCCCGACTCGGATCGGAGGCTGACGGCAAGACCTGGCTAGACGAAATGGCGAACAAATATGCAGCTCAGGCTGGCGTCAACCTGTCTGCACCGGTGGCCGGCGGGGACGCTGGCAGCGCGACTGGGGGCATGATGATGGATCCGGCCGCCATTGACGCCCTCACCAAAGACCAGCGCATGCTATTCAAGCAGCAACTCGAGCTGTTCGCCAGGTACCTCAAAATAGACCTCCGCGCTGGCGACAAAGCCCTGGTTGGGTCCCAGAAGGCCGCTTCCGTACTCCAGGCGCAATTGGATCTGTGGAACGCCGAGCATGGCGACATCTACGCCTCCGGAATCGAGCCACAGTTCACCCCGCTCAAGGCTCGTGTCTACGACTCGTCGTGGAACTGGGCTCGTCAAGACAATCTTAGCATGTTCTACGACGTCATCTTCGGACGCCTCCAAGTAGTGGACCGCGAAATCGTGAGCCGCTGCATCGCCATTATGAACCGATCAAATCCCCTCCTCATCGACTTCATGCAGTACCACATCGATCACTGCCCGACGGAGCGCGGAGAGACCTATGAGCTCGTGAAGGAGCTCGGCCAGCAACTCATTGAAAATTGCAAGGATGTCCTGCATGAGGCTCCCGTGTACAAGGATGTCGCCGTCCCTACTGCACCTCATCTGGATATTGACGCCAAGGGCAACATGAACTATACGGAGGTGCCCCGCCCCAGTGTCCGCAAGCTTGAACACTACGTCCGAGAAATGGCCGAAGGGGGAAAGCTCTCCGAATACGGCAACCGCACCAAGGTCCAGCATGATTTGCAGCGCATCTACAAGCTCATCAAGCAACAACACAAGCTGTCCAAATCGTCACAATTGCAGATCAAGAGCCTTTATAGTAATGTTATCCGATCGCTCTCGATGAACGAGGGCCAGATCATGCCTAATGAGAATGGCAAAGCGAACGGTCTAGGCAAGAAGGGTCGCAATGGTCGAGTCCAGCCGGCGACGAAGCATGGCAAGGTTGAGACCATTCCCTTCCTCCACTTGAAGCGGAAGGATGACAATGGTTGGGAGTACAGCAAAAAGCTGACCGGCATCTATCTCGACGCTCTCGAAAATGCCGCCAAGTCGGGCGTTACATTCCAAGGCAAGCATGCCCTTATGACTGGTGCTGGCGCTGGCTCTATTGGTGCAGAGGTTCTTCAGGGTCTCATCAGTGGTGGTGCCAAGGTTGTCGTCACGACTTCGCGATTCTCTCGCGAGGTCAATGAATACTACCAGTCAATGTACGCCCGCTACGGTGCTCGGGGGTCTCAGCTTATTGTGGTTCCTTTCAACCAAGGCAGCAAGCAAGATGTTGACGCATTGGTCGAGTATATCTTCGATGTGAAGAAGGGTCTCGGCTGGGATCTGGACTACGTTGTGCCCTTCGCAGCCATATCAGAAAACGGTCGTGAAATTGACAACCTCGACTCGAAATCCGAACTTGCTCATCGCATCATGCTGACCAATCTCCTCCGACTTCTTGGTGCTGTCAAGTCACAAAAGCAGGCCTACGGCTACGAAACGCGTCCTGCTCAAGTCATCCTCCCCCTTTCTCCCAACCACGGCACCTTTGGTAACGACGGCTTGTACGCCGAGTCTAAAATCGCCCTCGAGACTCTGTTCACTAGGTGGCATTCTGAGAACTGGGGCAGCTTTCTCACTATTTGTGGAGCCATCATTGGGTGGACTCGTGGTACTGGTCTTATGGCTGGTAATAACATAGTCGCCGAAGGCATCGAGAAATACGGCGTGCGTACCTTCTCGCAGCAGGAAATGGCTTTCAATTTGCTCGGTCTTATGGCTCAGCCAATTGTCAACCTTTGTCAGGTTGAGCCGGTCTGGGCTGACCTCAACGGAGGCTTCCAATACATCCCGAACCTCAAGGATCTCATGCAAGATCTCCGGAAAGAATATATGGAGACTAGCGAGGTTCGCAAAGCCGTCATCAAAGAGAATGCTATTGAGAACAAGATTGTCAATGGCGAGGCGAGCGAAGCTTTGTATAAACGGGCTACGATTCAACCAAGGGCAAACCTGAAATTCGACTTTCCTAAAGTCCCAGATTGGGACACGGAAGTCAAGCCCTTGAATGATAATTTGAAAGGTATGGTCGATCTCGAAAAGGTCGTCGTCGTTACCGGCTTTGCTGAGGTGGGCCCCTGGGGTAATTCGAGAACGCGCTGGGAGATGGAAGCTTATGGCGAGTTCTCGCTCGAGGGCTGTGTGGAAATGGCTTGGATCATGGGCCTCATCAAGAATTACAATGGTCCTCTCAAGGGCAAGAGTTACTCTGGCTGGGTTGACGCGAAGACTAGCGAGCCTGTCGAGGACAAGGATATTAAACCGAAGTACGAGAAGTATATTCTTGAACACTCTGGTATCCGTCTAATCGAGCCCGAACTATTCAACGGGTACGACCCGAATAAGAAGCAACTTCTACAAGAGATTCAGATCGAAGAGGACCTCGATCCCTTTGAGGCATCAAGCGAGACCGCTGAAGAGTTCAAGCGCCAGCACGGCGACAAGGTAGAGATCTTCGAGGTTCCAGACTCCGGCGAATTCACAGTGCGGTTAAGGAAGGGTGCCACTCTCATGATCCCGAAGGCACTGCGCTTCGATCGTCTAGTCGCTGGCCAAATTCCCACAGGCTGGGATGCGAAGAAGTATGGAGTTCCGGACGATATCATCTCTCAAGTTGACCCTGTCACTCTCTTTGTTCTAGTCTCGACTGCAGAGACCCTATTGTGCAGCGGTATAACTGATCCTTATGAGTTCTACCAATATGTACATCTGTCCGAGGTTGGCAACTGCATCGGTTCCGGTATCGGTGGTACTTCTGCTCTCCGAGGCATGTACAAGGATAGATTCCTCGACAGGCCTCTGCAGAAGGACATCCTTCAAGAGTCTTTCATCAACACTATGAGCGCTTGGGTCAACATGTTGCTCTTGTCGTCTACTGGTCCCATCAAGACTCCTGTTGGCGCTTGTGCAACTGCAGTAGAATCCATCGACATCGGTTACGACACCATCGTAGAAGGCAAGGCACGTGTTTGCTTGGTCGGTGGCTTCGATGATTTTCAAGAGGAAGGTTCCTATGAATTCGCTAACATGAAAGCCACCAGCAATGCTGAGGACGAGTTTGCGCACGGTCGGACACCGAAAGAGATGTCTCGCCCCACGACCACAACCCGAAACGGCTTCATGGAATCTCAGGGCTGCGGCATGCAAGTCATCATGGATGCACGCTTGGCGTTGGACATGGGCGTTCCTATCTATGGTATTATCGGCTTCTCTGCAACTGCTACCGACAAGATTGGTCGCTCTGTACCGGCTCCTGGCAAGGGTGTCTTGACCACTGCCCGTGAAATACCATCCAAATTCCCGTCGCCCCTCCTCGACATCAAATACAGGAAGCGGCAGATGGATCTCCGCCGCAAACAAATCAAGCAATGGCAAGAGTCAGAGCTGCTCTACCTTCAGGAAGAGGTTGCCGCGATGAAGGATACCACTGAGTCCTTCGATGAGTCCGAGTACATGCAGGAACGTGCTACGCATATTGAACGCGAAGCCAAGCGACAAGAGAAGGATGCTCTCAACAGTTTGGGCAACACCTTCTGGAAACAGGACCCACGCATTGCTCCCCTGCGCGGCGCGCTCGCTACTTGGGGTCTCACTATCGACGATCTCGACGTGGCTTCGTTCCACGGTACTTCGACTGTGGCCAACGACAAAAACGAGTCAGAAGTCGTCTGTCAGCAGATGCGTCATCTTGGCCGTACCAAAGGCAATGCTCTCCTTGGTATTTTCCAGAAGTACCTCACCGGTCACCCCAAGGGTGCAGCTGGTGCGTGGATGTTTAACGGCTGTCTTCAAGTGCTCAACTCTGGCCTCGTCCCGGGAAACCGCAATGCGGACAATGTAGACAAGGTCATGGAGCAGTTCGAACACATTGTGTATCCATCCCGCTCCATACAGACAGATGGTATCAAGGCCTTCTCCGTTACTTCATTTGGTTTCGGGCAAAAGGGCACCCAAGCCATTGGTATCCATCCCAAATACCTTTTCGCCACCCTTGATCATGCCGAATATGCTACCTACAAGCAAAAGGTCGAGGCGCGCCAGAAGAAAGCATACCGATACTTCCACGACGGCCTCATCAACAACACCATGTTCCGCGCCAAGGACAAGGCGCCTTACGAGGACGACAAGATGCAAGAAGTCTTCCTCAATCCCCAGGCCCGCGTCACTATGGACAAAAAGACGGCACAGTACTCCTTCCCTCTGAAACCTGCGGCTCCCAAGAAGGACCCGAGGGCCGAGGAGACACGTAAGGTGGTCGAATCACTGACCCAAGCGACCGCATCTGCCAACACCAAGATCGGCGTCGACGTCGAGAGTCTGAAGGCCCTCAACATCGACAACGACACGTTCATCGAGCGCAATTTCACCGACAAGGAAATCGCCTACTGCAAAAAGGCTGGCAGCCCGCAAGCGAGCTTTACCGGCAAGTGGTCGGCGAAGGAGGCCGTGTTCAAGTCGCTCGGCGTGCAGAGCAAGGGCGCCGGTGCAGCTCTGAAGGACATTGAGATCGACAATGACGAGACGGGTGCGCCGACTGTCAAGGTACGTTTGAAACATACATTGCCCAATTCCACCCTTCCTTTTTGCAATCTAGCTAACTAACTACGTGCAGCTCTCCGGTTCCGCTGAGCAAGAGGCCAAGCGCGTCGGCGTCAAGAAGGTCAGCGTCAGTATCAGCCACTCGGATGACCAGGCTGTTGCTGTTGCCGTCGCGTCGTTTTGAAAGGAGGGGTAAGAATTGTCCTCAGCCTAACAAGAAAATGAATGAATGAAAAAGAGGAGGAGAAAATAGAAAGAATCTGAGACGACGTGTTGGTGGCCAGCCAGCCACACTGCAGGTTGTATATGTATGAATTAGGATCTTCAATGTGCTTATATATATATAATTATCTTCACAATTCAAAAGCAAAAGACGAAATGAAACGTATTGTTGATTGCTGTCTCATGTTTGTGGGTATAGGCATTGGAAGAATTTGGTCTGTTCGTGTACGCTATGTAAGTAGGTGTGGTGTATCTACTGTTTGTTGCTATGATAGCAGGCAGTGTTAGTGCTTAGTATTTTTTTGCTTCTAGTTTTCTCAATTTCCTGTGTGTGTTTTTCGACTGTGATGGGAAGAATTTTGAGGAGAGCGAGTAAGGGGTAAGGGGTACTACTAGTAATGTTTGAACATATCTATTCCATTTATATGCGAGATCTATGCGCAAAAGAACTGCTCGAAACGCTCAGACCGCCTCCCATGATCCGTCTATCTATGCATCTATGCGTCTAACCATCTATCCGTGTTCCCCACCCAGCCTTTACAAATTCGCCCCCTGCGCCCGCTCAAACTCCGCACTAAATGCATAGTCGACATACCCCTCCGTACTCTTCGCATTATAAAACGTGCCCCGCTCGTACGGCGCCAACTCGATCCCCTCGCGCACCCGGAACGCCAGATCCGGATTCGCAATGAAATACCGGCCAAACACGACCACGACGTCCTTGGCCGCATACTCCTCGTCGACGACGCGCTTCGCAGACGCCGGCTTGTAGCCGCCGGCCAGCAGCACGGGCCCGGGGAACAGGTCGACGAACGCGTCCAGCTTGTCGAACGACTCGATATCCGCGTTGCCCGATATGCGCGACTCGACCAGGTGCATGTAGGCCATGTGCGGCGCGGCGGCGCTGATCTTGCGGATCAGGTCGCTGAACTGCGGGACGGGGTCCGCCATGCGCATGCCGGCGAAGGTGCTGAAGGGCGAGAGGCGGATGCCCGTGCGGGCGGCGCCCACGGCGCCCACGACGGCGTGCACGACTTCGAGCGCGAAGCGGTTGCGCTTCGCGATGCTGCCGCCGTACGCGTCGCTGCGCTGGTTGACCGTGTCCTGCGTGAACTGATCGATCAGGTAGCCGTTTGCGCCGTGGATCTCCACGCCGTCGAAGCCCGCGGCCATGGCGTTTTGCGCGGCGGTCGCGTAGTCGGCGACGGTGCGCTCGATGTCTGCGGTGGAGAGCGGGGTTGGGACTGCGCGGTAGGGCTCCTCGAGGCGCACTGCGCTGGAGGATACGGTGGTGATGTGCTCGGCGGCGTTGGCCCGTTCGTCGGAGGCGCGCCCGAGGTGCCAGAGTTGCAGGAAGATGTAGCTGCGCTTTGCGTGGACGGCTGCCGTCACGGTTTTCCACGCGTCGATCTGCGATTGCGAGTAGATGCCGGGGGCGTTGGGGTACGTGCCGGCTTGCGGGGAGATGAAGGTTGCTTCGGAGATGAGGAGGGTGCCGGGGACGGAGGCGCGTTGCGCGTAGTAGTCGGCGACCATGGGGAGGATGGGGGTGTGGTCGTCTGAGGCGCGGAACCGCGTTAGTGGGGCCATGGCGATGCGGTGCTCGAGTTGTATGTTGCCCAATTTGAGGGTTTTGAAGAGCTTGGAGTCGGACATGGTGGTTGTGGTTTCGGTGGTCGTTTTTGGAAGTTGAGAGTGTGGTTGAGAGGGTTGAGAGATAGCTGGACAGTTTAGCTAGAGATGGATGCCCTGTACATCAAGCATGGCCGCCGTCTATATATACGTTCAGGCTCGATAGATACTTGCCGCACACGGGCAGGTTCGGCAGTCTTTGAAATCCAGGCATTAATGCCGACATTTCGGCTACTGCAGTGCGTGTGGCGAGATCACTGATCAGTAACTAGTAATTATTTAGTAGAATCCTGCGTGGATGACGTATGTTGGAAATGGGTCCAGCATATTTGTAAGCTAATAACAACACTGCGAAAGACAAGAGATTGAAATATGGAAGCAAGAGAATGACCCAATAATGCAGGTAAGAAATTGCGCTGCTTTGCAAATGAGAAGATAGTTGAAAAGCGATTTATAAGAATCGTGCTTAGGAATTGTTCTACACAAGGAGATGCCTACGAGTTTCCGACGCAGCGGACGTATGCGGTCGGTTTTGTCGCTATATTGGTTGGTGGTGTCGCCATGTTGCATGGGATATGTAGCAATGTCTGCACCGTTGGCGTACTTGTAGTGGTTGGTGCTGGGGTGGTGTGGACAGCACCGGGTGGGCACCTGAGCACTGCGAACACGAGCGTGCAGATGGTTGCAGCCAATCGGGCGTCACCGGCCCGAAGCTCTAGGTGTCATTTCCTCACAAGACTGTCTCCGACATCTTTCCCACTCCTCAACACCAGTTTCAGACCGAAGACGCCTCGTACCTGGCATAGTGCATAGTTTGAAGCCCCTCCTTCGACGATCAGCCATCCATCTCGTTGAAGCAAACTTCAAGTCTGTACAACAACAAGTACGTGGATTCTTGCATGCTTACTTCAGGATGGTATACACCTCGCAAATTTGCAGTCGTTATTAAATTCATAGTGTTTTTCATTCATTCGATTCTGTCTTTGTTTCAAACATGCCAAAGGCCAGGGGCCACGCAAAGAGATATCAAACCTTTCAAGACCAGCTGGAGCCAGTCCCTCAATTTGCAACAATGAAGCTCAGCATCCAGCGCCACCTCCACAATCCTTGAGCGAAGCCCACTTGGTCCCTTTCCGGCTCCTCCTCCAATACCCCTTCTCTTCGGCCTCAATGTCCTCGCGCCGACACCAGAACACGCCCAGCACCTCGGACCCATCAGCGCTCGTCCACACCACCCACCCGTCCTTCTGCAACATCGCCTTCCAGTACTGTTGCTGGCCCTCGACGCTCTTCCTCGAGAGGAACTCGTCGTGCCACGCATGGATGGACTTGCACAGTTTATGCAGCGCGATCGGGCCTTCGTGCTGGGCAGGCATCAACCTGACGTCGGCATTCCAGGCGAGGAATTCCTTCTCCGACGTCGTGCTCCACACGTGCTGCTGCTCCATGCTGTAGTGCTTGTCGCGCATCATCGACGTGTCGCGGAGTTCGTGGCCTGGTGAGGCCGAGTGCGCGCCTAGGATGTGGGTTGGTGAGGGTGAGCGGCGCACGAAGTGGCCGTTAGAGCGGCCAGGCTTGAAGTCCGTGCCCGCGGCGAAGGCAACGGTTTTCTTCTTCTTCGTCGTCTGTTTGGCCATGCAGGACTTCCGAGGACCGCGTGTGGACGGTGCGGTGAGGGACATGTGGCCGAGCAGTGACGCAATACCCCATGATGCTGCATTCGGTGCAGTTGCTTCGACAGATCCCACTTGCCCAGCTTCAAATGGATACTTGACACCCTCGCGCCCAATTTTCAACGCCCGCGCACCCGTCTTCTGACCCCTAGCTCGCTCCGCCTCGCGCGGATGGTCGCGCTCCCACTGGCGCTCCTTCTCCGCCATGCGCTCGAACGCATCCAGTGCGTTCTGCAGCTCCAGCCTTGTCATGATCCACGCCTTGCGTAGCTCATCGTACCGCCACTTGCCCTCCCGAATCCCCTGGTCGGGCCATGGTCCGCCTTCCTTGATCCACGCTTGCGTGATTACATCGAGGAACTTGAGGCAGATTGTGACTTCGCATTCGGGACAGAGGTCGCTGTTGGAGGTGTCGGTCGGGTGCACCGTGTGTCCGCAATGCGAGATGACGTGGCGGTTGCGGGTTTGGGTGTTGGCTTGCCCTGCTCGAAACTGCAGGAAAAGGTGGTATTCTAGCGCATGGCTGATTTGGCCCAGAGTGAAGTACCTGTTTTGGATCTTTTGGTAGTGCTTGTAGAGGTCGGCATCAGCTTTTGAGAGAATGAGCGAGGCCGACATGGAAGATGGTGTTTTGGTCGGCATGGTGAAGGTCCAGGATGTCGTTGACTCGAAGTGAGCTTTCCTAATATTTCTGGAATGTTTTCTGTTGAGTACTTGTGTTGGGTTGGTATTGCATTGTGTCTGGAGGTTAAGATACTTTGTGAGGGCATAATGATGTTGGAAGTATTGGATTGTGGGTGAGCACAAAACGCGTGAAGGCTCATTACAATGCATTAGAACGTGTTCAGCTAACATACCTAGTAGCAGACCTTGGACGCGCCAAAACAGCCAAAAGCCACTATTTTGGAACTATTTTTTTGGAGATGGGGATCTCATCAGTGTCGCTTGGAGGTGGTGTTCTCAAGAACTCAAAGCTCAATTTCATCGACCGCTTCGTCTTCATCCTCATCCTGGTCAAACTCTGAGCGCTCCACTGTGTATGTCTCCAATTCTACGCCTTCGTCCTCATCCTCGTCTGAGGCACCATATCCTCATCCGGATCGCTGGTCGTAACCAAGCAGTAGTCCAACAATGTACCATTATAATCCACCTGGACAATCGCCGAATCCGACTCCTTCATCTGCATGTCCATGGCCTCTTTGTGGTCTTGATCCGCACAGTCGTAATCATTCGTGACTAACTCGCTAAGCTGTTCTCGCAATTCTTCAGCTGTTTCTGCATCGTCAACCTGATTGGGCAGTAGA
This sequence comes from Massariosphaeria phaeospora, assembly GCA_011032825.1. Taxonomy (NCBI): domain Eukaryota; kingdom Fungi; phylum Ascomycota; class Dothideomycetes; order Pleosporales; genus Massariosphaeria; species Massariosphaeria phaeospora. The sequence goes on along the minus strand of JAADJZ010000030.1, from coordinate 172,325 downwards.
TTCAGATCCATGTTCCATTCCCAGAAATCTTCTTCAGACTTGGTGCTGAAGATCTTGCATTGCTGAACGTTGTACAGTAAGTCCCGCAGCTTGGACGTGTCGAAGTAGCCGTCTGGGCTCAGGCACGCGTGTGGCCCAGGATCGTAGTCTGCCGTGCCGCGTGCGAATGCACTCATAGTGCGGCCGGACGACTCCTCAGTGTCGGCGGTGAATTGTACCGTTTTCTTTTTCTTCTTCACCGGCTTCGTGATTACACTTGGTGGCATCATGTCGACAACACAGCTGATGTCTGCACATTGCTTAGCTAGCTCGACTGCGTTTGTGGCGGAGTAGGTGCTACTTGCCCGTGATATCTCGTCTTTGGAGCGGTCACGTGTCCAAAGCAATTCCAGGTCGGCGGACAACTCGTGCGTGCCCATAATGGTCAACAGTTCAAGACGAGCCATGTGCCAGGCCTGTCGTAACGAATATCCTACAGAGGAAACCGACCCAGTGGAACTAGCCAAGGGACCACCTACCTTCTTCCAGGCTTCCATAATGGCTCCGAGAAAGTTCAGGCACATCTGCACTTCGCACACGGGGCAATTGATGCCAACTTTGTCATCAAGCGGATGCAGAATGTGGCCGCATAAGACTGCCGTCTTCGGTTGACCGAAGCTGTGGGCGTATTGTGTGTCGGCGTGGTTTAGGTCGGGGCCGTTGGGGTAGCGGAAGAACTCGTGGTATTCAAGAGCAGAGGAGAAATAGCCTGGTTCGGAATTTTCCGGGCGCCAGCGTTTTTGCCACTTGAAGTAACGGAGACAGTCCGAAGAAGACAGAATGTATGCGGCGTGCACTGATCCAGTCATGGTTGGCTTTGGGAACTGTTCGACAGCGTGGGTTGATGAACGTTTGCTGTTGTGTTGGGCAATGAATTAAAGAGTAGATTTATACTTACTTACTTAGTCTAAGCCTACTATCTGCTGTGAAAGTAGAATGTCGAGATGTCGAAGATTCACCAAAGCTCTGTGTGCAGACTAAACCTCCTGATATGACGGTGAAAGGTTTGCGCGCCTGGTCATATTAGGCAATTACCTTCCGTGACGTTGCAAGTGCTTTGTGCAGAGCATTGTGTTTGCCCAATGGCAATCATAAAAGCCGATTATTCTCTTGGTACAATCATTGTGTTGGATGCTCAATCGCATGTGCGTCCCAGCCCCGCCTAGTGGCCAATCAGGCTCACCTACCCTTTTCGTTCGACATGCACTGCAGCATGCAGGTCCAATAACAGATAGTACATCCCGAGGCTATTTAGCCACGTATATAGATCTGCTAACATTGCCGTTTCCCCTCGTTTTCGCTCGTTTTCCGTGGCCTTCGGGCCTCTTCATAAAGGCTCGTCTTTCACTGATCCCAGAGCAGACAAAAAACAACCATCAGTATATCATTCTGACAGAAAGAATGAAGATCACTGGACAGGTCAGCTCCAGTCTGGGGTTCATGAATCGATTATTAGTCACCTTCGTTGTCCTCGCGCTCATTTGCCGGGGAAAATGCACTACGCTAGCTTACCCCATCGTCGACGTGGGATATGCGACATACCGCGGCGTCTACAACTCCACACTTCAAGTCAACGACTACTTTGGGATCCCATACGCTGAGCCTCCAGTAGGCGCGTTACGTTGGCACGAACCAGTTCCTTATGGTCTACCCGCCAATTCATCCGTTGTCTTCAATGCTACAGTCCCAGGCCGAATATGCGTTCAAGGCGTACCGGCATGGAGCACCAACATTCCTCCTGTGGACAGTGGCTCAGAAGACTGTTTATTACTGAACATAATTCAGCCTGCGAATACAACCAAACATGCAAGACTCCCTGTTGTTGTGTCCATCCACGGAGGAGGTTATACGGTTGGCAATGCGGACATTGCACAGCAGTATGTGCTTATGCGCCACTCGCATAATGCATTTATATCTGTGTCTATACAGTATCGACTCGGTGCCTACGGGTTTCTCGGCAGCAGCAAATACAGTAGGGAGGGCGGGTCACCGAACTTGGGATTGCTAGACCAAAGACTGGCGCTGGATTGGGTACAGAAGCATATCTCCGCCTTCGGAGGTGATCCAGATAAAGTAACTATCGTAGGAGGAAGTGCAGGTGGGGGCAGCGTCACAAGCCAGATGATCATGCACGGAGGTGCTGAGAATCCCCCTTTCCGAGCCGTTATGGCTCAGTTTCCCTGGTGGCAGCAATACCTCCGAGAAGAGCAGCTCTCGACGCAGTTCACACTTCTCCTGTCCGCTACAAACTGTACCTCGCTGAGTTGTCTACGCATCGTTCCGGAAGATGATTTGAAGGCTGCGTCGCAAAGTACCTACGCCACAGCGTACGCAAACGGAGAATATGGTTATGGCCACTTCTACTACGGGCCGTATGTCGATGGAGAGGTCATTCAAGATTTACCCTCAAAAGAATTTCGGGCTGGACATTTTACGAAAGTACCGACTTTCGTAGATCGGGCGATATACGAGGGTATCGTTTTCACGAATCGATCTATAACGACGAAAGAGGAGGAAACGAAGGATCTAGAAACACAATTTCCCTACGCAAATGATAGTTTTATTGAACAGGTTTATGACCTCTATGCGCCGGAGGGTACCAACTCCACCTTTTGGCAGCGACAAGCATGGTTTGGGTAAGTTGCCGTTTCCGAATTCCCTTTCTTCCACTTCACATTATATCTTATTGACCGTGACGCAGTGACTACACTATCAACTGCCCAACATACTACATCGCATCATCAGTGGCAGCTTTCGGGCAACCCATCTGGAAATCCGTTTTCGCAGCCGGAAGTCAAACCCACGGTGCTATTGGCTCGTATCTATCAGACCTCCGCTATGATAGCACCCCGGGAGCTAATGCGACGCTGGCCAACCTCATCAGAGATGCATATGGCTCTTTCCTCATACATAACGACCCGAATGCGCAGAGTTGGAGTGCTGTTGGGAAACCCGCGTGGCCCGACTATAACGTGAACAGCCAGCTGTTTGCTTTCAACTATACCGAGTTTGGTGTTGAGAAAGATGCTCGTTACGACAGGGATGAGAGATGTGAGTTCTTTTGGAATAATGGAGAAACTATACAGAATTGAATGGGTGAGTTGGTGGTTAAATTCATAGGGGTATCTCCAGTCGTATGATTGGTCGGAAGTCGGTCCGGCCTTCGGTTAGCGTTAACGCAAGATGTTTCTGTCTCCGCATCTTCTTCGCTCCGCCTCAGACGAGGACCTACACTCCCTCTGGCTGAATAAACGTTAGCCATGTCTGATGAAAGTTCCCCCCTACTCGTCCGTTCCGCAAGCGCGGGTTCTTCACCAGCCTCGAATGATGTCTCGACAAGCCTGACTTTCCGGGTCGCCGCCGCCATGTTTTCCTTCACCGTCCTCGGCCTCTTTACTTCCTCAATTGGTGTAATGCTGCAACCCATCTCCCAGTATTACAATCTTAGTGACCTGCGCGTCTCACTCATATTCCTCGTCGGCCCGGTCGGCTACGTCTTCGGAGCCCAATCCAATGCTTTCATACATTCGAAGCTTGGCCAGCGAGGTATTGCATGCCTCGGGCCAGTCTTTCACATCCTGTCCGCTCTTACAATAGCCATCCGCCTTCCTTATTATGTAGTCCTCGTCGCATTTGCGACTGTGGCACTGGGTACCGGCCTGCTCGATGGATCTTGGTGTGCTTGGGCAGGGAGCATGGCGAATGCGAACACTGTCTCGGGTCTTCTGCACGGCTCGTTCTCGGTTGGTGCAGCCGTGGGGCCTTTTGTTGCTGGGACATTGATGGAACAACATAGACCTTGGTACGAGTGGTACTATGTGCTTGTACGTCAAGGGGCGTTTTACTTCTCCCCACCACAAAAGGTGGATTGGCTAACCTCAAAATCGAACAGTTTGGTGCTTCCGTACTGGAGCTCCTCGTTTTGGCATGTGCGTTTAGACATGATAATGCATCGAAATACCGCAACGATAAACCCAGCATTGAGATGATAAGCAGCGAGGTCAACTCCAAAGCTATCCTCAGATACCGTGCTACCTGGATGTCTGCCGCATACTTCCTAGCATATGTGGGCACCGAAACGGCGATATCCGGCTGGATCGTATCTTTCATGGTACAATCTCGACACGCAACGCTCTATATCGCAAGCTTGACTTCGTCCTGTTTCTGGGCCGGCATGGCTGTTGGACGGCTTACGTTGGGTGCCATGACAGACAAGATTGGCGTGGGTTCAGCAACGACCATCTACATTCTTTCGTCTATCGCTCTTGAGCTGCTTTTTGTGGCTGTGCGCGAACCGGTCGTGTCTACCATCATCATTTCGCTCTTGGGCTTCTCAATGGGCCCCTTATTCCCTTCCGGAATCGTCGTCTTGACCCAACTACTACCGAAAGACATGCATGTTGCGGCCGTCTCGTTTGTGGCATCTGTCGGTCAAGTCGGCGGTGCGATACTACCTTTCGCTATCGGGGCTATCGTGGATGGAGTGGGCATTCGTGTGTTTCAATATGCTATTGTTTTATTCTCAGTTGTTGTGCTGGTGCTTTGGATTTTTGTCTCACGGCTGCTACCGGCTTCGGCAGATGAGTCTGCTGCCGATGGAGGACCGTCCGATACTTGATATCCTTCACAAGTCGACGGTACTCGAATGTTATATTCCGCCGCTTATCTCAAGCATCTATCATCTCGGAGATGTCCTGATCAGCAAATGTTCTAGGAAATCCGTTCCAGAATCAGCACCCCTTGAGGACAGTCACATGTGCTCTTGCAGGATTTTGTGGCCCAGTGCATTTTACTGTCTTCTCTTCGCGTCTGGGATATCCCGATTGCGAGAAGAGCATTGACACTTTCACACTCGGCTTAGTGACATGTTGGTGCAGGAAAAGTGGCTAGCTTTTAGGTTATCATTGCACGTTCAGGTTCTGTTGAAGATCGGAATCTTTCATGTAGGGTCAGACAATCACAACAAGACATAGTGCGGACGACATGCCTACTGACGTGGCATCTCGTATAGGTTCAAGAATGCGAAGTAGTCATAGTGGGGTTAACCGGTGGTAAATTCACCGGTACCAAGAGTTCGGGTCGAAGCTAACCGGTTAAATCAAGTGGGGTTCGTTCTTCTTAAGAGCCTTTGCTATATCTCTACAACAAAACTGTTAGATATTTCATACCTCGCTCTATCTCGACACTTCGAGGTCTTCGAATACAGTCACCATGTCTCTTGTGCGGAATCCCGTCCTGCCAGGATTCAACGCGGATCCTTCAATCCTACGTGTCGGCGATGACTATTACATTGCCACGTCGACGTTTGAGTGGTACCCAGGCGTACAGATCTATCACTCAAAGGACTTGGCAAACTGGAAGCTTGTTATCAGGCCTTTGAATCGCAAGAGCCAGCTGGACATGCGTGGGAACCCAGATAGCTGTGGAATTTGGGCGCCATGTTTGACCCACGACGGGGACAAATACTGGCTCGTGTACACCGACGTGAAACGTAAAGACGGGTCGTTCAAAGACACACCCAACTATATTGTTACTGCGCCATCGATAGAGGGTCCATGGTCAGATCCAATCTATATCAACTCTTCAGGCTTCGATCCATCCATCTTTCACGATGACGACGGCAAAAAATGGTTCGTCAACATGTTGCAAGACCATCGAAGGCGTCCCCGGTCGTTTGCCGGCATAAGACTGCAAGAGTTCGACATGAAGACTGAGAAGCTCGTTGGACCTACGAAGACCATCTTCCACGGTACCGAACTGGATCTCGTGGAAGGCCCGCACTTGTACAAGCGTAATGGTTGGTACTACTTGCTAACCGCTGAGGGTGGTACGGGTTATGAGCACGCAGTGACGCTGGCCCGATCTCGTGAAATCTCAGGACCATACGAAGTGCACCCGCAAAACCCGATACTCACGTCCGTAGATAAGCCGCTCGCCGCATTGCAGAGGGCTGGACACGGCGACATCGTTGATACCCCGGACGGCAAAACCTATCTAGTGCATTTGACCGGCCGCCCAATCACTCAAACCCGTCGCTGCGTGCTCGGGCGGGAGACAGCCATCCAAGAAGCGTATTGGGCCGACGACGACTGGCTCTATGTAAAGAACGGCCCTGTACCGTCATTGCATGTCGAGCTACTGGGAGCCCGCGATGACACCGACTACTGGGCCGAAAAGCGATATACTTTCGACAAAGCGGGTGGATTGCATCAGGATTTCCAATGGCTCAGAACACCAGAGCCTGAGCGCATATTCACTATCACGGACAGCAAAATCGAGCTGATCGGACGAGAAGCTATCGGCTCGTGGTTCGAACAATCTTTGGTCGCGCGTCGCCAAACTCATTTCTCATATGACGCCGAAACAGTGGTGGACTTTTCCCCCACCGACGAGAGGCAATTCGCAGGACTAACGGCCTACTATTGTCGCTTCAACTTCTTCTACCTCACCGTAACGGCGCACGCCGACGGCAAACGCGAATTACTCATACTAAGCTCCGAAGCGTCGTGGCCAGAAGGCCGACTCAAATTCCCCCTGGCCGAACCCGTCCAGATTCCCAATGAAGGGAAAGTGAGGCTCGCACTCAGTATCCGTGGCAAACGGCTCCAGTTCTCCTATGCCCTCGACGGTGAACAGGAGTTGAAGAACATTGGTCCGGTTTATGATGCCTCTATATTGTCTGATGAGTGTGGAGGTCACCTGGAGCACGGAAGTTTCACGGGTGCTTTTGTCGGCATGGCTTGCTCGGATTTGAATGGCACTGAACTCAGGGCTAAATTCGACTACATGGTCTACCGACCTGCGCATCATGAGACTGATCGGTACGATGTTTGAGAATATAGGATAGACACCTATACATAATACGCAATATCACAATTCGTCGTCTATGGGAGTATTCGCATCCAGTCCTTTTGCTCTCTTCAACCAGATATCTTATAATCTCACTCATGTAGGATCGCTGACACCACTTACTAAATGGAAATCATATCGCTTCATCGAAAGCATTGAATTCCTATCGTTCATCATCGCTTTTGTTTAACTGTCTGAGTGATTGTAGCTGTTGTTTGGAATCTCCTGCGCTTGCCTTAATGACGTCATGACAAGCCCCATACATCATCGAGTGGCATATCCTATCATCTATAATAGCTATTTCCTTTCCTCAAACTCAAGCTGATACTTCGAGTATATTCCCCCCCAGGCTATCATACATTCTTTTCGCTCAAGTCAGCAACACGTCAGATTCATTAACTCCTAATGGCTTCTCCCCATCCACAGGGCCAACAGCTCCAGGACAAATATGAGCCCCACCCCGACCCCCAGGCCCTAACCAGCCATTCGGACCCCTCGAAGAACAGTTCAACCAGAGTTGATTACGAACCCAACCCTTCCGCGTCAATCGAGCTATCACCCGAGCAGCAGAAGATTGTGCAGTCGATCTGCAACCTGTACTCCGGCAGTGCGAGCGAGCAAGACATGCAAGTATACGCAGCTGAATCCGTCTACGACGACCCCTTCAGCTACTGCGACACGAGATACAAGGTTCGAGATGCTCCCACGCTCATGCAATTTGCCCTCTAACTTGAACCCACAGATTGCAGGACAGTGGTACGGTACGTGGTGGCAATCTCTCGAACCAAGGCGAATCGGGTTAGCTAACGTCGTGGTGCGCAAAGGCATTCCTAAGATCTTCGATTCTCGCACCTTGGCTACTCAGGTGATGTCCGCGACCCCTTCGGAGATTGTGTTCAAGCTACGGCAAGAATATACTCCCAAGGGGCTGGGCTTTTCGAAGCCAGTCAACTCCTTGGTAAGCCTGGCGCTGGATGATGCTGGGAAAGTGAAGTATCATAAAGATATGTGGAATGAAAAGGATTACAGTCACGAGGGATTGGGGAAGCTTATGAAGACATTGAACGGTCATCACCTCACGAAGATCACGCAACCCCCGAAGGAATTATAGATGTTTCTCGGGACGTATCTACACTAGTGAGTGTCTGCGCCATTGCCGAAGTCAAGTCGGGTCGACATGAGTGGTAACTCCCACTACTAACGTGTATACTATCTGTAATTGAGTCTCTATGGAACACCATTGTAACGGGCGGCGCACGATCGTTTCATGATGAGAGAATTTATTTTGATTTGAGTGGAGTATCTACTTGAAGCAATTCAGTTCCGTTAAAAATGGCCCAATGAATGCTGTGCTACTCAAAGAGATGTAGAGGAGGGGAACTGTGACGATTTCCTGCATTTTGCAGGCGTTTGTGGCCTTAGCCTTCTTGATACCCCCTTCGATCACGTTCCTTCATGAATTTCATGTATACAGGCGAGAGCGACGAATTTTGGCCTACTCACACCACGCGGGAACAAACAGACTCGCATCGTGTCGAACGAACGACTCGGAAACAGTTTAACCGTCCCAACGGACCTTTTCGCTCTTTAGCATGTCGACCAATCCAACAGGCAACAGTTCGCGGTCACCCAGCTGCAGACCCAGGTCTCCGAAACGCTGCTTCATGTCACCGGCATAGAGGGTATAGATCCAGAGCCAGTACGGCGTTCTAGGAAGCGGCCCCTGCTGAAGGACTGTATCAATTTGGTCCGTGGTCTCGACTTTTTCTTCCGTCGGACAGCTAAGGAGATCCAAGTACGCTCCTGAGAGGTGGACCGATACTTCCTCTCTGTATCTTGTGTATTCGTCAAAGCTTAGGAAGGTTTCATCCCCCTCGTCGTCCGTGCCAGTATCGTCTTTTGCTAATGGAGCGTAGTTTGCGCGTTTGGTCCTGCGATCGCCGGATTTCCAACCCTCTTTCAAGCGCTCGTACTCTTCTTGCTCATCCTCAAACGCACGATCGATGCGCTCACCTGGGTCGCTCAACAAATTCTCGTATGTTGCGAAGGCATTGATAGATGGGTTGCGCAGTCCGAGCCCACCTAGCTCGACCGGAAAATAGAAGAAACCATCCGGGACTGAGTCATCGGTGCCAAATCGTTCCTTGAGCATTCCACGCAGATACTCAGTCAGATTGGCAGTTCCGACGTCAGCAAAAAGACTGTGTTGTATGTGCTCGAAGGTCTCAATGATCATATCGTTGTGTTGTTGACCGAAGCAGTTTGCTGGCTGTCCGAAGTTGGTGGAGAAAAATCGGCTAACGTAGCTGTTCCATGCTTGTACCCAAGCCATGAGGCTACGGCATGCTCTTAGCTGGCGACGAATCTCCTCTATATGCTCTTCAACTTGTGAACGGTCAATAACCCAACGCCCAGCATCGGCATCCAGGTACAGGAAACCCCATTTGATTTTTCCTTGTGGTAGAGCTGGAGGAAGCACACGAGCTTTAGCCTTGTCAGCAATAACAAGAGCAACACCTGTTTTCTCCTCGTTCAGCTTGAGGCCCATGACGTTCGTAAACTCCTGGATAGCGTTCCAAGCTTGGATGCAAGTGCGTTCCTGACCCCAGAACCACAAATCGTCATGGAAACGATGGATGTTAGCTCCTTGAGTGCGTTTATTGACTGCAAAATCCAGACAGAATAGAACTGCCTCGCTAAGAGCATCGCTGAGTACGTGGCTCATAGGAATGCCGCACTGCCGCACCTTAGCTTCGGCGCCGGGGCCATCCTGAACGAAAACGACGGGCGTCTGCAGGTACTTTTTGAAGAATCGCAGCCATTTTTCGGGAACCCCAAAGAATTCGAGCACAGCAAAGATTGTGTCGTGGGGCAACGATGGTCCAAACCACTTGAAGTCCGATTGCAACACCAGGAACTCGCCATAGACCTTTGTATTTAGTAGGAGTTCGGTCGTTACCAAGCGTAACATGGACTGCTTGGTCGCAAGCGGCGAGTTCGTGCTTCCGACCCGTTCTTCTTGATCCTCGGCGGCATAATGGCGATTGTCGTCCAAAGCATGATCGGGCAACTGCGTCATAAAGTATCCTTTTTCGTAGTTATGGCGCCTGTGGTTACGGACCGTGGGCACTTTAACTTTGCTACCATTAGGGTCGAAGTATTCACGTCTCTGCCGGGCTTTCCTGTTCATGGTTCGATAAGGCGTCTGGAGCCAGGCGCCTGAATGATAAAAGGCGGTAAATGCCCTCTTCAAACGAACAGCCCATGTCTTGCCGATGAAATGTAACAAAATCGCTTGATGGGTTTCCTCGTCCATAAAAACGCGATATTTTCCGCTGAGTTGACGTCGCATATTAAGAGGAACAGGAGCCGGGTCCCACTCCCACTCGTCGAGTCCGTCCAGATCCATATTGAGCACGTCCACCAATTCGTTCAGCACTGCGGGCTGGTTCTGAAGATCGTCCAAAGCCTCTCGCTTGTGTCCCACTAGCAAATCAGACTGAAGAACCCCTCTGATACACGACTTAAGATTCTCAACAGTAAAGCGACTGCCCAAAGGCTCGTTCGGCTTCTGAGTCTGTAGATCCGACTTGAAAACCACATCCTTCATCTTGTCTCGGAGGTTCTGTAAAGGAGTTTTCTTGATACTCTTGGCTTGCAGCGTCGTGCCAAAAATCTCGTTGAGGTACGCGTCAATCTTGCCTTGGTCCACCTTCTTCGCTGTGAATGCATATTTCTCCCATATTTTGCGCTGCTCGTGCATCTCCTTGCGTCCTACTTGATCGAAGCTGCCGCTCAGCTTGTTGTCGTCCGCGTCAAAAGAGCTGTCACTGGGACTAGAGGCTGCGGGATTGGGGTGCTTGATCCATTCCATGACCAGTTTGCCGAACAGCGCCGCATACTCGTACTTGGTGCTCGCAATCTCCAAGTCCTGCTCTAGCTTTGATTGCCAGTCTCGAAGTAGTGACACTGAAACAGACGGGTCATGCTTTGACTGGTGAATAAAGCGTTTCACGTTGGGGATAGAGAACTGGCTAGCAGTAATGCCAGAGAGGTCGACCCCTTCGAGCAATGCTTCAACCTTCTGTCGAGGGTCCGAGGTACCGGCCACCTTTGCGAGTATCGTTTTCTTCTCAGTCTCGAACTTGTCGCGATGAGCAGCAAGCTTATTCAGTTTTCGCTCCGTGACATGCTGAAGAGTCGAGAGTACAGGAGCCGCCATAGTTTTCGAGCTACGCGACGCTGTCGTGAGACGTAACGCGCTGGATTCCGTTCGAAAGGCTGTCAACTCTGAAGCGAGTATTGTTGTGATATGTAAAGATCTGCTTGGAGACTTCGACAGCGAAAACGCAGCTATAGGTCTCGCAATGGTGAGCAAAGGGTATACAAGGACCCTGTGGCGGATAGAACTCGCCATGTGGAGCGAGGCACCAGCTTTTGTACTTACTTTCTGGCTTAGGCAACACCCATAGGCATCGGTGACTCTTGACCTGCGCCCTTTAGACTGCCTCGATCAGCGCGCAACTGTAGTGGATATACTCCGAATGCTGCTGATGACAATGGGCGGAAGGGCAGAAGGGCTCGAGGGCGGTCCTGGGGCTGTATCGCGCGTGAGACAGCTAACTGAACGTGCGGTAGTGTCTTGGCCCTCGAGTGACGCCACGCTATCACTCTTCTGGTGAAACAAAGTGGGGAGTAGAAGTGGTTGATTGATGAAGCCTGAGAGGCTGGCTATGGATGAGGCGCTGGTCGGCGCTAGCCGCTTTGCAAGCCTTGGCGGCGTAAACACCGAGTCCCTGCTACCTTCCATATGATAGAGATAGCTACTGCCAACACTTCATTAACAAATTCCGCGCATAACAGTGCCATAACTGTGTCGACTGCTGTCTACAAGAAGGTCTCAAAGCTCTAAGCACCTACGTCATATCTCCACAAAGGAGACATATACCCCCGCCCCCTCCATCAACTGTTTGTTATCCAGAACGGCTTGACATCTATCTTTCGAAACCTCCCTCACTCATACCTTTTCATCGCCTGGGAGTTCGAGATGAACATGAACATCATAACCACAAACAAAGTGACTGAATGTACAGCAGCTACCCTCGCAATCATCGAAAAGACGAAGAAGCCATAGCTAACCTCTTGACATGCCTGGTTTTATCGTAGCCTCTCCATCCGGAGCCCGATCTCCATCGCCGTGAAGACGATGACACAATACCCGGGGATCATGGCGAGCGTGGCGAGGTTATCCTTCAGCAGATCCTCGTAAGCAGCGTGCGAACCGACCCTGATATATCTGCGGAAGATAATACCTCTCCAATACTTATATACCGTGTTCAGATATATGACGTTCTTCCACCCCCCCACCCCGTCGTCAAGTTACGTACATACGTATATTTTCAACGTTCCTAGGTCGAAACTTCTTGGTGTTGAGGTTGTAGAGATGGTAAAACGAGCCGCGCGAACATTAGGGCGGAGGGCGTCGTCGTCGTCGTCCTTTACAGAGGTAGGTTAACACAGAGTACCTGTGTAAACCTACTACTCTTCCTTTTGCTTGCTCGCTAAGAACTACTGCTAGGTCTATACATGTTAAGTCTCTACTAGCTTCCCTCCCCGAGACTCCGGCTTCAACTCACCCTTCATGATTTGTTGAGCCCCCCAGGCCGCCCATTCACTGACCGACCGCGTCTCCGCTTCCTCACCATCTGCCAGACGTGGAATCACGCTGCCGATTCCAAGCCTGCGCATCGATGCGGTGCGCTCGGGACGTATCAAGTATGCGAGGCTCCGTCGTGGTACGGTTGCCTGGGCGCCCGGCGCTGTCACGACACGGTGCAATGAGCTGCGTAGCAATCCGCCTGTCCACTCGACCAGGGTATCACCGAGGTTGATGAGTACGCATCCTAGTTCAGGCCGGATATAGCGCCAATTGTCAGATACATTCTTGTTACCAGCGGGCAAGATTTGAAGACCACTGGCAACTTGGAATACTAGAGTCACTGTTCCAATGTCTGTGTGACCACCAAGACTGATTCGGTTCTCGTCGACGATAGATTGTGGGCGGCTAAGCAAGAGGCGGAGTAAGGTGTCGGAGGGTTTATCCAACGGACTCAGTCGCTCGAGTGTACCAGGCTGGAGGTCCAACAGCCTGTCCAAAGCTGCGAGTATCACAGCAGCGACAGCGTGCGCATGTCTGAAAAACTCTTGACACTCCTTTCGATGCCTTTCGATTGTATCGGGATTGTTTCGTGGAGGAATGTTGCCCATGATGTCGTCTTGCCCGACTGTGTACATCTCCATTGCATCTAGTTTGCCATCATCCGTCCGTAGCTTGCCAGCGCGTTTGTATCTCTCTGTGTCAGCATTATGTCCGAGATTTTCAAGTAGACCTTTTGAGGATAAACTACCCAAGCAAATCTCCAGGCGGGTTGTAAGCGAAATCATTCAATACAGACTCGTCCAAGCCAAGCGTGGCTGCGGTGAGATCAAACATGTGCTCCGCATTGCTAAGGAGGTTGTCCCCTATCTGGAAGCCCTTCAGGTCGAGTACAAAGAAACCGTACTCTCCGCATGCGTCGAGGAGTCTCTTTTCTTCGTTGCCATCGTGTGCGCCGATCTTATGAAGCGACAAGATAGGAAGATCTACCACCGGCACCGTAGGTGGGAAATCGGGACACTGAGCAAATAACTTAGGAGTAGGCATAATATCGACTTACTAGTGAACGAACAAGAAAGTGAATAGTGAGATTCGTAGAACGGTGTCGGGTCAGTCTCGTAGGTACATATGGATGGTGGGACCATGGCTCGCTCGGCCCCACTGTGACGCACCTGCTCTCAAGACCTCAACCCGATAGTTCGGGTCAGCTTGTAAACCCAACCACTACTTAAATCTTTCTTATCCGCCTGCTCACACGGTATCCGTGTCACGAATTTCCCCACATGATGTCGCAATAGGATCCCTCAAAAGCGCTGCAGTTGCAAAGCCCCATATCGACACAATACATGTTTGAATTACCAGACTCAATTTGTTATGGTTCTGGTACGTCCCTACAGAGACACTACATAACACAGAGGCTGACAATTGTAGTAAGCGTTGGTGGGTTTGTAGCATGTGCAATGGCCAGCTATGTCGTATCATACGCAGCTCAGCAACCCCGAACGAAGGATCAGACAGATGTCCGTTCGTCCCATGTCCAGTTCTTCCGACCCATTATTCCAGCCAAAGGTCCCATCATTATGAAACTACATGAAATCAGTCTGGGGAAAGCCTGGTCAACCTTTCGCGTCGACGTGTTTCCGAAAGACACATCCAAGCCCGCGGCTTCAGCGAATATAATGTACGCCGTGCTCTCAGTTATAACTCAGTCATATTTCACCGCGAGTACATAAGCTTACAGAGAACTGCTGTCAAAATCGCAAATTTTGCCATCCTGGGAACCACCGTAGATACCGCATGGCGATTGTATCCGCCACCACGAAACGTCGACTTCCGTATGTTGGCCACGCATGATGATCCTGGTTGGACATGCTACTACACAGCCTTTCACTCGAACGGATTTCGGCGGGCTTATGCTAGTGTCAAGAGTTATATACCGAAAGAAATGCCGCATAGCATCACGTTCATTGAACAATGGATCAGCCCAGGCTGGGATTGTACACCACTAGGGTCGAAAGACTCTTCAGTCAGCGACGCACGATGGACCAATAAAATGATTCAGTTCGCCGTCGATCTGAACCTTCCCGTTCAGGAAAACTTCGTGCAACCACACTTTGGCGAAATCCCGGTTGGTAGTATTGCAGCGACGCTCAAATTCGCTGCTATGCAGGAGGAGGCCCGCAAGGCTGGTAGACTGAATTGGAGAGAGCTTCTCGATGACGGCTCGCAACCAGAAGATGGGTCCAAAAATTTCAAGCATTCATTGGTTCACGCCACTCTGACTATGTCAACGGAGATCAAGAAGAGGCTGCCTGATGAAGGGGTACGCTGGCTATATCTACGAAGCAAAACCAGAAGCATACAAAACGGAAGAATGGATCTGCAAGTCTTGCTGCTTGATGAGGGGATGGATTTGGTTGCCATTAGCCACCAGGTTGCACAGATTATTCAGGGAATTGACAAGAATGGTAAGAGCTCCAGCTTGTGACCAAATCGTACGAGCGGTTGCATCAAGCTCGCAGCTCATGGAAACCGAACTAGTAATCAAGCCTATGACACCCCACCCACGTTTTCCCTTGATCCTTGTGTCAGTGGAGCGTCATTTGACCTATACGCGCGTGCCATATACCTGCAGGCGGACAATGCCATGATGGGATACTGAACGCACCTGCCCGTAACCATACAATCGAATATGTGCGACAACCGAGAAACAACTCAGTGGTTCTTTCAGTTGACGACATATGAGCTTCTGGCTTCGGTGACCGAACAAAGCCCGTTATAATGGCTTAGTGCTTCTGAGGCACAGCACAAAGTATCGTTAAATTACGTCAAGCTCTTGTGCGGCACAGCAATGCGTTTAGAAGCTGCCTGCTAATCTCGCGACAAGGCATTGGAAAGGAGAGCGACGATCTTCACCGCTATAGGTCAGACAGTATCCATCTTTGATCCCACATTGCGAAGATGTAAGTCACAAGATCGGATCCCTACACAACCACACGCTCATACACAGTACTTCGATAGCGATTATAGAGGTATATATGTTTGAAATAACTGCGAAAGGCGTTCAATTTCAAAGCGGTACTACTAATGGATGAGGTAGTATTACTTATCTGAGTGGTATTAGGTCGTCCTCGTCCTCGCATGCTGGCAAAGTCCCATTCCTGCTAGTGTAACTGCTTGCAGATCCATTTGGTGCCTCGCTACTTCCAGGTGTAACTGGGTTGTGAGTGTAAACTCGTGCTTGTGATCGTGCGGCCTTTATCTTGCGGATTTTCAGTATAGGAACACAGGGAGGGATACAAGCAGCGATGATGCCGCTCGACAATTCCAATATTGCCACCACGGTTACGCCAGTCATATCGTCTAGTTACTTGTCAGTGTGTGCCATTGAATTGAGGCGTAGTCTGAACTTACACGTGAAGTCTTTGGTCGTGAGCTCAACCTGGAAGTTATTCCGCAATCAATGCATTGGAAATGGTAGCGATGAGCCCCAAGCTCATCAATGTACAGATGAGAGCCTTTCGGCCCGGCTTAATTCGGACGTGCCATAATACAAGGATGGGAACCAGGCTCAGGCCAATGTCGATAACGATAGTAAACGCCGATTGAACGTATGCGACGTTATATACTGTGGTCAATGGTAGACATTGGCCAGGTATTTCGGGTTCCCATAGCTTCCTGAGAGGTCGACATGAGAGGGAAAGCACCAGGATCACGGCGACAGTGGCAAGGCTCATAAAGCCCATGAGGGTCGCTAGAGTCCACCGGACACGCTTGTCGTCCCGGAAGCGCAGAATGTAAAAGCTGATGGAAATCTTTGTGACTAGTGTGCAAAGAACGTTGACCATCTGGAAGAAGGTGTTGAACCTGAGTATATCGAGCGCATCGCGTTCGCTGTGCTTCAACTCTTGGGCATGTTTACCCAAGCCAAGGTCGACCTCAATTTGTATGAGAACTTCGCCTATCAGGAGAAATATCTGCATCACGGCCTTCGATCAGAAACTGTACTGCAACTCTAGAGCCATAGAAGTAATGGACGTACCCAAGCAATAATGATGGTCGAGTCGTCCCAACCCTAGGTCTGGAAATTGCCCTTTGTGATTCGATTGCGAACATGCAGAGGCGCGTACTAGGATGAGAAAGAGTGCTACGAGTAGCAGAGTGTAATACTGGGCCTTCTTTCATTATATATCCGGCAAAAAAATGAGGTCTCGATACCCCTATAGCTCGCACTTCCATTGCCTTCGCCGAACACTCGTAACCTCGTCTTTTGTATTGGACCGAGCATCGCACCATCTGGTTTCCGGTCCATAATAAACGTCCAGCTCTTGATCGCCCACACTTTCTCCCTCTAACAACCAACCTAGTAAAACATCGACGTTTACTCGCTATTTAGACGTGCGCCTTCCTTCTGTCCCATGGCGCAACCCTTGAGAATGCGATTCCAATTTATTTTGCAGGCGCTGCTGGAGCGATAGCCCATAAGCCGCCGGGAAGCCGGATTCCCATGCTGGAGTATACGTGGTCGGGCTGGGACTTGATGTCAACGCGATGGACGGGGAAGTCGCGGTGGATCCACCTCACAGGCCCTATCTCCGTAAATCGCGCAAGGGGCAAGCCGTTATCGTACGCGGTGATGCATGGGCGCCTGCAGGAGGCGAAGTGGTTGTTGGAGCACGCTGACATCAAGGCACGGTGGGGAAGAACGGCGAGAGACGCGATAGGTCCATTTAACGGCTAACCGAAAATCAGCTAGCGGATCTTGGCTTTCATAACCTCAAGATGATACCTTATCTATCTACACTCTACTGTTTTCCCCACTACTTGCACTGTATCGTTTGTAGCCATTCCATCGAGTTGTTTATTCCGTAGCCGCAGCTCCCGTGGAGTGATGAGCTGGGGAGCGCCAGAGTATCGATGATGCCCACCCGAATCAAACCGGTATTCTATGACTGGTATCTAATGAAAGTATACAAAGAAGACACCTGCAGGATCTACAACACATGATCCAGCCTCCCCGCCGGCCCACGTGTGCTTTTCGCATGGACCCTGATTTTATCAGAATCTGACCAGCAAATCCCTGCTGTAAAGAAGTCGGTCCACGAAGAGAACCACGCCTCCAACCAGCAGAGTCGTACCCTTCACAACATCAGCGCATAATTTGAAGTCTTCCGGACCACAACTTACTCCGAAGATAATCAGACCGTCATAGCCATAGACGGTGTTCGATGTTATCAGTGCTCCACCGATCGGCGTCCCCACCAACTGAGCAATCGAAAGCACACTGTAGAGTGCTCCAATCCGCCCACCGAGATTCTCCTCCGGTGAGATCTGGGCTACGATTGCGGGGAGTACGGCGATGAAGACGCCGGAGCAGAACCCATACAAGCTGACGAATGCCACGAGGACTCTGATGTTGCTCGTGACTAGCCACATCCCAAGACATTGCAGGCCGGAAAGAATGGTCATGGGATATACCACGTTGAGGGGTCCGAGTTCATCGGCTGCTAGACCTCCACTGAGAAGATGTGAGTGGATGGCCGAACAACCATGATATTGACTTACAGCAGTCTCCCTATAATACTCGCGGCATTCATAATAGGAAGGAGATATTGTTTTGCTGGCGCATCCGGATTCGCCGCCGTGCTATAGGAGCCTGGTAAATTGTTAAAAAGAAAAACAATTAAGGTGGAGGGGCCTATACTTTCCGATATAATAGTACGGGACAAACTGACCCAGCATGGCAATGAAGGCGCCAAATGTAAGCACAGAGTATCTCCTATCTCGAAAGCCTCTGAAGTCGAGAAGCGTCCAGATTTTCGTGAGTGGCCGCGGTCCATACTTGCGGGTTGATAGGAAGAAAGCCATGGTATAACATAGACTCCGTTCCAGTCAGTTTCTGTTAAATGGCGAAGGATCGGAACGGAACATACACAATTACGACTGCTACGGCGCGTAGTGACCATGCGAACCCAACTCGCGGCATCAGCTGGGTGAATATGATGGGGAAGCAAACGCCGCCAGTGCTACCGGCAGCGGCTACAATGGCCATGGCCAAAGCGCGATGCCGAGGGAAGTGCTGTGCTGCCACGACTATAGCGGCCTGAGCACCGAAAGCAATAGCAATACCGATCAGAACGCCCTGTATCAAGAAGGGCTGCCAGATGACTCCAGGTTGGCAGAAGGAGAGGGCCACGAGGGCCACAGAGCAGCCAATACCAGAAAATATGTAGGGAAACTATGGGGCAGTTAGCTTGAGGCACCTGTGATTGTATACCTCAATTCGACTCGGGGAGGAGAATGAAAGTGTAGTCTACCACCAGCCCATAACAGTCAAAGATGGATCCAGCAGGCGCAGCCAAAAGGTTCATAACTGTGATCTGGAGCGTCCCGATGAAAGCAATCACCGAAGCCGGCGTGGAAGCCAAATAGCTGTTCTGGTAATACTCCTGGAAGAAGCCGAAACTTTGGATGACGCCGAAGACAGAGAAGTAGACCAGACACGAGCCAAGGACGGTGAGCCAAGCCTGCATACCTCCATCGTAATCTCCAGTGTTGGTGTCGGAACGCACACTCTCGGTGTCCTCATCCTTGCTCACTCCAGCGGCCGTATCGGCAGTGGTCATGTCTTGCATGAGACTTGCAAAAATCCGAGGGTTCTGAATAGGTTGGCGGTCTGCGTTTCTGCTTAGAGGTCTGGAGGCATTCCTTCTTAAGTCCGATTTTGGAGGACTGGAGCGGAGGAATGTATGAGCTGCATTTCGGCCCAAATGTGACGTGAGCCCAAGCCTCTCCTCTCTGGAATATTCAATGTTTCAAGTCATCGCGTGCACCCATGTACCCGTGTGGATGCACAACCAAGTGTAACGTTGACTACATCGGTTGTAAGAACGTCAAAACAAATTGTGACGTATATCTCATAAAGGTCCCGTGTCGTGAGTCTAATCGAGGGTGTTCGTGTTACATTCCAAGTAGCCTTTGTGTCTCCCCTCCTTGCATCCTCTCTGCGTACTAATAATATAGGCAATCGCAATCCATTCAGCCCACCTACCTCTCCGCCACTACTTCCCACCGCTCCAAGCCCACCCCCATCTTCCGCAAAACCGATTTCTACCTCTCCTACTCACACCTCCACCCCACGTACGCTAGCCTCTACAAAACCCTCCGCCACGCCCCTATCAGCCACACTACCGACACTTATACCGAAGCCGCTGCCCTCTTCACCGGCATTGAAGTCAAATCTCCCTCAGGCAACCTCCAAGAAGCGCAGCTGCAGATGAGCATCTGGATGGCTGCAAGTATGCGCAAAAAAGCCGATTTAGCATGGTCTGCCTTCGTGACTGGTGCGCTCCCCCACCAGCCAGTTGCTGTTACCCAGAAGGCCAACTAACAACGAAGCCGATTGAAGCGCTGCTTCAAGTTGGTACTCAGCGCCATCGCATCCATCTCCACCATCAATCAAAGTCCACTATGCAAGCCTTATCCGAAGCTGCATCTATTAGCATCATATAGTTTGGAGACTGGGAAGCATACAAATAACGCTCATTCACCGCTGCTGGGATGGCCAGCACTGCTAAGATTTGTTCCTCGTCTACTGTAGGCTGGCGCATGTACTTCAGCAAAAATGCTGACCAGGCAGGGTCCACAGGATGAAGGTCTCGAAGATATCGTATTTCGAATAGTTCGGGGTAAAATCCGGCAAAGGCCCAGTCCAGAAAGCATACAGATGAGTCTGACTTGAGGATGATATTCCGCCGGACCAGATCCATGTGGCGCATGACAAGAGGATGCGATATCAGGTCAAGTCGTTTCTCGCCGACTACGGCTAGCCGGCTGTTAAACCATGCCTGCATGTCTTCGAAGGCGTTGAAGGTTACTCCTTCTGGCGGCCATAGATATCCGCGAGCCACACCTTGCACGACGGAACCAGGCCCCTGACTTGCTGGAACTGGTATCGTGGAGAGATGGGCTATAGCCCTTGCGACAGCCTCCATAGTATAAGGATCTATTTCCACGGAATCGAGTCGCGTACCCCGGACGTACTCCATGATCAGATATCCAACTCTTGAACCTTGCGAATGATCCTCGAAGTAGCGATATACTCTTGGCACGTACAGTATTGAACTATCGGTGTGCACGTAGGCATACTCCTGATTCCTTGCCTCCTCGCTCCAAACGCCCATGCCGTACTTTGCGACCAAGGTATCAGAAAGCCGGACAATTCGATTACCGTAGTAAGAACCGGCTATCAACGGCGCAGACTGGCACATTTGGATCAAAAGAGTATCGCTGGGCTCAGGAGTAGGGATCTCCATATTGGCAGGCATGTTGAGGTGGTATGAAGACGCACTCAGGTGGCACCACGCAGAAGATATGTAAACCGCCGCGCTAAGCCTTACGTACGGTAAGCCATCTCGCCTAAAATAGAAGATGACAAGAGGCTTGTGTTCGCTTCGAGAGTTCTAGATCCGCGCATAACCTCGTTTCTAATAGAAGCTACTCTGTCTCATGGGCAGAGCAATGGGTGTAACGCCCTTGGAGTAATTATACGACAGATTGAGTGCAAATTGCTCTACCCTATTTCCCTCCGCAAATCCACTTGCAGCAATATCCCGCATGACAGTAAGCCTGTAATCGTCAGTCCTAGAGGGAGGATCTTTGTGAAGTGGAGATAAACTTACACCCACCAACGGCAACCCACTCCACCCTCGGTCATGTTGTACCTGTCTCGTCCTTTTGTCAGGATAAGGCTATAAACGTCACTAGCAGAAACGTTTGGGTATGCAGGAACATCCTAATACTGTACTGCTGTGTTCGAGGTGATGTACGCATGCTCTTTTACCACAAGCTTGCCGCGATTGGAGACAGCATCGGCCTGCATGTTAAGCTGAACAGACCCCGTGGCAGTGAGCATGTATATGGTCCAGTGGTTCTGACTCAATTGCCCCCCTTGCATTACTGGTCCCATCGTATGTGCCACGATCCTGAAATGTGTGACGACCGTGGATTTCCAGCTAGGATTGCTTTGACTAGCAGCAGTACTCGATCCAAGGGTAGCGACTGCTCCGGTCCCAGCCTGTCCACGCGATGCATTCCTGAATCACGTTTAGTTACAACCGATCACGAGACGATCATACTAGCCTTTCTGCTTCGTAAAAACCATCAGGGAAATTTTCCCTGGTTTGATTGAGTCGATAGTACGTGCCGTATGGTGTCTGTTGACCAATGTAGTAATAGTTCAAATTCGCGTCGTCGATGTCAGCTGGTCTGAGGGGTGGCATCTTTGCGTTACAAGATGAGGTCTACTTCAGTGGATGGAAAGGAGAGAAACACTTCCGGACTTAAGTATGTCTACCGAACGTGTTACACTCGCGTCGCCATCTTTCTACTAGGTATGGCGATGAGTGGACCAATATGCCGAGTGACAAGCGAGTCCACTACGATTAGACATGCGCGCACTGCGATGGCCCTACAAACGCTACCGGATCTCGGAGCTTATGTGGATGGATTTGTCGTCCAATTGCAGACACCGACCCCGGGCACGGGCTAACTGGTGCAGTCAGAGCCAAAGATGCAACTGTCTAATGGGTAATGCGATGAGTGGACCGTGCGGTTACAGGTCCCTACGCAATCCCGCCAAGTCTCGCAAAAATTCCAAACCTAGTTTCGCAAATTTACTCTCGAAAACCCCTTCCCGCAGTCACTCTGTTGAACCGCTGGTGGCTATTGATTCGCTGCAACTGGAAATGGGCGTACTCTTGGCGTCCCGTAACACCCGGATCGTTGCAGCGTTGAGATACGGTATTCTTCGCCGTCCGTGCGTTCGAGCGCTGGGTAAAGTGAAATGAAATGAGTGAAATGAGTGGAGTAGAATAAGTAGAGTAGAATGAGTGGAGTGGAAGCGAAATGTGACATCCGATTACGTCATCCACTTGGTGGGGTAAACGGAAATCATGATGGAGGCTGCCTTCCGTCCGTTGGGCCATGGCATGTTTCAAGTCGATGACTGTTTGGCCTGCTCCTGAAATCAGCTCTCTTGCTGTAGCTCGGAAAGTCTCGGAGCACTCGTTTAGTTGAGTGTGCCACCCTTGGGTGTCGCGTTGGGCATCATCGGCTTAACGTGCCCTACGCAGTTCTCAGCGCTTTTTCACGCAACGACTCTTCCGCATCGTACCCTCAATTCCCGACACTCCTCTAAGGTGAACACAGAAGCACCATAAATTCGCCATACATCCAACTCACCCTACACAGAGCGTCCCTCTCCGACAGCCTTTTCCGACATTCACCGCGACCTCCGCGCTATTCTCTACCTACCTTGCGACGCCTAGCTGTGGCATAAGATCGAACTATGGGAGGGCAAGAGGAACACAGTCACTAGCACTATAGATCCTTATCAAGGAGCTGATATTGCGTTGGTCCCTATATAGTGGGTACGTACCCTGATACACAAAGATTGCGCCATCGCATGGCCATGTCGCGACTTAGGCTTAGTATCAAAGGTGGTTCGCACAAAGCTCGTGCGATGAGCTAGCTTTGTTAGTGGTGAACGCCCAGGGCTCGTCGACCGAGTTCTTGCTTTTGGAGCGGAGCTGAGCTGGTAGAACCATAGCGCATATATCGATTCCTCCTTTATTTCTCTCTCATCACACACAATCTCTCTTTTCCAGGCTCTTATTGCCTTGGTACTCACGACATGCACAGCTATTTCCTCGCGGGATGCTTAGTCGTAATACGGGGGCCACTGACTGTATCACCACTACCCAGGAAGAGATAAAAACATATAGACAGTGTGAGAAAGGCTCCTAATACGTCTCTTCCGAGCACCAGATCAAACAAACTTCCGATCCAAAGTTGTTGGTAGTGTCTAGAGTATAGGCCCCTTCTAAGCTGTCGTCGACACTAAACCCCGACAAAAGCCGAAGCCCTTGGGAGCTTGATAACGAACCGCAGGTCCCGGAAGATATTCCCACGCGTATCGTACCGAGGACGCCACTCTCAGTGCTGAATTATGGCCCTGGGATCCATGCATGTCTACACTCTACCCGGGTATGTGACGTGCGTTGACAAAGGATTCCGTTGAACGCGTGAACCCAAACTCGGACCCTTGGCGCTTGATCGGATTATCAAAATAAGCTTATCTTGCTCGATTCATAGACAGAAGCCAAGTTCGCCGCGAAGTTCGGATGCGAGAGTGAGAGCGAAGCCCTTTTTCTCCAGAACGTAGTCTCCGTGCCCACTGAAGAAAGCCCGGGGCAGCTACTTGCTCGTGCAGATACAGAGAGTCACAGGCAGTGGAGGGCGTTGTGGATACGACTTGGACAAATGATTCTGGTGGTGGGCGGGTTTTTGCTTCGGTTGCTCTTTGGTTCAGCCAGCTAGTTTCACCATCAAAATAATCCACCACTAGGACTCGTCCCGTTCTCGCCTCGAGAAATCTGCTTGCGGCTGACTAGTGACGTTAGGTTACCTAACCAGAAGTGGGCCAAGCTTCGACCAACGCGCAGAAACATCTCAGGCTGCCCCAACACCACATTTGCTCGTGGTTCAAAGACAATCTAACATGGCTGGAGTGTTAGATGACAAGACGCACCCCCACGAAGCAATTTACCACCTCCAGGTCCCAACTGAACACCAACTTTGCGCCAACACACGGACATAACTCCACAGGGCAGACCTGAGACACAGCCGAGGATGAGGGCGTCGCGCTAGAGATCGTTGCGGGGGTGGCACGGCTGGTGGTGCGATTACACATGTGCGTCAAGACTGCATCGATCGAGTCTAGCTATCGTACGCGCGCACAGTTTGATTATCAGCGAGTAAGAGGTTTTCAATAGGTAGTAATTTGATATCTACTCGTGCGAAAAGAAGAGAAGTTGAGCATGCGGGCTAGGACAGGACAGCATGTGGCGTTCGTGCGTGAGCATCGGTGGGCGACGGGTCCCCAGATCCGGAGCCATGGTTCAGGGGGAGATCGGGATCATGTGATCGATGCAAGTGCCCATACCCTGGAGCCGATCCCTGACTCTTCTGCATCCTTTGTTAGCTTTGTCGGTTAGCGACAGACTCACAGTCCAGAGCTGAAGTTCGACCAAGGACTCGGCGAGCTTGTCTAGTAATCGCGAGCTCATTACCGCGATAAATCTCGATGCGGATCTTCTCTAGACCACATGTAGCGAGCTAACCGGTAGCTCGGCGAGTGATTGCATCCCCTCGGCCTCGTTTGCGACGTTCTTGGTATAGGCTCCATAAATCGTCTATACTTGCCGCGAGCTAAACAGCCTCCAGCGTCAAGCTTTGGGGCTCGGCGGTCTGGCCTTTGCAGACTTCGAGACCCGAATCTTCGAGTTTCATCGCATTGTCCTGCACAGTGCTGAACATTGGATGCGAACTCGCACGGTTGACCTGTTCTCTTGCGCCCATCCTGTTCAAATCCAATTATCGCACACTCACCCTGGCTCTGCTCTGTGGCGGCCTTCTACCACAAGGTTGTCGAAATGCAGTGTGATTGCCTCGCATGTATCACACATACACATGATACTCCTGCGTAGCCACCAACTGGATACCTTTCCTGAATTTGTTGCCTACATTGGGTAGGAGGACTAGCACGTGAATTAGCACTGCTTTGATGACGGGCCAGCTCGGACAGGCGATTACCCGCGCCCGCCATGGTCCAAGGCGTGAGTTAAGATATGTGTAGCCACCGTTGCTTTTGCGAGGCGCGAATAGTTCTGCGGAAGTGCGCTCTGATCAACAGCTTCCTGGAGACGACTCATGAGCGAACGACGTCTTCCAACATCCGCGCTCGCCGCAGGCCTGCGCGTAAATAACTTACTCCGTACTAAGCTCATCGGTCGGCCACAGGCCACCCGTGAGCATCCGCAAGTGTCGGGAGCCCCTGCAGGGTCGTCAAAGTTTATTGTGGTTCGATGAAAGGCGAAAGTCGGTCCTCTTGCTAGTGACCACCGAAGTCCTAGTAAACCAGCATATGTCGGCCACCCCGGATCGTTCACCAAGTGGCTGAGCTCATCTCTTCTTGCGTGGCGGTGGTATGTGCGGTTGACTTTTCATAAGTTCGTTCTCGAACCAGGCGAACCTCGGAATTCTAGTGTGGCACCTGTCAGAAACCCCATATCTGGCAGGGGTAATCCCTTAATGGCAAAGTAGACTTCTGCTGACCAGCTAGTTAGTCTCACTTGCCCTCGGCCAGTCGTAGCTCCTGCAACGCAAAACGGATAACACGAGAGCACATGCAGGTGGAGCTGCAGGATCCGATTGATCGACGCTGCACGCGTCCTAGGACCGTCTTGTTGGTTCTAACAGCAGAGCGATGCTTTTTTGGTAGGAGTCAGCTGGTATGGTACGCACTACCACCGTACGGCCCACACGTGGCGAGATACTGCCGTAGGATCTCCTTTACGGACAGGGACAGCTTCCAGTAGGAAGCACTAATGACGCGACATGCCGGTCATCGAACTTTATTTTTTGTTAGCGTCCGTGCCCCTGGGTGGCCTTCGCTCCAGGTCAAGCCTCGGACGGTTCATGTCCAGAAGCCACGATTGGTCGGGAAACTTTATTGCTTGTCCTTACTGGCCGTTACAACATGGTCCATGGATGACACGAGGTTCAAGTGTGTGATTAAGTGTCCAAGTACGGTCTAGAAAGGAGCTGCCGAGCTGGATCCCATGGGTGGAGCGGTCGGGGGATTGATATGTAACAGGATCCTGCCCTCCCACTTCTGCCTTTCTCAGGCTTGGAACTCTCTTCTTTCGCAAGCTTGTTGGCATCGTCGTCACTATGGCTCCCTCAAAGAAAGAAAGTTCGCTCGATCTCTGCACCCGCGTTACTGTCCTGGGCAACTCCATCTCGATACGCATGCTCGAATACCTCAGCACGACAAAGCAGCAGGTTACCGGCTTCCACGGACTGGCGATGGAGTTCCTTGAGCTCAGTCGTATCGTTTGGTCCATCGAGGTGGGCTTGAGTGAAGGAACCCATACACGCCAACAGTTCCCAGCCGATCTGACCCAAGAGCTCGACAAGCGCTTCCGCCAACTCAACGATGTAAGCAATTTACATCAGCTACTTGGAGTCAGATCTAACTAGATTCTTTCTTGTAGGAACTCCTCGTGCTGAACCAGATGATGCTCAAATTCATCGACAATGAGAAGAAAGGCGGATTCGGCAAATTATCCAAAGGCTGGCGCATGATGTTTGCTGACACAGACGTTGAGAAGATGCGCATGACTCTGTCGAAAAGCCGCGATGCGTTGCGTATGAGCTCGGCCATGTTCCGATGGTCCCTTGGAGACGCGAAGGTGGACTCATCCGTGGGGATTGGATACACCGGCCTGGCTGCTGCCTTGGATCGCATGAATCAGGGCAGAGCAACCAGTCTTCCGCCTCTGCACCCTCCTCCTCATTCTGATCTTCCCGACCTTCCCGTTGCTATTGAGCAATCACCGCTGCCTCCCGTGCCCAGTATTACGAGCAGTACGGTAGGAAGGTCCTCGACGACGAACCTTCGCAATCGCTCTGAGGATTACCATGTGCGGACTGATGCCGAATCTCTCCACCGGATGCGGACTCGAGAACTAGATGACAACGCGCACTATGCTAGAAACGATGACAACTTCCACCCACCACCCATTCACGACCGTCCTGTGTCGCGAGGATCTGCATCGATGCAGCGCCGCAATTCATGGCGAAATCCCAGTGCTAGGTCAAGCGAGATGACCACATCTTCCGTTCGAGACACAGCTTACCAGAGAGGTTTACAGCCCCAGAGCGAACCTTTCTACGAAGACGAGGCGATGAGGTCGTCACGGACTTTGATCGAGGACCAAATTCTCGACCTCGATCTACAAGATACCTATCCGAATGAAGGCACATATCGTAAGGCCGATGTGGTCTCGGCGCCCCGTTGGAACCCTAGGCAGGTCGCAAGCTCTAGAGCCGGTGGCAAGGCAGCCCTTGTGAGCGCCGTTCAGCAGAGGAACCATAGGACTCTCGAACAACTCCTCGAAGGTGGTGCTAGGGCGGATGGGAGAGTGGAATCCGCGATGCTGAGAACAGCCGCGCAGAACCGAGACTCGGAAAGCATTAGTCTGTTACTGCGACATGGTGTCGACGTCAACAGCCTTGATAACGAAGGATTTTCGCCTCTCTTCACCGTCACCCAGGTGTCTTTCTTTGAAGGCGCGAAGCTCCTTCTCAAGAATGGAGCTGATCCTAATCTCTCTGCCGGCCCCGATTCCGAATCACCACTTGCTTTAGCTGCTGGCGAGAATCGAATCGACTTGGTGCAAATGTATCTCAAGCACGGCGGCGACCCGGATCTTGTCATGGCAAGTGGTAACACCGCAATGATCCGAGCCATGAACCAGACAGCTTCAACGCAACTCGTGGAGCTTTTGCTCACCTCCGGAGCTGATCCGAATGCGAAAAGTGGCGAGGGCGCAACGCCTTTGTTTCAAGCCATCCAAGCAAATCGTGTGGACCTCATGACGGTGCTCCTAGACCACAAAGCGAATCCCAACTTGCCGGGTCCCAAACATCCTCTATGGCCTTCAACATACAAGCCCAAGGCGCTCCAGCTCCTTCTTGCACGTGGTGCTGACCACAAAAAAACGCCAGGAATCATGGAGCTGGCGGCAAGTCTGAAGAAGATGGAATCGATAGCCATCCTAATCAAAGCTGGTGTGACGCCGAACGCGAGAAAGGACGGAGCATACACTCCGCTTTGTTCGGCCATCCGAGACAACAGCGCTGACATTTTAACTTTCTTGCTGGATAACGGCGCCGACCCGAACTACAAGGCTTCGGAATACCCAGCTTGGAAGTGCATCACCCACAGCCGTATCCACTTCTTGCCGCAGCTCGTCGCGGCTGGGGCTGACTTGCATAACCCAAAAGGTATCATTGAGACGGCTGTCGAATTCAATGACAAGGAGGCACTGATGTACCTGCTCGACCAGGGGGTCAATCCCAATGACAGAACGCCTCAAGGCCGCACAGCTCTAACCACGGCAATTCGCGACGATCGGAGCGAGCTTGTTGACATTCTCCTCGCAAACCGTGCCGACCCAGCTGGTAGAGGTGAAGACTGGCCCCTTTGCATGGCTGTGAAGCGACCTGCAATCCTGAAGAAGTTATTGGGCACCATTTCGAACCCGCGCGCCTTTCGGGGTGTCATCGAAATGGCCGTCGTGGCAGACCAGCTTGAGAGCATTAAGCATCTGCTCAAGGCTGGGGTTAGCGTAGAAGACAAGAATTGCGGTGTCTTTTCTCCGCTTACTACCGCCATCCGCGAGCGCAACAAGGAAATCACCCGATTCCTTCTTGACGAAGCGGAAGCGGATCCCAACGCGCCTGGCGAGCACCTGCCCCTCGTGAAGGCTCTACGGAGGTACGAGACGGGGGACCCTGAGATCATTCACATGCTGCTAGCGCGCGGTGCGGACATCAACAAGATGCATCGAGGCTGGAACCCAGTACTGCAAGCCGTAGAAAACGGTGATGCTGACATCCTGAGGCTCTTGATCGACAGGGGTGGTCCGGTCGACCTGCAGGCAAAAGACGAGTCTGGCAGACCGGTTATCGACATCGTGACGGAGCGTGGCTGGGAAGAAGGTCTCTCGCTGATGTTCCCTAACGCAGAGGCAAGGCAGTAGGTATATTACCACCACCCTACACCACTCTTATCGCATAGCTGACCCCTCTTGTAGAAGCACTTTGTCATTATCCTCCTGGCGTTGGCTTGGCGTTTCAATCGATCGGAAAATTGACTCCGACTCCGACTGACTCCATTTGCGAGACTCGGTCCAGCAGGACTCTACCCATGTCTCGGTAATGGAATTGCTCTGTGATGCGCCGTTTTGCGAGCAAGGATGACCGTTACCCTTTTTGGAGTTTGGAGTTTGGGCGCGGCCGCGCGGCTTAAAGACCAACAAATACCAGGCTCGACAATGTTTCCTATGTCTCTGATTATGATGCGGAATCTCTTCATTTCTTTGTTTCTTGATGCTCCCACCGCGGTCATACCTGGAGATTGCCTGGATGGGATCAGAGTAGTAGCGTAATATTGGTTGTTATCCATGGTAGTTACGCATGTATGTTGTATATCTCGTTAGTTGTACCATATCTTGACTTCCGTTATGCCGCGTATGAATCGTACTATAATTTAGTCATTTGTTCATGTCTTTCCACGCAAGTTGATATCTGCCCACAATAGTTTGAACAGTGACACCCACACTTTCATGACAAAAGGTACCCTGCAAGGCTCCAGCATGAGCTGTCTCTAGGATAGTAAGCGGAACACAGTCTAGGTGTAGGTTCGTACGCCCGTCCCACATGGTGATACACGTCCTTCATAGACACTTGCCCACAAAAAGGAAATATTGGATTGAGGTTGATGACATTCCACCTCCACAGGATTCGGCAATCGGGACTCGGCGGAAGCATTCAACAGAAGTAAGCGAGCTTCGATCGCAAGTGAGAATCTACCGAGTTAGGCAGACGCATAATGCAGTCCTTGATAGGTCCGAATTCTGTTGCCTCGAGAGTAGTGAAAATCAGGAACTGATACGGCGAGTAATAGGAGGAAAACACATGTGAGACACTAGGACGATTACGCACGCTTCACATAGTGTCTAGCGTAACAGACCCGCTTCAGCGTAGGCATAACCTAAGAAGTACATATTGACAAAAATGAGCTGCCTAGAGTCGGGGGTGGCGGGTCCTGTGCGTCCGGTGGTTGAACATTGCCGACTTGTCGAGGCACCCATTGTTGCAAACACCCATGAAGAGCATGTGATGGCGTCGCAACGGTCTTGCGGCACGACGGAAGACGGCATCTGCAACGTCCTCTCGGCTTTCTGTATGCATTGGGGCAGGGCTGTTACCCCAGGTTGTGCAAATGTCCTGGCAGTAGGCCATGTACGATGCTAGTGTAGATTGCTCGAATATGCGGGGTGATTGCAGCGACAGGCTGAAGTCGACGACGAGCCGGGGAAAGTAAATGAAGAATGTGGGGTGCAGATGGTTCGAGAAGCCTTCCCGTTTCTTCCCCTGCGCAGCGCGGACGCGACGGGCGCAGCCAGATTAAAAAAGAATTGGCCATGCACGACGTGACTGAGAAAAGAAAAAAAGCGACATTGCTGAGGTGCGGCGGATGCCTGATTGGGAGCTGATCTCACGACCATGGCTGCGTCGTAACGCTGCACGGCCAACCGGGAGCGGGTGCATCCTGACATGAGCGCCGGTTGCTGATGGCGGTGGGTGAATTTCGAATTGCGCTACCGTGTGCCGTAGCATAGATGATTAGTGGGCTCGGTGGCGAGGGGGGAGAGTGCGGGTGGCGGGCAAGAAGCCGGCCCACGTCGTCGCAGCACGAAGGGATTGATTGAATGAAGGAATGCTGATGAGCTCCTGGAGGCGGAGCTGGGTCGAAACCAAACGCCGGCTTCCCCCAGCGGGCCTCGCAATGGCATCACTGCATCAGCGTGTGCTTGGCGGGCTGCTGATGTTGGACCTGCGGCACGAAGGGGGCGCCAGACTGGAGCGGCGGCATGCAGGCTGGAGCGGAGTCCGAGAGTGAAACCCGCGAGGGCAGCGAGGGAGCGTTGGCGGAGGAGGAGGAGGGACAGCGGCGGCGTGCGATTGGCGGGTGGTGGACGCAGGCAGGGCGGGATCGGGGTTGCACTGCTGTTGCAGCTATTCACGCCTAGATTAAGCACGAGAGTGGCCGAAGAAGGGCGGGCGGCGCTAGGCGGGCTGGGGCTAGCGCACACGGCACACGGCCCCTGCGGCGGGAGCATAAAGGCCAGCTGTCCTCAGCGATGGCCGGCCGCCTCCAGGCTGCGACGGTCGAATATCGTCCATATCATCCCCCCCGACCCTTCGCCCGTCCAGATGCCGCCCACGCACACCCATCTGCACACGCCCCCGCACCCGCACCCGCACCCGCACCAGCACCAGTATTACTCACACCAGTGTTCCTCGCACTCGCCCGGCCATGGAGTCGCCCTGCTACGCCGCTAGCCAGCAGCAGTTCGCACACACGCTCAACACGCCGGCCATGATGATCTCGGCGGGCAACCCGCACGCCCACGCCCACGCCCACCCTCACACTCACTACCCCCGCCACCAGCTCACTCCGCCGCCGACCGTCAACCCGGCCTCGACCACGATCAAGATGGAAGACATGGCCGTCGGCTTCGACACGCCGCCGCCGCCGTGGGACACGCCCGCCGGGCAGCCGGCGCCGCTGACTCCGCCCGCGTCCGAGGGCAAGGCGGCCAAGAAGCGCAAGTCGTGGGGCCAGGTGCTCCCCGAGCCCAAGACCAATTTGCCGCCCCGCAAGCGCGCCAAGACCGATGACGAGAAGGAGCAGCGCCGCATCGAGCGCGTCAAGCGCAACCGCCTCGCCGCCCACAACTCGCGCGAACGCAAGCGCCAGGAGGTCGAGGCACTGCAGGGCGAGAAGGACAAGGTCGAAGCCGACCTGCACGCCGCCCACGCCGCCATGGCCCGCATGAAGGCCGAGCTGATGGCCTACCGCCAGAAGTTCCCCGGCGCCGTCCCCGAGCAGCCGCTCGATATGGCCACCCTCGGCCACTACGAGTCTGCACCCCGCCCCCGCTCAGACACCGTCTGCCCGCGCCAAACCTCGACCGAGTTCCCCAGCCCCATCTCCATGGAGTCCGACTCGGAGCGCGAGGATTCCTGCGCCCCGGACACGCCTGGCTACACGGAGAGCGTCACCACCGATTTCGACCGGACACGATATCCTGCTGCGATATTGTGCGACCTGCAGTGTCAGTCGAACTCGAGGGTGGCCGCTCCCCGCTCCCCGTCTCCAGCCATGTTGATCTTCCTTATTCTCTTCAGTCTCATCCTATCTTCGACGAGGGGCCGATCGACGATCTCTTCCACTTCGACCAATTCCCCGAGAACGACTGCTCGGTGGAACCTGTTAGCCTGCCTAGTAACACTGACTTTCTCACTTCCTTCCTCGATCATTCCCCAAACCCTTACGGTCTTGTTGACCACTTGGATGCAAAGCACTCCGACTTGCAGACAGCCTCTGGCGCAACTTCATATGTTAGCGACGGGGCTTTCGCAGCGGACTTCTAGCACCAAGTCGGTCGTTGGGCCGTCGGGTGTTTTGGGAAAGGTCGCCCTCGATGGTTTGAGGGGGAGACGGCGTTCACGGGCACTACGGCTTAGACAAATGGGTCGGCGCAAAGGGGTCTTTTCATTGAATCAGAAAGCAATACGGGAACTAGCATCTCTCCATCGGGAAGCTTCGGACACGGTCTTCACTCGGCGTTCGACGGCGTTATAAGGAGCCATAGACAATCTCATTATTCTGACGAAGGTTTGATGAACCTAGATAGACTTCCGGGATCTGGAGCCATCTCCATGGCCGATAAGATAGTTCACCAAGGGCTGGTGCCTTTTCAATGTAGCCAATCAAGCAAAACTTCAAACATTCTACACTTTAACCTCTCATGAAACGTGCGTCTGCAGAGTGACATTCAAACAAACATGTGGTGCCCAGTTGTAATTCTTCGACCTCGCAATACATGGACGCTCGCGCAGATACTTAGTACAGCACATGGATGTATTCACAATTCCTTCATTCCATTGGTCATGCAGCATTTGGGACTTTACTACTCAAGCCGTTCTTTGCCCTGGGTATGGACATGTAATTTCACCCCTTGCACTATGACCTTGCTCACGAAGAGCCCTTGGGCGCCGACTTCTCCGCGGCGGGTTCGTCTCTGTAGCTATCGAAGGCATGAACGCCTGGCTCGCAGGGCGTGGGTAACACGAGCCAGGGCGGGTCGGCCAACACCAGAGTGTGCGAGCTTTTTGGGCGCGGTTGTGGTTGGTTTCGCGTTGATTCCATAGACGAATGGCGAAGGATGATGAAGCAACGAGGCGAGCAACAGCATCGGCAGAAACCACAGCTCCATCTATCCTAACCTCTCCTCCACGTTACCCTCCACCCATCCTCCCCACGCCACCGCAGCCCTCATCGCACGGGCGGCAAAGGAACCACGCTGTCTCAAGGCCCCCTCTTGCACCCACACAGAACCGTAGGTAGCACCACAATGAGGCATGTCCGTGGCACGCCATAGCGGAGGCGGCGCGGTCCAGAGGAACCACGCGTCATATGGTAGAAACGCGGGAGGAAGAGGCAGGAAGAGGCAAATATAGGCGCGGCCGCGAGGGAGGATCACGGTTTATAAAAAGGACTTGGGGAAACGAGGGGAGGCGGCGCGGAGGGGAGAGGCTGGGCGGGGAAGGATGAGGCGAGCTTGGGTTGCAGGGGCGTTGGAACTTCGCAGCACGAACTTCTCGAGGTGTGTATGTATGTGATGGAGGCGGGGAATTAGGCCAGAGGCCCAGATGTATACATGAGGCTGTGTGTAGACAGACTTCGATCGCCGCTTGCGCCGTGGCTGATGTTCTCGCCGGGCTCAGTAGGTCCGTTATTACGAGGCATTTTTGGCGATTTGTTTTTGGTTGGAGATTTGTTTGAAACGGCCGGGTCGGAAATCGAAATTCCGGCTTGATATTAATGTGTATGCTTTTTGTAAGCTGATAGTTGGTGTTTGTCCAAGCGGGTCGGGTGGTGCTGACGTCATTGGCATGTCACTGAATTGTGTTGTGTTGGGGGTGCTGAGGGATCGAGAAGCTGTGTATGGAGTTCTACTCCAATATCGCGATATTGGCATGTGGAGCTGGTCTATGGAGTGCTATAATGAACTTCAATAAACCCCCGCCCGTTATATCAGGTTGTCCAATTACAAGTTAACGAGTGCTTACGACGCTAGATCACGAAAAAGACTTGAGAGTCTTTAAACGAAGTTCGCATTCGCGGCGCTGCTGCCTTCCAGTATCTTGCTACGCATATATGTGGATATCCATGCTTGAGAGTCGTCCATGGTCGAAACCCATCTGACGCTAGTTCCAGCTCCCATTACCTCCCCAGCACAGGAAGCTCTATGTTTTGCGGTATGATTTAAAGCAAGGCCAGGGCCGCGATATTCACAGACGTCTCGCGTCCCTCCACGAGCTCGGAGAGACAGAGCCCAGTGCCTGGAGCTTGCGAAATGCCCCACGCGCCATGGCCTGCTGCGACGAAGACTCCGCCTTCCCCCCCTCCTCGGGTCTTGAAGCCTCCACCGAGTTTGGCGTCAGGTATGCGAGATATAACTGGACGTCCGCTACCCGTCACTGGGCGAAAACACTATTTCAATGGTCAGCATCGAATTTCGATATGCCCGGAACACGGTTCGGAAGCATACCAGTCCCTCCCTCATAACCTCCAGTTCCTTGCCCTCGACACTACCCATCATAGCCGTTGCGCATTGTTTCAGTTGCTCTAGCGCTTGAGGGACGACCTGTACGTCGGTCGCTACCTCGGGGAGAGGGATCATCGTGGTGTTGAGGCCTGCGAGATACAGTTCGCCTCCGATCCTAGAGAACCACTCCGGCGAGAAGCCAAGAGTATCAGTAGCAAAAACGGCATGGCAGACTTCTTTGTCGGGTTCTTTTTCATCGTAGAAAGGGTTCTTCACGAGTAGAGAGTGGCCAGCGAGAGACGAAACGGGGATCTGCATCGTCGCCTTTGGAAAGAGCGTCGAGAAGATCCGCGGCGACCAAGCTCCTGATGTGATGACTAGACGAGAACAAGGCACTACTTGGAGTTAGCTCAGGACATGAGCATTGTTGAAGTATCGTACGCTCTATCTCGGCCCCGTCTTTGCTGATACGAAGACCGTTTAGTTGATCCTGCTCATCTTTCGTAACTGAGACAGCTTTCGCCGGCTGATGGAGCTGCACACCGCGTTGTAGGCACTGACCGAGGAGCCATTGACAAAATCGTAATGGGTCACTGCCTTCTGTAAGCTGGAGCCTGGTATATGTTATACATAGAAATGCATACATCTGCGCTGCCATCCCATTTTGGCTTATCACCTCAAGGCTTCCGTCTTCCGTCTTCTTCAACCATTTCGGCCCATCGCTGTCTTCGATGCTCTTAGCACTAGCAGCTTGGGCACGGCTGCTGCCGTCGCGTAACCAGTCTTCTCCGCTTCCACCGACCGCAGCTTCGCTATCCTGGTTGAAGGAGTTCGCTGTGCTTTGGCTGTACCCCCAAGTCCTCCTGCCATTATTCTTGTCGGCGAGCTCGTTGTGAAGTCTGAACGACAAGGCTCCGAGGGGTGCGACGCTCGGTGCGAACCCTAGGATGCTGTTATTCACGGTCCTAGCGCATTGCGGCAAATATCTTACAATCCGACGCTAGAAAGCCACCCGCGAGACCCGAGGCGCAATGAAAGAGCTTGGGAGACGTGTCGATTAGGTGAATGCTTTGTGGTGCAGTCTTTCCAGATTGCGAGAGGAAGTAGGCGGTTGAGAGTCCAATGATACCGCTTCCGAGGATCACCGTATTGCTCATTGTTGGCGGGGCAAGGAGGGGAACAACTAACACAAGATCGAGACGACGACCACAACAAAGTGCCTATATATGCATGCACTCATCACGGCGAAAGAACTCAGCTGATACTGCCATGGCAAGAACAATCTAGACAATGGTGGCAAAAAAGTTGTTGCAAAAGATCGTATGAGATTTACCGCTCGCTCGGACTCGTGTGTTCGGGCCCACCTGCTAGGTGAGCGCGTGACTGCATGGCCTGATCTTTCGAGCTTAACGTAAAATCTGATCTATACGCTGTGGAACTACTTTTATGTGCTATGAATGGGACCCAATGTCAGTCAATGAGCACTTTTGGGTATGGTGCAGGTGAACGTCCCCTAAACTTCAACCTTCGAGGCTCTTTCTTCACCATTCCGGTGCAACGAGCGATATCGCGCTGATCTCAGCTGTATCGCACTTATAGAGATCTTCAGATCCTTGCTCCGAGAAGCTGCTTCCTCGCTCGGAAACTCGCTCTTTACCAACGTCTTCGTCGTAGAACATTGGCGCAGCATATGCCCGCAGGATTTCTTGCAGTGTCGCCTTCTCATCGAACTGAGCAGCATCTTCGGCTGGGCTCCGTAGGGTCTCGTTTGATTCGACAGAGTTGCCTCCATCCGTCGCTTTCTGGTCGTCAAAATCTTGGGTACCTTGGACGTCATCCCCCGTATTCCGAACTTTTCCCTTCCTCTCCATCCAAACACTCTCGTTGCGCACATGGCTAACCTTGGCCGGTTTTTTATCTTCCTCTGAGATGGTCTCTTTGATGAGCTTAACACCGTCCATGGTAGTGTCTGGTGTTCCAGAGAGTCCACTTGTGGAAGCTGTATCCTCGCCGTAACCAGTCCCGTCATAAAGACCAGTGTGTCGACTCCAAGTACTGCGGCGACGCTCTAGCCCACATTGGCTGAATTGGTTCAACCTGATGCTATTCGTTCTTTGAAGGGCAAGATATGCGAACGCAAGGTCAGGGCTGTCGTCAAACGACGCATCAGTCTCGCCGGCAAGAGTGAAAGGATCATCACCGAGTTCTTCGATGGGAGCTTCGCTCGAGCTAACCGGTCGCAATATTCCAGGGATAGGAGGTTGAAGGGAGTCATCAATCTCTACTATAGTAACAGCGGTGTTCGCAAGCAGTTCAGCATCTTCTAACGTGGCATATTCAGTACCAACAACACTGTCAATACGTTCATGGTTCTCGTCGCCTTGGACCCCAGCCAAGTCGAAATAATCGTGATCGTTCTTCTGCTCCGTTGGCATAGCTGGTGAAGACGGGGCGCGCATTTTCAATGTTCCGATATCTTCGAGCGTGAGGTTTGTACCAGGCATTGGCGTCGGAATCGGGTCGAGTATGAGATCCTGTCCGTCAGACGCACTGGGCTTAACAGCTTGGATGGAGTGGTTAAGTATAGCTTCTTGCACCGATGCCTGTTGGAGTGGAGCGGGTGAATCCGGTAGCGCCCCCACATGGAAAGTGGTAAGCCCTGGAGGTGTAGTACTGCAACTTGAAGCGGCCGGATTCGCCAACATTGGTACTGCAATAGGCGATGATGGTTGGAATCCTGGACGCGAATGATTGGAATTACTGTGTCTCGCACTGCGCCTAAAGTTGCCTGCGGATCCGAACATGGGCTGGTCCGGAGGTGATAGTTGAAAATTGAGCGCGAGCGAAGGCCTTGATCTAGGCGGTGTCTAACAAGTAAATTAGTGCCTTCAGTGTACGTAGGACATATGAACAGCCCATACCTCCGGTGGGATGCAGATTTCCTCGGATGCTTTGCTATTGTTCGAGCGCAGACTTCGTAGAGAACCCATGCTGCGCAAGGAGCCTAGCAACCTCCTCCGTCTCGAAGGACTGTCTCTATCGAAAGACGGTGAGCCAGGCCCACACACACCGAACTCGCCCAAGTCAGGGTGGACCATTTCGATTCTAGCAGTGGAGGGCTTGCTGTTATCGACGGAACTGGCTGTTATTAGCTAGTTACAAAAAACGTTGCTCAGTGGCATACCGGGGAGAGTTGTCTTCATCGTCATTGCTGAATGGATAGAGGCCGGAAAGGCTTTTCTTGGCCCGGATAGCGAGGCGACTAAGACTCATATTCTGCTGTTGTTGGTGTTGTTGTCGAACAAACAATGTGAGCGTGTCCAAGGCTGAAGGTGTGCAGGATCAATATCGTGCAATGTGACGGAAGGGCAAGCTGCGAGAAGCCATGTGTTGAGGCGCTCCAACGCTCTTGACATGAGTACCGTTTGTTGACAAACATTCCGTGCAGCATGGACCAAAGAGGAGCAGCTGCCCGCGAGCACAACAAGGAGAAGGAGAAGGGGATGAACTGAGGTTGCCTAATTGGTTCCACTTGCATCCTGGGCTGTAGGTAGTCTACCGATGACCTGGCCGCCTAACTGAATGCAACGACTTTGCACAACGGTGTATACAACGCTGTTGGGTTGGGCATCTATTTAGTTGAGGCGCGGTCACTTATCGCCCTGGTGGACAGTGAAAACAGCGGCAACTGATCTTGGGCATTGTGGCGTCCTAGTAAGTAGGGAATGTAGTGATAAGGAAGGCGGGATTCCAGCCTTGACAATTGAAAAAAAAACAGCAAAAAACGAATGCCCTACTGCAACCAACGGCCTATTAAGCAGGTGAGTATCGGACTCGAACCGCAGCCGCCCTTATAGCTTGTGCAGCCTAAATCTGCTATAAGTCCCACCCAGGCGCATTGCTTTGTTGGACCTGGTTTGTTAGTTGAAGATTTGAGGATTTATTGCATATTTATAAAATAGTTGTACGACGTGTTGCTGTCTCCTCGGGTGGTGTGGAGTGGAGTGGGAGTGCAGCTGCATTACGTGATGGTGGTCCGTGCGAGGTTAGCTCAGCACGTCGCGCTTCTCCCAGGCGACAAGCACACCAGTCAAGACTCAACACGCCCAAGTGAAGCTCCAGTCAACCCACGTCACCGCCCGCCCCTCTGCTGCGTGCAGAGCAACCCAGCTGCATATCACCGCAGCCGTTGACTCGTCCAGTTCCCCAGTTCCCCAGCCAGCGACGCGGCAATGGCGCGAGGTCGACCTTCGCGCGCTGCAGCTGCTGCAGCTCGTCGCAGCACGCCGGCGCGCAGCGCAACCCCGCAACACGACACAGACGCAGACGCCGACGCCGACGGAGATGTCGACGATGACATGGCAGACGCGCCCGAGTCGCACGCCCAGACGCCCGCGCCAGACGACGAGGGCGAGACACCGGCGCCATCGGACGAAGAGAAAGCAACCTCGGAGCGCTCGCCGTCGCCTGTCGCCGTGCAGACGTTCCCGCGCAAGAAGCGCCTGGGACGCCCGCCCAAGAACCGGCCGCCCGACTGGAACGTCATCGAACCTGACAATACGTCCGAGGGCGGCACGCCCATCAAGCGCAAGCGGGGCCGTCCTGCCGGCGGAGGCTTTCGTGGCCGGCCTCGAGGCGGCCCGGCGCAGGCCACTCGAGTGCCCATTGACAAGGAGGGCACCATGATGGATGTCCTCAACGACGAGGTCGACCTCCCAGAAGATGCCGAGGGCGAGGAGAAGGTCGACAAGG
The DNA here is from genome assembly GCA_011032825.1 of Massariosphaeria phaeospora. NCBI lineage: Eukaryota > Fungi > Ascomycota > Dothideomycetes > Pleosporales > Massariosphaeria > Massariosphaeria phaeospora. The sequence goes on along the minus strand of JAADJZ010000030.1, from coordinate 132,716 downwards.
TGGGAGTCCTGCTGGGCGGCCGGGACTATCGCGTGCGTGTCTTCACCATCACCGGACGGGGCGACCGGCTCTACATGTTGTCGACCGAGCCGGCACGCTGCTGTGGCTTCCGGGACAGCTATCTGTTCTTTACGAAGCACATGCAGCTGTACAAGATCATCATCGACGACGCCGAGAAGAGGGACTTAATTGAACGCGACATTATCCCCCACTCGTACAAAGGCCGCGCTATTGGTGTCGTGACTGCACGATCAGTCTTCCGAGAGTTCGGGGCGCGTATCGTTATTGGGGGCAAGAAGGTCATCGACGACTACTACGTCACCGCGGCGAAGGAGAGGGGCGACGTCGAGGGCGAGCTTGCGGATCCGAACGACAGACTGCCGCCTCTCGGAGAGCCTTACAACAAGAATCAGTATGTTGCCTGGCACGGTGCTAGTAGCGTATATCATACGGGAGCGCCCAGTGTCCCTATGGCAAATGGGAAGCCAGTTGTAGGGAAGCGAAAAGTGAACATCACATCTGCCAATTGGCAATTTGAACACGCTCGTTCTGCCAGGTGAGTTCAGACCATACTATGTGCATACTAAGGCCGACATTCAACCCCGAATGATGTTTGCTAACTCGACACAGTCGCTTCAATTCCAATCTCTCTGCGATCCGGAAAGCGAACCTAGACGGTCTCTACGACCCACATACAAATCTAATGTGCTATCCGAAGATCACACAGCCAACTCACGCTCGGTGGGAAGAGGTGCCTGCCTCACAAACCGACGTGCCTGACATCGTCCGTCGTAACTACCTCGTCGTCGACATGTACGCACAAAAACCACGTTATGCTGGCCTTGGTATTCCTGGGCCGGACGGCGACTTCTGCGACATCGGCCCCAATGGCCTTCCTGACTGCGATGAGGAGGATCTTCTAGAGATGAGCCCTGAATCGAGGGAAGTCTTGCTCGCAGCGAAGCGCGACGAGGAGGAGTGGAAGAACCAGTGGCACTCCGAAACCGTCGACGGTGCGCGCGCCAAAATTAAGATAGGATTCGCGGGTGTTCCGGTCTAACGATGTGTTGTATGAGCACTGTACGATTTGAAAAGGGATTAATCGAGTGATGGTTGGTCAGTACTAGCAGGATAATGAAAAGGAATGGGAGCAATATGCGCCCGGACCAGTTTACTTTATACTCTCCCGTCTCGTCCGCCCAGTGGCGTTTACTCCCCAGGTTCGCTCCGGCAAGGCAGCTGTGATCGCTAATCTGACGGAATAACACTGGTCCTTAGTTCACACGGCTTCCACCATTCCCGAGGTCGCTTTGTTACATCCTCGGGTTTTGTGTCATCGCCGACCTTACTCCCCAGAACAAAGAATGGCCGCGTGCCCCATCCACGACTGACGCTTCCTGACCCCTACGTTCAAAGACATGGGCGTTCTTGCGCCTACCTATGCATCATTAAGCATGACTTTTGACTAATAAAGAGATATGTTTCTGGCATATGCATATACTAGCCAACGTGTCGCCTGCTGTTTGACTCGGCCTGTTTATAATCTGAAGACAAAAAGATGTCGCTCGGCAATTTCGCGAACACAACCAGTGCGTGCACCGCACCTCTACTCGATGAGGCATTGTTTGGGAAGGTGGGAGGGTGTATGTACCTTTTGGCTCCGAAGAGAGTTCTACTAACGAGTTATAGATACTGCGGGCCGATACTGTGGCTTGGGATCCTTCGAAGATGGAACAACTTGCTGCTTTCCGTGTCCTATCCAGGACTGGATCTACCCACCTGGTCAGTAATCCCGTGATATTACGGACAAATCTAACTGCGGGACATGCTGATTTGATTGCACAGAGTGGAAACATCAACTGCGCGTTCCAAACTACCTCTCAGTCCTCTCCGTGATACTATGCTCCTTTCTCCTGCTCTCCTTCGCCGTTCTCCCCTCCTCACAAACCCATCGACACTATCTATCAGTCGGCCTACTCGTTCCTGTCCTCTTCATCGCTCTGTCCTTCGTCATTCCCGTTGGAATCGATCCTCCGCTCTGCTACGATGCAATCACACCCAACGACATGCGGTCCTCCATGTCCTGCGCCTGGACCGGCTCCCTCGTCACGTTCGGCGGCCTTGGCTGTGCCATCTGGGTCTTTCTGCGCAGCCTGTGGCTCCACATCCGCATCTTCTGGGACAGAGACCCGGGCAAGTACTTCAAATGGGGCAGTATCCTCGCGGGCACCCTGTTGCCTCTGGCGTTCCTCATCGCGATACTCACATCGACGGGCTTCAGTTATCGGATGGGACAGACGTGCCTGCCAAACCACGAAAACGCGATTGCTACCTTTTGGATCTGGCTCGTGGTCTTCTCCATTGCGGGGTTCCTGCTCCAGGTCGTGACTACCGGATACTGCGTCTACGTGTATAGCCGCACGCTCCGGCGCGAACGACGGAACATCTCACACAACTCGCTGCAGCATGGCCAGAGCTGGAAGAGCATCAAGAAGCTGTTCTTGCTGCAATGGCGCAACATTGCCGTTAGCGTCTTTGTGATAATCGGCAGTCTAGTCTTCTTCATCGTCTTCTGGACCCAGGACTCCAAACTAGGAAGAGTGTTCAACGACCCCGAGAACATTAAACCAGTCAAGACGTGGATTATCTGCAATACGCTCAGCCGCGGCGACAAGAAAGAGTGCATCAAGTACGTCGGCAACTTCACGGTCCCGCGCCCAGCAGTCCTCACCTCATTGATATTGGCTTCGGTGAGTACAGTATACCCCTTCCTTTTCTTTCAATTCATCCCTGTTACATATTCAGCATCCACGTGCTAACCCCATCCAACCCAGCTCGTCGGCATAGAAATCTTCATCCTCCTCTTCCGCCAATCCATGCTCCGCGCCTGGCTCACCCTCCTAACGCCAATTCTGCACCGCGCGCGCATCGGCCGCCCCCCAAGCCCGCAACTCACCTCGCTCGAAAACCCCGAGAAATACCTCGCGACGCCGTCGCCGACACAGCAGCCGAACCATTTCGTCTCCACCTTCAGCAGCACCGATCGGTCGACCCCGGTAGACGACGCGAGAACAAGCTGGGCCAAGGCGCGCCACTCGGGCATCAGCGTCGGCAACAGCGATGGCGGCGTCAACAACGATCAGATTACCAGACTCAGTCAGCGCCCACAGTACGACCGCGTCGCCTTCGACACAGCAGCCTCCGGCACCGAGCGCTCCCGCTCCGCAACACCACTACTCCAACCACCCCCACTGACCTCCTACACCCCCTCCCGCACTCCGCCCAATCCCCCGTCACATCCGCTTCACTCCAAACCCGCCGCATCCGCCGCACCCAACCACTCCAATTTTTCGTTGCGTAATTTGTCCTTGGCACCGTCACGAGGACCGCCGCAGACGGAGGACGAGGAGCAGCAGGAGCAAGGGACAAGTGGCCGGGTGCAGAGGAGCGAGTCGGGTAGGTTGAAGGATCAGATCTCGACGCCCGTACCGGGTACATTTGTGCATGTTGGTGGGGCGTTTATGGAAGGGAGAGGCGGATGGGGCAGTGAGCATGGGCGCGGGAGTGGGATTGGGCCGTTGGGGGTGAATGTTACGGGGCTGACCGAGGGGGGTGGGAGAACGAAGATGGTTGAGGTGGAGAGATTTTGATGGCATGGATTCGTGTAGATGGAAAATATGCAGTAACGGTCTCTTAATAATTAACTCTTTAAGTCTTTTGCTACGGATTTGGCGTTAATACGGGCGATTAGGATTTGGGTTCGTCGTACATATTAGATAATATTTCCTATTTGACATGAATGTGTGCACCCTATTTCACTTATTCAGCACTGACTCGTAGTGCAGTACACTCCTAGCTTAATCGTCGCAATGTTTGCACAGCAGATGAAAGGTAAATGATTGATGAATACGAAGCTATCAACTAGTTTAGACTAATGCACACGCTGGATCATTGCTATATATATATACCATCATCAAGAATTTAAACGACCATGTACGTGCATTAGGTATCATCGCTCACCAACATTCCCACTTCTGCCCGCCCATCGCAATGAGGCGATTGAAAAGTTCATCGCGCAGAGGAACAGCAGTGATCTTCCATTTGGTGCCGTTCCTCTCTACAATCTCCATGGCGTCAGCGACCTCGCGTCCCATCGCCCATCCGATTACCAGCTTAGCCTTCCAGCCATAGCCGCCTGCCTTCCGCATCTCGGCGATATTGCCAACGGGAATGCTCCATTCAGGGTGCAGATCGTCGCGTTGCGCAGTACCAATCTTCTCAATCGACGAGTCGGTTGAGAAGGCCAGACAAGGAATGGTCGCTGTACTGGGAATGTACACATGACCCTTTTTGCCCAGGTATCTTGCTTTGAACTCCACAGGGCCAGAGGTCAAATCCTCGTTCTTGGGCGGTACGGCACCCAGTCTGTTTTTCGCGTGCATACTGCCGGCCTTGGCTTTGAGCTTGTCTGTGCCAATAGCAGTCTCAACACCGCCTCTGATTGTGCCCTTGAAGAATCCTAGAATCTTACTGCCTTTCTTGCCGTGTTTGGCGTTCTTTGCGTTGTCAATATCAGCTCCGTCTGTTTCGTGAGCGACGCTAGGGTCATGTGTCATGGCATCATCGAGTTCCTCTTGGGTAGCATTGAGGGGATAATCTGCGCCTGTAGCCCGCAGGTCTTGCTCGCCAACATGAGCTGCGACCTCTGGAGGCGGCTCGTGGCTGCGCGGAGGTGGAGGCAGAGGAGCTTTATTGGCTTCACCGACGCGAAGAAGTGTAAGGGTGAGTTGAGCGTTGGTTGGCACGCCTTTGAGAACGGTGTTACGAAGCTCAAGTAGTTTCTGCCAGTTAGGGAACTTGCGGTTCAGAAGTTCGAGGCCACGAGAGATGATAGGATCGCCAAAGAACCCAAAACCAACACCGAACGTAACACCTTTCATGAACATGTAGGAGGTTACAAAGACAGAAGCGAGGACGAGTGGTAGCACAAGACCAGCCAAGCGAAGACGATGGCTGTCGCGGGGGAAAGGTGGTGTCGGAGAAAGGGCACTGACTCGCATTAGTAGGTAGCAGATAAGGAAGCATGCAGTACGTACTTGGCAAAGCGCTCCCATCCGTCCGTAACATCGGCAACTCCATGCATGATGGGCCTCATCTTGGTCCACATGGCGGTCTCCATGGGAGCCTTCGTCTTGTCATGCGTTGCTCCGGAATTGACACCAGAAGCCATATCTTTTGCATCGGCTGCTCCAACAGCAATTGATGTTGGATCAGGAACAGAATCTCCAGGGGAACCTTCTTCAGAGTGGGGGTCTCCTTGGGGATGCTTACCGGTGGCGCTAGAAAGTGCTACTGATGCGATTCCGTTGACAAAGTTGCTTGCTTCCTGTTCAACAGCTTCTCCCTTGTGGTTCTCAGGTGCGCCCGTAGCGCTGTCGTGGCTGCCGAGCACACCAGCCTTCGGCTTCTGTACGCCGCCACTGCCAGAGACCAAGGCAAGGGGAGCAGGAGGGAACATCATAGGCCGGATGGGCGGATACACGATAAGTGCAAGAAAGGTGAGAGAGAGTAGAGGCATGATGAAATCGAATAACCAGGCCAGGAAATAAGCTGCGCAGAACCATGCAGTGCGCCGTGTTTCTCGCCATGACCGGAGTCGGACAATCTGTTTACCGAAGCCTATCATGCCAATTCCCTGGACGAGTAAGCAGGGGTAGAGATCGAGTACGGGCTAGGGGCCTCACTATAGTCATGTAGAGTCGCTCTACGTTGCTCCTCAGTTTGTCTGGCGAGAATTCCTCTTCGTCGGCGATGTTGAGATCCAGGCCGCCAGGGGGCGGGTGCGGAATCTCCTTGACATGGTACATTTGCTACTAGGTCGTCAGCAGCAGTCACCGGAGTTGAACGATATAGTCCTACCTTGTTGAACCGCCGCACCAGTACCCAGAGATCTTCATTCGGGATGCCTCCCACGAGAGGGCTCGCCATGGCCTCCTTGGGTTCGTTCCAACCAAGGTCCACTACCTCTTTGCCATGGGCAAGCTGCGCCGCGCCCTTCTCTTCATGATCTTGCCTGGCCAAAGCATGGCTTTCGGTTGGGTGGTCGTTTGTTGTGGTAGTTGTCGCTATCCTGTTCGGGTCCGTTTCGTCTGGAATAGGCAACAGGTCCTTGTAGACGATTCCGGTGGCCATGTTGAATGAGGAGATTCAAGTAACAGCGGCCAGCAAGAGGGGCAGCATGGGACACAGCGCATTCATGAAGTGCGTTCCCAGATGCGGGACAAGGAAGGGGGGGTGAGGCCCATGGCGTCATTGCATTGCGCACAGGCCAGGCGGCAAGCCACATGCATCACTCGTCTTTGGCGGCACGGAGATGGCTCTTGTTCGAGGCCGAATGGAAACGTGCTGGTCTCCGTGCGCACTTCGACTGTGTGGACATTCGTGGACTGCACACGGAGGACTTGCTGAACCGGCAGGTGGTGAGTGCTCTACTGTAGTAGAATGCGTCCCGAGTCATTCCATCAGCTTCGCTTATCGATAGCGCATCGAGATCTCCAGATCAGATTAGATCGCCATCGGCCTCATTCTCTACCGCACTCCATGTCCTTGCTCTGATCATCAAGCAGGCATTTAGTTTTCCGTGGCAGAATCATTCGACCTGTTCGCTTTTTCTTCCCGAACCTTACTTCTTCTTCACAAAACAGTGCACCTCATCGGACGCTTTCTCTTGACTGACACCCGCCATGCCGCCCTTCACTCACACCCTGTTCTCAACTCGATGCATACGAATCCTTCAACCTGGATAGTACGTGTAGTGAGTGTCAGATCAAAAAAGAAATCGGTGGTGATTTGGACGAGTCATGGCGGTAAATTGTCAGCTCCAGGACGACGACTTGTGTCTACACAATATTGTCCTCGCTGAACATCGCCATATTGTCCCATTGTGAGAAACGCGACTAGTCGTAGGTACCTAGGTATAAAACGCATTCTGTTACCCCGTGATTCACTTCTAGTAAAACCACCACTATTCTGAAGATTATGCCCACCACATATCAGAATCTCGGACACTTGCGACACTCTCACAGGAACGCGAACCTAGCAGCAACAGCTGTTGAGCAAGGCAATCTACACTCTTACCGGGGCTATTCTACTTCACCTATCTACTCGGGTGAGCTAAGTCTCTCTGCCGGTATGAATTCAGGACGACGGTATCCACTTCCAGACGCCGTCTATCAGGATTCCGGGGAACATCACCAAGAGGCCCGTACCGTGTCAAGGTTGAGTGCTCCATTCCGTGCTGAGGAGCATTATCCTCCGACGGCATTGTCTCGTATGTCTGCTTCGTCGTGGGTTCATCAACAGCCACAACAGCCATCACATCCTCTACTACCAGAGATGACTTCCAACCCACTCCCTCGCTCAGTCGACGAGATTCTCGTCAGTGAGCGGCAAGAGCAATCGCACTTCATCCCCACGCCCCACTACGGGCCAAACTCTGTCAGCATTGCTGGTGCTGAAAGTAATTACACTCCAAACCCGTCAGGTCCGCAGCTTGGACGTAGGCCTAAAGTCGGTGATCAACTCCTCATCGTGCTAAAAGCCCCAGACTCTCCGCCTCCTCGTAGAACTTCATCGATGAGTGCAATGAATCAGTCGTTTAGCTTGGCTCCAACTGCGTCCCGCTCACGACGCTTGCGGCTGAAGAACAGCATCACACGTCAGTTCACCTGCTTCGTTGGTGAGCCGAAGACTGTACGAAAACGCTAACTAAGGGCGTGGAGCTTTATCTTCGTGATCGTGAATCTGTCCGACTAGAAGAGAATCCTGAAAGGAGAGCTCTCAAGTCAGAGACTTTGAATGCCGTGCACGAGTTGCACAATCGCGCTTAAGTTAGAGCAAATCTGTAGCTATAGCTTAGAATGTAGAATCGTTGCCAACCTACTAAGAATGCCAATGTCCTTCAAGTATGCTTAACAACCACTGTATCGGCAAACCTCATCTACACCCACTACCCACCTCCAACATTGTGCACCCACAATACACTCTCCACAGTCTCCCTCCAATCACACCGGCAAGCTTCTGCCTCATTGACACTCGCCCTGGGCACGGATCACATCCACCATCATGTACCCCCACATTGTGCATATACAACACCCCACGTCTCTCCCATAAAAAAAACTCATCACGCCCTATACCATTCATCTCTCAAACAATCCATTCACACTGAACCTTGCCTTGAAATCCTGCAAACCCAACCCAATCCCAGTGAAGCCCCCCGAAAAGAAACAAACCCACAAGTGCAAAACAAGATGACATACACCGCATACACCCCAGCCCCGCACAACACCACCTACGGCGTCTCAGCCCCAGGGCACTGGATCCGTAGAGCGCACGCTAAAATGGGCGTGCCTGGTACGTTTGGCGAGCGCTACTGGCCTGGGAAACCGATGTACATGCACCAAGCTAGTACTACTACCACCTCTCAAGTAGCAGTACGCAATACCCAAGCTCGCTTCACGTATGAACCGCATGAACTCGAAGCCTCAGTAGTAGAGCCTCAAACTGGCGGCGGTGGTGGTGGTGCTTTCTCAATCCCCCAACTTGGAGCTGATGCGTTGACCCCTGACACTGCCCACTCGTCCGCACCACCTGCCGTCGTTGACGCTGTGCCCGCTTCGCCAGCGACGCTGCGAGCGCAGACCACCCAAGCCGAGGCCGCAGTGCAGTCGTTTAGACGCGACGAAGGCTTCCGATCGCTGGCCGAGTACCGAGTGTCACGGAGGCGGCGTCGTGTTTCGCGTTTTCGCTTGCGCTCTAACCTCCGACGGAATGTTCGTAGACTTGCAACTGCGCATTTAGACTACTACATGGGAATAGAGGGCGTCAACCAAGCGAATTGGTCAAGGAGGCTGCGTGCCGCAGCATTCGTAGAGCGAGTTACAACATGGACCTGAGGAGTAGACTGAGAGATACACGGTCCAGACTCAGTTTGAGCTTTCATGTACCGTATCCGTATGATAATTAGGTTGTAATTAGCATACTGGTAGTGTATAAGCCCCCTAGTCTAGATTGATGGCATAATATCTGGTTCAATTGTGAGCTACCAAAGCCTAGTATCGATGAACGTACCCGCTGAGAAGCAGCCACATCTTAAAATTTTACTTAGCTGAACCAGTCCCGTGCTGATGCATAATCACTCGTGCCGCCCAAGATGCAATATTCGACTCCAACGTATCAACGACCTAAAGAGTAACAGGTACCAAGCCGCCCATATGAACGTCTTTTTTACCGTCCACGTTACCATCCTGACCCACTTTGTCCTTGCCTTTGGTGTTTTCCTTGTCCTCCGCTTCCATCTCTTCGAATGTATTAGGTAGCTTCTCACTCAAATTGATTGCAACGAAGCTCTTGGGAAGATTCACACTAGTGTGCATTAGTATCGGATTTCATAGCAAAGAGGAGAGTAGGCCTACGTATGGAACTTTGCGCGGAGCGTCTCGAGAACCTCCTTCCAATCGAGATGAGCTGTGAGACTACGACGCGGTGAGAACCCGATCATGTGTCGCGAGTCTAGCACACTACGTAATCATTAGCGAATCAATTCATTCATACCAGTGGAGGGAAAAGGCGTACACATCTAGTGGCGCAAAAGCGTGGCAACCCGGTGATAGCGCTATACGGATACTGTAGTTGAAAGTATTTGGTTCATTATCTGTTGTAACGTTTTCCGACTCATATAACTCGAAGTTGATCTGAGAGAGATAGTCCAATTCGGGAATCGCGTTGCGCTCAATTTTAGTCTTAATGCCGCCTTCCAGGATACAGTTTAGCAAAGTATAAATGTGCGATTCTTTGGTGAAATAGAAGAAGGATTTGGGTGCGTCCGATGCTTGCAACTCTTCAAGATCTTCGACGATCTCTTTCAGCAACGGTAGGGATGTGAGGAGGCCTATCTCAAGTTTCTCCTCCGACTCAATACCATATTCCTGCGGACCAATATAGTCGAAGAGTACTTTGCACAGATAATACATTTCGCGAAGTTTCACTAGCCGCGCATCGACTTGTGCAGCAGCCTGTGCTTTGGTTGTCGCGGTATTGACACCCGTATAGAGCTTGAAGTAAGACTGGTGCACGTAAGATGGCACATCGACAGGCTTGATGGCTATTTCTGACTTGCGTCTGAATCCCATCCTATGAGCGATGTTCGAGTGTCTCTCTGTGGGTTGGTCTTTCTGCTCTAGTTGCTTCGTGAGTGCGTCGAAAGCTGTCGGGAGTTTGGGTTGGCCTTCTGCGGATGCTTGCTTCAAGGGCTCTGCAATGAGAAACTCGTCCAAAAAGGGCATGTCCGGGGTAAAGACCCATTCGAGAAATTGGCGGTTGTGAATAGCGTCGAACTTCATCGTGTCGTAAAGCTCGGAGATCTTACTTGGGTCAACTTTATCAGCGTCGTCGAACTCCTTGAAAAGCTTCTCCCAGCGCTCTTTGAAGAGTTCAGGACCCTCATTACAACACCATCGAGATTGGATGTTGTTCACGGATGTTGCCTGAGATAGGGCATGAACACCATGTCCAGGAGAGGCTAATTCAATGGGCGGGCTCGCAATCGCAGAGAGCGAAGAAACAGCCCCAGACTCGAGCTTCTTGAAGTTATGGTTCATGACTCGATGATGAAATTTCATCAGATCCACAACCTGCCGGACCACAATATAAGGCTCTGGAACTTCTTTCGGCCATGCGAACTGTGGAGGCGCTTTGTCACCTGCTCGCAAAAGGGTTTTGAGTTTCTTCTTCACCTTATCCATGACATCCTTGGCCGCATTGGAATCATCCAACAAATCTTTGCGGACGTGAATGTTCTTGGCAGGGTACTGGTCCTTCTCGAGGAAGGAGGCGGCGAAGATCTGCGCACTCGTTGTAACGCGACGCTCAGAACTACTAAAAATCGAAACATCGTCTAGCACGTCTCTGTTCATCAGTAGTAGGTCGTTCCTAAAGTTAGCACCCAGGTCTTGGGTTTGGTGGCGGGCGGAATGCGTCGGCTCTCCTCCCCACTTGATAATCAATTGCAGTTTGTCGAGAACGAGGTTGTTCTCGGCCGCAGAGATGCGTGATAGTGTCAGGCCGGACATGGAATCGCTCCGGTTCGGGGAGAAATTAAGGGATGGTTGCAATGGGTCGCCTGGAGTAGGACTAATTGCCGGCTGCTCTGAGTCTTCGTCGGCCTCCTCAGGGTGTAATTCCTCTTTGCGTCTCTTCCGAAACATTGGCTTTATTTGGACCTTAGTCCCAGGCCAAGCCCCCTTCTTATTCAAGTATATGTGTAGTTCGCGGAGCTTTTTGGGATCCTCGACTCCCTCCTCCATAGCCTGCCTGACTGCCTCACTCACGCTTTGCAACGCAGCTTCTCCAATCAAGAGGACCTCAGCCTGATGTCCTTTAAGAAGGTCGACAAAGGGTTTCGTATGGAAAGTATATTTGAACTTCTGTTTCGGTGTACGATCGGCGTGTCGAACCACAGAGACAACACCCTTGAGCTTCCATTGCGCTTTAGAGGCTGGCGGAGGTACGGGTCCTTGGTCGTCTGAGGAAAGCGGTACCAGTACTCCAGTAGTCACATCGATGTCTCGAACAGCCGGCGGTGGTAGAAGATCTGGCTCTGACTTAGCGGGTACGTTTGGAACACTCGTCAATACAGTAGCTAATGGCTTCTCGAAACTTGGCGATGCTGCAATGGGGGTAGTGCTTAGCGAGGGTTCAGGTGAAGAGGGCAAAGTGGTCGAATGTCGATGCTGGTTAGCTATCTTGGACATACTAGGAGATTTGAACAATCCCTTCAATGTCTGCCGATGACTACTGGTACTCTTCTTAGGCAGACCTGAGGGATCCGGGCCTTCTTGACCGTCTATAGGAGTGATTTGGCCGTCCTTCCTTTCTTTTCGCTCAATATCTTTGAGGAACATTTCTTTTAGGATGTTGGCAGCCTTATCGTAGTAGTCGCCGTTGTCTTTGACGAAACTCCAACCATTGACATCTATTACGTAGCTGCGATCTCCGACGCGAAGGAAATCGAATCCACAAACTCTCTGCCCGAAGCCTTCTGATATTTTCGAAGCAATGGTAGCTTCTGTGTCGGTAAGTTGAGTAGCGTATCGAACTTCCTTACCACTGGGGTTGCGCTTAACAACTCCGTCCACAACGGGTGACTTTCGTGTCTCCGCGTGACAATAATTAGGCCCAACAGTGTAGGCTTTGACATCTTCAGCATTCTCAACATGCAGGAACTGCTCGTAGATGTAGCTGCTGCCAGGCTCGGTGACCGACCGTGGAATGTCTAATGTGTCGTCCTTTGCCGAGCTCTTGTTGTTTACCTTTCGGAACAACCTTCGGCCACCTCCACCGTCTTTCTGGTGGTAGTAGATGTTGATGTTGTGATCCTCTCCATTCACCGGCTTTTCGACGAAAGGCTTCATGAGCGTCACGCCATCAACGCGGATACCGTTGCCCCCGTCGACGACCTCGACCTTCTTTGGCGACGGGTAGCCGCCACCAGTGCCATCAGAAGGACCTAACAGGCTCAAGCCGGTCCTCTCAAAGAGCGATTTGGCGAGGTCGGCATTGCGTAATCGCGGGCCGCCGTCCCGGCTGACTTCGACTCGCTTTGGCGTGGGGACATTCAGCTTATCCAGGATCTGCAGACAGAGACGGCGGTCCCAGAGGATCTGCTGCATGGGCAGGTCGTTGACGCAGAAAGGCTTGCGCAGTCGCGTGTAGGCGATAGCCTTGTCAAGGGGGAATCCATCGGAGAAGAAGGAGATGAGGAAGTCGCAGACAGGCCAGTTCTCCACGTCTTCGTCGAGGATAATCTTGTCTCCGAAGATCTTCACGTCGAACTCGTCAACTAGCTTGCCGAAGATGTTGCGTGCCGGCTTGCTGCGGGCCTTGGACTCGAGGGCACATATGCCGATGACGCCCTTGGTAGGCCTCCGGACTTCCCGCATGTCTCTGCTGCTAGGGCTGCTACTAGCCCCCGTGCTGCCGCTGATGCGTCTCTGGGCGGTTGTGCGGCTTCGTGAGCGGCGTGCGGCGCCTGGAGAGTTCGATGGCGGTTGGGGCGATACTGCCGGGCCGTTTGCATTTGCGTTTGCTGGAGCGGGGCTGTGGGTTGCTTGGTCCTTGGGAAAGAGCAGTTGGGTCGGCGACACCTTCGGGCCCAAACTGCCGTTCTGGCTAGCGGTCGTCACCGATAGCGACGAGGTGGCAGTTGTGGTGCCGTGGGTTGCGTCCATTTTGCCCTCCGGCTCCGAACTTCCAGCGACCGAGCTGGGCCCACTGTGCCCACGAGTGCCGGTGTAGATTGCGGACCCAATCGAGTACAGCGACGAAAACGACATGCGGTTCGACTCTGCATCGGGCTCAGACCGCGATGGACGGTCGCGGTATCCGGTGTCCGGTAGCGCCAGCGACGCGTAAGCCAAGCTTGCGCCGCGGGAAGCTTCCAGCGAGGGCGTCGCCGTGTCTGCTTCGTCGCCGGCGGGGCCATTCCTGAGGTCGACGATGCTGCTGTCGGACGCCTTCGACGGCCGTCTGGAGGGGGGAAACTGGCGGGCGATGGCCTTGCTGGCCGGGGGTGGCATCGACACGCTCGCCCGCTCGACATTTGCGCCGCCCGTCTCGGGCTCGGACGACCGCGCCTTTCTGCTCGCCGACGTCGAGCTGCTGCCCGAGGCGAGCAGGTGTGGTGTTGTCCATGATCGAGTGCTCTCGGCACTAGCCGTGCGGGTGAGCTCCATGGGGTATTGCAGGTGGGGGCGTACAATGAGTGGGATGCCGGAGGTTGCTTTTCCAGTTAAGCGACTTGCACAGGACTTCGCTGCCCATGACGTAGTTGACAGGACAGTTCACAATTGCGCCAGGAATAGGCCAATACAAGCCTCTAGCCGTGTGTTCTTCGCAGCGGCCGATATGAGGGTTAAGCTCTCCGCTGATGCAGATTTACAAGTGTACTGGAAAAAAGTGGGTGGTTGCAGGATCTGCCTGCGTCACGCTGCATTGCCGATCCTAAGTGAAACGAGACGTATCGGAGAATTGCAGTTGCTGGCGGAACCAACAGGCGTCCAATTTGATATGAGTGTCCAGGCAATCGGACATCCCATAGCAAGTTCTATTAAATACTGCCTCGTCTACCTACTCTCTTATACGCACGGTTTCTCTGAAAATAAGCGATTACTTATCCTACAGGCAATGTACCCGTGCTGAGCATATAGAAGCTACAGACTGATATTGATTAAGGTTATAGATATGATGGCTAGTTACAGCTAATTTCGAGCCTGCTTAACTGTGCTGACTGTAGACAATCTCAGGTGCGTATAGCCATTTTAAGTAGAGGCCCTATTCTTAGAGTTCCCTTTTGTATGAGAGCCTACTTCGTGCTTCTAGCCGTTTTCAGAATGTCCACAAAGGTCTGTGGCTGCTGTCTTCCTCCCTTCAGCCCCTCGTTCAACCATCTCTCGCCATCATATCCCCAAGATATCGCTTCTTCATCCTTTCCCCACTCAGTCATACCCATGAGCCCTATTGGCAACTTCCCCCCACCTTCCAAATCAGTATACCCAGCCGGAATTTGCAAACAAGGACAGCCGCAGAAGTTCGCCATCCAAACAAACTCCATGTTCCTTACAGACATGTTGGCATCGCTAACGCCGTACTTCAGATCCACCGGGTCTGCAATGCGCCAACCAGGCAGGGGCGTCGTGGGCGTCACTATGACCATGCCGGGGTGTTCGTCGAATAACGCAGCTAGATGCTTCATGAGTAGTTCACGTAGTCGTTGTGCCAAAAGGTAGTCTGAAGCGAGAGTGTGCCGGCCCACGCTGATGAGAATCTTATTAGCCGGTTGTAGATCGGCTACGGATCCGGGGTGGCCGGCCGCAAGTTCAGTAAGGCACGTAAGGGCATGCGCAATCTGGCCTGCATGAAGAAAAGGTATAGTTATGTCCACGATCTGGTAATCGAGTTGGTCGCGAAAGTAGTCCAAGACGGTTTTGTAGGCGTCCTGCACGACTGGATTGGCCCTATCAACCCATGGTGTATAGACACCAAGCATCTTAATCTTCGGTGGCAGATTAGCTACCAATGGTTTGGAGAAAATGCCAGAAGTCGCGTGTGCTGGATCTGAGGTAGCCATGGCACGGAAGCCGATTTCGATGTCGAGCATGTTAGCGCCCATGGGGCCGATGACACCGCATGAGGCAGCTAAATTTGGGGTTGGAAGGCGAGAGACTCGGCCATGGCTGGTCTTTAGGCCGTATATACCGCAGAAACTTGCTGGAATACGAATACTGGAATGGATTAGAACGGAGACTAGAAAGAGGGTGCGCATGGTGAAGATCAGCTGCTTTAAACAGGTCGGATGAACGCAAAAGGGACGCAAACCATTACTCACCTTCCGCCAGCATCTGCGCCAAGTGCAAGTGGAACTAAACCCGCTCCGACAGAGTATGCACTGCCTCCAGAAGAACCGCCGCAATAGTATCCTTGGTGGTATGGATTCAGGGGAGTGCCATAGGTTGGGTTGTTGTTTGTTGTATCTGGATGTCATATAGGGTTAGTCCTATACGGCCAACGAAGAGGGCTTGGACTGTCGCGTCATCACCGGCGAAGTGCATACCTATACCGAGTTCATGCATACTCGATTTCCCTAGTATGATTGCCCCAGCTTCTACCAGTTTCTTCACACACCAACTGGACTCTGTAGGAGCAGATACTCGTTTGGATCCGAATTTAGTCTCGAGCCCTTCGACATCCACCTCGTCTTTGATCGCTATAGGTACGCCATCAAGAAGACCCCGAGCCGTGCCAGCTTTCCATCGTGCTGTAGAGGCTTCTGCCGCAGCTCTGACCATGTCAACTTGTACTTCAATGAAGGCCGTCGAATGAGGTGTTGGTGCGGAGACATCGCGCCGAACGAGCGGTAGCAATGTCTCAACGATGTCGAGAGGCGTCAGAGCTCCGGAGGCGTAAGCCGCATGATAGTCCGCCACAGATGGAAAGTTACTCCGGCCTGAAGATAGCCGACCGCGTAGGGCGAGGGAAGAGTCGGCGGCGGGAGACGCGTCCACGGCGCATTCGTGGGCGGGGATCACGGTCGGATCGAATCGTGGTTGATGGTTACGAAGTTCAGGTATGTTGCGCAGAAGTGTAAATCCTGCATTCGACCACAGGTAGGCGGACACAGCATTCACCGAGGAGATCCTACATTGTCAGTCAGGTCTCATGAGAACGGAATTCATTAGGCGCGTGCAAAACAAAGCGACACTCACAGGGAGGCTCCATAGTAGAGTTGTAGGCCTCGCACGACGGGGTTCGTAGGCTCGGGCGGGGCTGTGTAGGGTGCTTCCAATAGCTGGGACTGCGGTCGGTTGTAGGAAATCCGTTTGGAAGACGCATCAGGCCGTTGCTCTAGCCCGAGGGTTGCGTGCCCGCTCATTTTCGGCCCTACAGTCTGCTAGATCAGCAGCCATCGAGGGGGAGAAGAGCCCCCACCCCACCCCCACGCACCAGCACCGGCACCCCTGCGGCGATCGGCTTGGCGCGGGGCGTAGCGAGTACACATGCGCGTCGGCTCCGCAAAACTGCAAAGTTTTGTTCGGCGCTGCTCACGCTGCATTCGTCTCAACAACCCACGTCACCATCCTCTCTTGCGGGTTGCACGCGGTAGCTACTTTGGAAATGCCGGCGCCCAAGTTCCCAGAGCGCACTGTTGCTGGCCCAGTAGCGAAGCGGCAGAAGCACGAGGCCAGCCTGGCGAAAGTTTCTGCGCCAGTCGCTCACAGGTCCAAAATCTTCGCACCCTTCCGCGTAAGCTTCTGAAGTCTAGACACGTTTGGCATCGCTAACTATTGCTAGACTGTTGGCCTGGTGTCTCCTACAGATGTTCCATTCACCTCCCTTCCGCTAGGCAAAACCACTTTCCAGATTACCACCTCCGTTGGGCGATCACTGCAAACGTATGATCTGAAGAGAGGCCTGAATCTCGTCTTCATCACGAGGCCGCAAACACCCGAGCTTATCACAGCAACCTTGGCATGGAAGAAAGTTGTATTTGCTGCATGGGGCGGCCGCGGCGCGAAAGGCGCGAGGGGTATATGGTTGTTTCAACGCGGCAAGAAGGCTGGTGAACTCGAGTTACCACGGGGACTTAGCGAGAATATACTACAACTGCTAGTATTTGGAGAATGGGTTGTTGGTTGCTGCTCCACACGCATCGAGGTGTGGAAAGCGAAGACATCGGAGCACTACACCACGCTCCATGGCGCATCGTCGAGTGCTCTCTCCGGGCGCATCACTACTATGCCCACATACCTGAATAAGATCTTTGTTGGTAGAAAAGATGGCTCAGTCGAGATTTGGAACCTAAACACAGCCAAGTTACTGTACACCCTTCTCCCACCAGCGGCTGATTTCGGAGCGGTGACGGCACTGCAATCGACTCCTGCCCTGTCTCTTCTAGCAATCGCCTACGAGTCAGGCCCAGTCGTCATTCACGACGTTCGACTTGATAGAGAGGTGTTGCGGCTGAACACGGGAAGCTCTGGCAAAATGGCAACCACTAGCATCTCGTTTAGAAGCGATGGACTAGGTGCTGGGGAAGATGGCCGTCAGGACGGTGTGATGGCGACCGCGAGTAGAGAGAACGGCGACATCACATTCTGGGATCTGAACAAAGGGGGCCGCAAGATGGGTTCCTTGCACGGAGCGCATAATCCCCCACCGTCCGCAAGCGGTGGGGTTGGAGGTGGCATAAGCAAGGTCGACTTTCTACCGGGCCAATCTGTTCTCGTCTCGAGTGGTTTAGACAATTCTTTAAAGAGCTGGATTTTCGATGAGACGCCCTTTTCGCCCACGCCGCGGATTTTGCATACCCGTGGTGGCCATTCAGCTCCAGTTTCCACCCTCCGCTTTCTTCCTTCAAATTCGGACGGTTCCGATGAAACAGGAAAATGGCTTCTGAGTGCGAGCCAGGACAGGAGTTTGTGGGGCTGGAGTTTGCGCCGTGATGGTCAAAGTATGGAGCTCAGCCAGGGAGCCATTCAAAAAAAGGCTAAGAAGATGGGACTTCTCAACGGAAGTGCATCAGGTTCGAGACTTCATGCTAAATTGGAGGACCTCAAAGCCCCAGCTATCACATGTATAGCGTGCTCTCTCAATCGCGATGGCGGCATGGGTGCGATGCCCGGCGTGACAGGAATCTGGAATAACTCGTCCAAGGCGAAAGGTAAAAAGGGCTCTGAAGCCAACATGTCTGGATGGGAAAGCATAATCACAGGTCATGCCGGGGATAAAACGGCAAGGACATGGTTTTGGGGCCGGAAACGCGCTGGAAGGTGGGCGTTTGATACTGGCGATGGCGCCGAAGTGAAAGTAAGTTCGGTTTTACTGAAGTTTGATGCTCTAGCTGACAGTCTACAGAGCGTGACCCTATCGCCGTGCGGTACTTTCGCACTGATAGGTTCTGCAGGTGGCGCGCTCGACATGTACAATCTTCAATCTGGACAACATCGGCGCAGGTTTCCTGCCCGATTGACCCCATCTGAAGCGAAGAGACTGAAGCTACAGCAGCTACAAGCAGAAGACATGATATTAGACCAAGATACGCAGTCTCCGACCAAGTATAGCAAAGGGCAAGGGAAGCACAAAGGAGCTGTAACTGGCATTGCAGTGGACAGCTTGAATCGAATGGTAATCAGTTGTGGAGACGACGGTAAAGTCAAGGTCAGTTTCAGTAGCGTATGAGACATG
Source organism: Massariosphaeria phaeospora (assembly GCA_011032825.1). Taxonomy (NCBI): domain Eukaryota; kingdom Fungi; phylum Ascomycota; class Dothideomycetes; order Pleosporales; genus Massariosphaeria; species Massariosphaeria phaeospora. Next base: position 113,918 of record JAADJZ010000030.1, on the reverse strand, counting down.
AGTGAACTACTAACGCCTCACCTAGTTCTGGGAATTTGGGACAGGGCTCTTGCTCCATGAAATCGACTGGTACCCGATGACAAAGATCCTTGGTCTCCGCTATCATCGCGCCAGCGACTTGATAGCGTTAAGCTGCGATGATGGTTCGATCCGTGTCATGGACATCGCGACCAAGAAGTTGATCAGAGAGTTATGGGCTTTGCGCTCGCATGGCCAGTTGCAGGTCATCGACTACACATTCTCGAATGACGGTCGATGGATCATATCTGCAGCGTCTGATTCTACCATCAGAGTTTGGGATCTCCCCACGGGACATCTCATCGACGCGATGAGGCTGCCCGGACGATGCACTACCGTCGCGTTCTCGCCTACGGGAGAGTTTCTCGCTACAGCGCTAGACAACGAAGTAGGTGTCCATGTTTGGACTAATCGAACACTATTCACACACGTCTCGACTCGCCAAATATCCGAAGATGAGGTTGTTGCGATCACCGCCCCTACAGCCTCGGGGGAAGGAGGCGAAGCTGTTATTGAAGCGGCTGCTGAAAATGAACCGCGAGAGCAGGAAGATGATATAATGGTTCCGGTGATGGATCAGCTCAGCGCTCGCATCACGACACTTAGTCTCGTACCTAAGTCGAGGTGGCAGACGCTCCTTCATCTCGATGTCATCCGTGCGCGTAACAAGCCGAAAGAAGCCCCCAAAGCGCCAGAGAAGGCGCCTTTCTTCCTACCTTCGCTGTCACAGAACCCGTCTTCCGCCACCGAATCGAATACTATTGTATCTCTCGAGCCCAAACCCACATCACGCATATCAAGCTCTACGTTAGCATCGAAGTCAGCGGCCTCGTCATCGACCAACGAGTTTACGCGACTACTTGCCGATGCTGCCAAATCCGAGGATTACATACCAGTGTTGTCCTTTCTCTCATCTCTTCCACCTTCGGCCGCCGACGTCGCAATTCGTACGCTAGACACTAAGGCGCCTTATGTGGAGCTGCGGACCTTCATTCACGCTCTGGTGGAGAGGCTGAGAGAACGGAAAGACTACGAGCTTGTGCAGGCATGGATGAGCGTGTTTCTGAAGTTGCACGGCGATGTGGTCGTTCGGAACGGAGACCTAGTGCAGGAGCTGAGGAAGTGGCAAGAGGAAGCAAAACGGGAAAGAGAACGAGTCGGCGGCTTGGTGGGTTACAGTGTTGGCGTTGTGGGATGGGTCAGGAGTGCGAGGTAAAAGCTGTCGATTTTTAACGATGTATATCATCTCGATGTAGTGGTGACATAGCGGCTAGATGCTGGCTAGGATGTCCACACAGCATATGTACGCTCTTGTCTTTCGGCTTCTTCGACAGAGGGATCAAGTGTGTGCTATGTGTACGTGCAAGAGTTGTACTTAGAAACACGTCCCCTCGGCTCGACTCAGGATGGCCTAGCCTAGCGCTAGCGTGGCATTTGTCATTCGTTGCCTCGTCAAAGTGTCCTCTGTCGACTATCGGCTTCCCTTTTGGACGATTCATACACCACCGTGCATCCATAGATACCTATCTGTACCTTCCCTGTCGCGCCGAATCCCCCCACCTTCGCCTCCCCTTGCCGAGGCATCCTTCTATCTGCACCTTATCCTTGGCTGTCAAAGATGCGCGCGGCATGGACGCGACCGGTAGCCATGAAGCCGGCCGTAGAGGGAGCCGCAAGTCTACAAAGCGGCAGTTCATGTTCATCGATTCTACTAGCCATGGGACGAACGCCAAGCCCGACAAGACCGTGAGGTCTTTCGTGATGCACCAAGCCCGGAGACAAAAGCCGTGGAGCACTCGACAGAAGAACCCACCGAGCCCGAGTCCGGACGTGGATGCATTACCTAGTATTGGTAGCAGTCGGCCCTACACGACCTTCTCATTGAGCCATGGCAGCTCGTGCAAAGTGCCCTACTGCACGGGGGATCGCTGCCACTACCCACATGTACATACATCGCTGACGAGACAGGAAGGGTTTTCTCTTGGGGTGCTGGATCCCTTCCAGAGCCTACCAGTACGGACAGATGAAAAGACGAGCGCACTCATTGACCATTGTAAGCCTGCTGATGGTTAGTATGCTGTTCGTCGTATTGAATGGCGCCTGTAGTTGTGAAAGTCGTCTCGCCCCGTCTGCTCCCTGTGGATCTTCACCAATCAGCCGCAGGTTCGACCATGAAATGGTTCGCCAACTCGTTACAGAACACGACGAGCGCACCCTTCACATACGCAGTGCTCGCTGCCAGTGCGCTCCAACTGCAAGCATTGGGTGCTACCAACCGCTACAATGTGCTCAAGTACAAGGCACAGGCAATTTCGGAGATCAACACGCTTCTCTCAGACCCCCAAACGAGTATCGACGACAACAACATTACCGCTGTGTTTATGCTTCTGTGTCTCGAGGAGAGCCAACTTGCACCGGGCAAGGATCATGACGACTCCGAGTGGAGCGAGATGCAAAGAGCAATACATCTCAATGGTCTCCGAACTATGATAGAGCAGAGAGGCGGTCTTTCTGCACTACATTCGAATAGATGCCTGCAGGTCTTTGTTCTAATGTAAGCTCGCTGACGGCCTATTCCTTCATACCAAAACCCCTTTCATCCTTGATCTGTGCCGCATACATGTCAGTCTTGGCGAGATATCACTTTTCGGCCCGATTTTCTTCGCCTCTGCTGTGCCTTATTGACCAATGGCCTTCTAATTCGTCGGTTTTGTCTGTCCAGTGCTTGTTGGGCCTATGGTTGCAGTCTGAACTCCGGGAAGCTGCGTACATTATACGCCATCCATCGTTCCGGTCACCGCTAACATGCGGATATAGGCACAGCATTGCGCACTCAGTCTCGACCTTCCAACGGCCCTACGCCACAATTCTGGGCATCAACGGCGCTGCCCAAAAGTATGACATCCCCTCCTTCCGAACCCGCCCCTCTTCGGCTCACGTTCTAGGTCTATTCCGAGACCTAAAGCTTGATGCCGATCTACTGGACATAATAGATGACATAACTGTATTCGTCGGCGATATCTCATCCTGGTTTAAGGACCCCACATGTCTATTCGACCCCATCGAACTACAAAAGCATGGCTGTCTACTAATGTACCGACTGTTTGACTGGTATAGCAAAGACGAGGACTCCAACGGCGACACATCAAGAACCAAAGACACACGACACACGGATAGCCCTATAGATGCAAGCATTAGCCTCGCCCTCCTCATCTTCCTCACCAGGACCGCCCAACCCTTGGACCCCTCCTATCGTTCCATAATCCTCACCACCGTTCGTAAACTCCGCGCCGCTTTAACCACAGGCTCTAGCTTCCGCTGGGCCAAATCTCCCGATCTGCTCCTCTGGACGCTTACCATGGGCGCGCTCGCAGCACAAGGCTCCACCGAAGCCAAGTTCTTCACCAAATACTGTGAAGTAGCATTTGCGGATGCAGGGGTTGGGGTTATGTCAAACGCGGATAACTTACTAAAGAGATTGGGGAAATGCTTGTGGATTCCGATGGTGTTTGATGATGAGGTTAGGGCGCTTTTGACGTTGATAGGTGTCGGGAAGCAGGAAGAGGCGGGTCAGGTGCTGCAGAAGGACGAACTGGCTACTGAGGAGTTGAAGGAGAATGAGGTTGTTGGGCTCCTGACAAGCCATCGGTTCTTTCCGGATAGGTCAGTTTGATGAGTAGGTTGACAGTTCGGAATCAGAATCTGGCTCGGATCGCTTCACGAGCTGGGGAATATCGGAAGTAGCACTACCACAGTATTTTAGACCGGAGGCATCCGATTATGATTTTTAAAAAGCGCCAAATACACAAATGGAAGCAGAGAGTTCCTCATACCCCATTACACATAACTAGATCTTGTTGATAGAAACTCTTCTCTTCATAATACAAGCATATCTCTCTATGTTCCCCCACTCTGGTTCTGTAGAGCTTTGGAATCGCAAGTCCATAGACGCAGACTCTACAAACAATACCGCGTCCAGCACTTGATCAAAGAAAACCCGTTGCGTACACTTTTCATAACATGTTTTCCCCGGGAGCTTGTAGATCGTCGGCATCCACAGAGATACGAAACGTCCGACTGCCAGAGCCGCCGCTACCCGTCCTCCATATTTTGGCAGAAAAGCCTCGACACGCCAAGAACTTTTTGCAATCACGATCCATGCGGAAATCTCGACGTCAGGATTATCATAGCGTTGGAAGGGTCTTTTTTCTCCCCTCCAGTTCAGTTCAGTTTGCTCCACCTCATACCGAGTGGATTTGTCAACCACGCATTACAAAGGCAACCTACCTACACTAGCAGGTATGACACGCACGGCACGCACCCACACGCCTCGCTACCCACGGGTTCGGCGAAAACTCAGTCGTTGAGTTTTTCTTTTCTGCCAGGGGCCCAGTGTATTATATCATCTACCTAGCTCTAACGCCAGCTCAGCTCGGCGCAGTACTCTTAAGCCCGGTATCCACACGACGTGCGAGAAGAAGATCATGATGCCGTCTTTTTTCGTTCTCGTACACATACATGCCCAGAAGGATTCGTCCACCAACAGTAACGTTAGTCCATGCACCGTATCTGGCGTATCCAGCGTATCCAGCAACTCCGCACGAAGACCCGATGCTCCGACCGTCCGCTGTCCCGCCCACCTACCGGTAGCCGCGGGGATAATCGGGCTTGGAAGGTGGGGCAGGCGCGGGACGGAGGAACGGCGGTTGATGGATCTACTACGCGGGCTCGGTTGATGTGAGCACCGACCGCGCGGGTGGAGTTGGGGTGGAGTTCCTGTGGCTGGAGACTTGTGAGTTCCGATGATGAATGGGGCCGCGGAGGCTTTCTTTGGAGGATGTTCGGTTTTTGTGTTGGGTTTGGGGGCTTGGTTGGCTGGCCTGTGGTTGCTTGTTGGATTGTGATACTCTGCAGGACGGCTGCCTGCTCGAGGAACGAACCCTGGCGGATTACCTATCAGTCGTGAAAATGCGGAGATGGCGTTCTAGTCGGAACTCCACGATAGCGTAGGGCTAATGCGGACGACGTGAAGAATGCCATATTTGATCATAGGGGAGCTGATCGACACTCCTTATTCAGACCGATCAACAGTATCTAGTCGCTAGTACAGAGTAGAACAACTGATAACGCTCCTCGTTAAATCCGTGGATTTATCAGACACAATTGACATGCACCACTCTCTAGGGTCGCCATATTAACCCGCGATGTAATGGACAAGGCGTACTCAATTACTCATCCCTAAGCCCAAATAGGCAAATTATGCGGCCCAGCGATCATCCTCCCAGCACGGGTTGCAGCAACGAATTGTTAACTGCTTTTGATATTTATTGTAGCAGATATTTGAAATGAACGGGACATGACCACAGTGAGATTGTACTGTATTGAGCCACGTTGAATTCAAAGTTTCGAGACAGGACAGGGTCCAGCCAGATGCTCGCCTCCAGCAGATTGCGCAAGGTTGGAACGGAGCTGGGGGCTGTCTTCTTTGTCTTTCCCTCAGCTGTGCCTGAAGGTTGAGGCGTTTGCTTCATTACCTGTTTTGAGTTAAAGTAGGTGGTAGAGACAGGAGGCTGAGAAGACCAGTGGATCGAGCGCGAGGTCCAGAATGTAGGTAGGTAAGTAACAACCTTGGAAGAACGGCCAGCGCAGGCCACGGCGGGCGGTCTGAGCCATGCCAGCGCATCGTCAACTCGTCAACTCATCAGCGTCCGGACAAGAATCAATGCATGTGCGCGCATGTCGAAACCAAACAAATCTGCCCCTTACTCTCTCTCCGCGCCAGGAACCCGTGGAATGGGATAATAATTACGCCGTCTTGGAGCTGGGGCGGAGCGGGATAACTAACTAGAAGGCCTGTTCCTGGCGTTCGACGAGCGAAACTGCCAGCGGTGGTTGGGATTGATGACGCCTAGACAAACTGGTACTTGTATGCGCCTGTGGAAACGAACCCAGACAGCGGGCATGAAACTATAGTCGTTTGTGCTTGGGATTGGATTTCGCGGTGGTCCTCGCCGCAACGAAGGAAGGCTGGTGTCCAAGTCCGCGAGGTCAAATCGCATCCATGAATGATGCCTGCGCCTGGCACAGTGTTTCCAGATCTGTTTCCGCCCTTTGTTTCGCAGCGCGCGGCCGTAGTTCGTGCGCGCGTGCTGTGCTGTGCTGTGCCGGTATCGGTGTCGGTGTCAAACAAGATGGTCGCCAGTGTGTGCCTGCAGTGCAGTGGCAGTTTGTTGTCTCATCAGCATCCATGCATTCGTCGCTCGGCCTTTTGTTATGTCTCTCGGACGAAGAGCGCGCGCTGCGTGGCCGGAGCCTGATAAATCCCGAGTTCACCGGATCTAAAGAGGCCGGGTGGCCCGGCAGGAACGCGAGGACGCGAGGACGCGAGGACGCGAGGCCACGAAGCCACGAGGCCTAGTTGTCCAAGCGACCAGTCCAGTTTAACGAGGCAAGGCAGCCGCGGATTTATTACTCGCGTTCGCGTTCGTGGAGTCGTACGTATGCCTTATCCGCAGCACACTCTGTAGGAGCGGATGCGGGGTTTGTTGAAATCCGTCCAACCTTCAGCCTTGCGAGCGCCGGAGGAAACCCACCATGGCGGATCGAGCAGGGATCACATGCACAAGCCAAAAGTCGGTGGGCACCATCCCATGTGCATGGTGCATGCGCTGAGTCTGTAGCGATAAGCAAATGTTGCAGCCATCACATGTGCATCAATATAGGCAAGAAGAAAGTGGGTGTTGGCGAAATGATTCTGTTTGATTTCGTGCTACCTAGGGAGTCTCGACCACCATGGTGTGGGAGATCTCGAACCATCCTGGCAAACCATCCTGTGATTTCAATCCGCTGTCCTCTCAACATTCCGTCCCAACAGTTCTGAGTAGAGTAGTATGTACCGACTTCATCGCGGGCTTTGTGCCGCGGAATGTCCAAAGTGTCCTCCGTAGACAAAAGAAAATGTGTGATATCATGCTTCAGAATGCAACGCTGAAAAGACTCGCTCGCTGGAAATGCTCGATCAAAAACAAATTGAAGGTCGGTCGGGGCGGCGCGGCCTAATAGCTTGTGATGAGCGGAGCGGTCGATTCTGGTATGAAATAGCCCTCGATGTAGGCGGGCTGGTCCTTTGCATCGTAGAAACTTGATGTGAGCATGGCCTCCTTTTGTGAGAATTCCATTGTCGGTTGAGGTGGTGATACAGGAGGCGATTCGTCTTCGGAGTCTTCTTCGTAGACGAGCTCGGGTGGGGACTGCGATGGCACGCGAGTAAGAGCGAGATCTTCGTCGTCCTCCAGATCGTCGTAAAAGTCCTCGTCGTCGTCGACCTCGGTGGTGGTGATTTGTACTGGCGATTGGGGGACGCGGCGGGGAGCAGCAATCATGTCGAAGTCGCCATCCTCATCGTAGTCGGAGTCGGAGTCGGAGCCCGAGTCGGAAGAGTCGTCGTCCATCTCTGGCTCCTCGGCAAAGCTGTCTGCCCACTGGATGTGCCGTGATGTATGCGTCTTGGTCGCCTGGCGGACGGTGCTGTTGAACCACTCCTCCTGCTTCTTCTCCGCGTCAGCGAGCTCGAGCATCAGGCCGTCGAGCAGGTTGGCGTGCCCGACGAGAAGGCGGAGGTCGTGGTCGGCTCGGGAGGCCTCCCTGCCCAGCTTGGAGCGGGCCGAGGCGGCAATGTAGTAGGTTTGGGTGAGAGACATCTTCTGCTTCTTCTGGGGGGGTGAAGAGACAAAGTGCGAGCGGGTCGTCTCGGCGGAGAAGGGCTCGAAGTGACTTTGAAGTCGGAGGTGGGAAGGCATCTTTATTGATGTGCAGTAAAAAAGGTATGCCTAGAAGGTGAGTCAGTAAGGCAATGACTGGAAGCCTGGTAGGCGAGACGAGGCAGCGACGTACCTGGGTGGAGCAGCCAATGGGAGGACAGGGATGCGAGGCGATGGCGTGGTCGATGCGGTGTGCTGTCGACGAAGTTGTGTGAAGACGTGGGTGAAGATGTTGAGAGTGGGGAGCTGGTCTGAGGAGTGGCTTGTGTTTGTGTGTGGTTTGCTGGGCTGGATGAGAGTGAGGCCTGAAACGGGCGGAGCGTCTTTCTTTATGTTTCCTGGATGACGGCCAGCTTGCGCGTGGCCGCTGGAGTTTACAACAGCCCCGATCCGAGTCACCGCCTGCAGGCTGGCAGGCCGACAGACCGCTTCGAAAGGAACAGGGGCAGGGGGACGGGACAGTGGACAGTCACGTAGCTCCGCTAGACCCGCCCGCCGGTCGTTGGCAGCCTGCACACAGTAATCAACGACGAGCGCGCTCGGCCCCGAACAAAGCCATGCCAGCCCATGCCTGGGAACCATCGCGACGGCGGCCTCGGGGATTACAGTCAGTTACCCCCGCGCAGCATTCATGCCTGCGCATATGCCATAACGACACGCTAGACGACGCTGCACACGCCCGCCCTTTTTGTCCGCCTCTTGCAGCTGCTTGCTCATGACTATGAAGCGCATCATCACATTCTCGCATTTTCGGCGGCTGCATGACGGTGACTCGTCCGCCCGCGTCCGCCCCAGAGAGTCCTACGTGTGTGCGTTGCAGGATGGAGCAGCTGCAACTCGGCTGCCTGGGCGGGACAGTGGAGACTCGAGAGAAGCCTTACGTGTGCTGGCGGGACTGGGTAAGGCATGCGACGACAGCTGTGGCTTTGTCGTCCTCAGCTGGCTGGTTGGACGTGGGCGGTGGAGGCTGAGAGCCCGAGACGGCCGGCCAGCTCTGCCTACCGCCCGTATCGGCCGCACCGCGAACGACGGGGTACGAAGCAGCACCGTGTACCGTGCACCATGTAGGTACGCTTGAGCGCGTACCGTCTGTGTACGTACATATTTGAATTTTGGCCCGTTTGGGGCTGTAACGCGACGCCTCTAACAGTGGACAGCTCGCTCTTGAGGCCTCTATCCAGGACCTGAAGTCGAGGTCGTTGACTATGGAGACGGGCATGCGCAACCAAATTCGTTACGGTGCCATCATTTTTCACCGTCGTATCAACTCGCTTGTCGCCGTCCTGTTCCCAGCTGCAGCTTTCTTTGTCCCTAGAACAGCGCATCGTGGTTGTGCCGAGGGGTTCTCGGGCACTCGGACGAACGTTTGCATCGCGAGGCCGACCCTCCTACAAGGGTAGATCTACTTCCAAGCCTCCCGCGCGGATTCGCGAGGTGCCTCCCACTCCAGATCGGACGAACGAACCTTGGAAACGGGCGCGCGGCCACGGACACTTATCGCTCCGAGGGCGCGAACCAACCCGTACGACGACCGTCGTCCAGCCACCTCATGTGTCCCGTCATCCTTTTCTGCATGTGGGCAATGTCATCATCTGCCATCAGGACTGATCACACAAAACCCCATGATTCCCTCGCCTTGTCCTTGGAAATTTCCCCGCTAAGATTACCAACTCTCCATCGATAATCTACAGGGCTGCCGCTCCTGCGCTGCTGATTGGCTTACGGGCGCATGCTTTGTCCTGTCTGCTTAGAAAGGGACATCTGACAAATTCCCACTTTCTAATGTCCTGCAGGGTGGTACTCCGTACGCCAGGCTTAACAATACAGCCGATGACTGATTATACTCTCGAGCCTGTACCTCATCATGCTTGGGTTGTGATGCTCCAGCTCTGGTGGTATCGCACGCCATCTCAAGCTACCAGTTAAGAGGTTGGATAAAGAGACGACACGAAGATGCTGCTGCGGATGAACCGCCTCTAGAAAGCTTCCCTATCTATCGTCTATTTCCGTTGTGGTCCGGTCCCTGACCCCGTACCTCGATAAAGTGCAACCCCAGCTCACCCAAGCCACAAGCCTTCCAAAGGGCGGACATGTACGGAGTACTCGATCACTCCGCCGCTTTTCCGCTGCGCTGGAGCCGTAGCGAATGCAACAGGCGTTCGCAATAATGGCTGAACTTGCCCGATCCAGCAAGTCCTTGGATGCTGGCGTTTACTCAGCTGGCTACCGCATCAGCGCTGCACGATTTCAGCCATACATAGCACAGCCCTATGCTACCATCCCTTTGTCTAGGGTCGCACAGCAGCAAGGAGGAAATTAAGCGGAGGACACTCCAGCTCTCACCGCTGAAGCTGTGCGAGGCACGCAGCCTCACCGTCTCCATCTATATGCAGGGCGCGCGACCCACAGTGATGCATAAAAGCATTGCAACTGCAGAATGGACCCGTTGACCGCAACAACAAAAATGGCACCGCGTTCCAGTCCTGCGTGCATGGCTGTGGCATGCAGGAAGAAATTCTCGGAGTCATATCCGTTGTGGCTTTGCACACCAAATATCAATTTCGACTCATTATTACACACGGCCACAGTCGGCCTAGAAATCCGAATTCTTCGCTAACTAGCCTTAGACATTCTGCAAGAGAGTTCTTGTGTTCCACAGCTTACAATATCTCCACTGAACACGGTGCACGTTATCGTTTGCCGTATTCGAATGAACGCAATGCTGTCCGTCCTTTGTCATCCGATAGCCGAGTCTACTCTATCACTAAGCGCTTCTCGACCTGTTTGTTATTCATCCCATTGGCTTTCAGTCCTCGAAGCGCGATGTTTAAGTAGTTCTGAGGTGCCCAAGCAACCAACCATCCGAACTGAATAACAGTTCGTGCGGATTGCAGGCCGGGTGGTCCATCGGGTAGAGCTGAGTTGAGCTGGGGGCCTGTCTCAGTAAGAAGCTTAAAAATGCTTGAGCGAGCTTGAAAGCTGGATATCTACTGCTGACGAGAATGGCATCGTGTTTGTTATCAACGCTTACCATTGACTTGGGTTCTAGACTGTTTCCTCCCTGCGGTAGCGGGCCTTCCTTACGAACTGTCGGACCGCACGCCGAGGGCCTAATCGACGCATATGCATAAGATGACCATGCCGTGCAGTCTTCCACGCATGTAGTGGCGCGGTATTCCCATTCTCACCTAGAGTAAAGCTTCATTACTTATTATGGTACAAATCGAGACGGCAAGCAGGGCTTCCGACTAAGCAGTGGCCAGCCAAGCAGAAACAGTTGGGCTTTGCAAGAGTAGGGATTCAATCTCTTCGGCGCGTTTCCTCACTGCTATATACCACCCACTGGACTGAGATGCCCATCGGGTTACGCTTTCCAATCTCCATGAGTAGGCATCCGGAGCTGGAGACCGTCTAGCATGTCATGAAAATACAACGTATAAGATGGACGCGTGGAACTTCACTATTGCCAAAATCACGCGGTTATATTTCCCAGCCAACCAATAAGAAGAGTCCAGGCTATAACCCTCTACGCAATTGAATCTCGACTAGCCGCTATATCAGACTGGAGCATGGCACCGAGCACAACGGCTCAAGATGGATCGGAGCTCTGGAAAGTTACGTACTCACAGATAAGAAATAGTCGAAGTCGTGCGAGCAACTACGTTCCTACTAGTTGATATCCACGGCACTATACTCCAACACACTAACTACGACATGTAACAGTAGAGCCACCTCCTCCAAACTCTCAGCACCTCCGCCATTGGCCTTTGGTCCTTGGAATACCGCTCAGCAGCTCCAGTCCTTCACTGCCACGGAAACCCCCACGAACTTTCCTTTCAACACGTCGTTCACCGCGTCGTTATCCTGTACATCACCATAATTCACTTCCAGCGGAAGACCGACGGACGATAGCACCAGCTGCCGCTTAGACGATGTAGCAGGACCCTTGTCGAGCGAGCAAGCGTACGGACATCGCAAGGCCCTCGATACTCAGCAAGACATGGAGTAGACAACCCCCCTACCCGCTGATCTTGGGAAGCATGGGCGAATTCGATTGTAGAAGGGCGAATTCGATTGTAGAAGCTACATGGGTATGTTATACAAACCGCCATCGTATTGGTTTATTGCGTAACGAACCCGCGTCTTCTAGCAAGATTCCTTGTTCCTGGCGCCTAACAACATCGGGCCATCTGCGCAAAAGACTGGGTCTAGAGACGATAGTGCTTGTTTTGGGGCCATGTGTTAATTCGGACATGCGCGTCTTTGATTCGGCTTCTGATGCGGGCGTCTTGTTTTATCGGCGATTTTGTTACGCCAGTGACACGGTGACACGTGGACGTCATACTCGGCCAAGGTAGAAAGGCTGGATGTAGCTCTTGGGCTTTTACTCTGGATACATTACTCCTACATGTATTTCCCTAAGCTACATTTGTCTACGGGTCGACGTTAAGCCTGCTGGTTGCGGATCAACACGGGTCAACTTGCCAGATGGTATCTAGAATTGTGGATATCATAATAGAAGGTCATGTAGAGTGTAATCCATTGGGCAAGACAGACAAGATATATGTTGACTTGACCAGTTAGGTTGTAGTAGGATTAAACGACCCCGGTCTCTACACACTTTTGCCAACACATGAAAGTCGAGATGGCAACACAGCCTCGCGGACACCTTTTATCGACAGTCCTTACTCTTCGTCATCATCATCATCGTCGTCATCATCGACGACAGGCACCGGCGCGTTAGCCTTCGTAGGCTTAACCTTCCGGTCCTGTTTGGCACCGGGGGGAGCCTTCTTTGTGGCGCCGCTAGCATCTTCATTCTCTTCGTCGTCCTGCTCAGGGGCGTCCTCGTCATCTTCCGCTTCGGAATCTTCCTCGTCTTCCTCATCGTCCTTGCCCCCAGGCTTGGTGATCTTTGTCTTCTTCTTGGGCGCTGATCACGACGTATCAGTTCGGGCGCAGTGGAGATGCGCGGCGCATCGACTTACGAGGAGCTGCCGCCTTCTCCGTTTCATCCTCGTCGTCGAGCGAGGCCTCGGACCCCTCAGAGTCTTCGTATCTATGAGGCACAGCTGTCAGCCTCGTGGTCCTGAGCACCGGCCGCCCGCCTGGCAGGATTCCGGCAAACGAGAGTGAAAACAGGTCGGTCGATTGGCACCCGACATAGCACGGAAAGCACAACTGAGAAAGAGTCGGCTCGGAAACGGTGGCTGATGGCACGAAAGCATCGCTCCGTGGACCAGGCTGACACTGACACTGGGAGAAATGGGCCGGACAGTGGGCACGGAACCAGAGTGCCCAAGACCAGAGCACCAATTGCAAAGGAAGACATCAGACGACGACAAAAAAGACGGATTCGCGGGTATGCGATGGTGTGGTGGTGCACTGGCATGACGTCAAGGGGCTGGTGCTACTTACTCCTCTTCCTCGTCGCTCTCATCGGACGGGAGGGCCTGGAGCTCCTCCTCCTGCTCGGCCTCCTGCTTTCTCTTGCGCGTCGACATCGTGGAGGGGTGGCAGAGGGCAAAGGGCGATGGGTACGGGTAGGTGGAGAAGGGGAGGAGCTGAGCTGAGGTGGGCCAGGAGGGGAGCTCGGGGGGCGGGGACGGGTTGGGCTACGTGCTGTTTGGCGGAGGGCTGGGAGGCGAGCAAGGGACCGGGTGCGCCATGGGAGCCAATGACGATGCGGGTGATGAGGCGGCCCTGCAGGCCACGCCCGGCGCGCAGGACGAGCTCGTCGATGCTGGCAGGGCCGGTGATTACCCGCCGTGGTGCTCTGGCGGGACGCGGAGGGGGTGAGGGTGAGGCTGGAGAGGCAGCTCAGAGCTTGTCATTGTTGCTCCCTTCCCAGTTTCCGCGAGCGAGGGGCAGCGTAGCAGGGACGGTCGCGCGCTTTGCCTCTTGCAGGCTAGCCCCGCGCTCTAACCACGGCGAGCCTAGCGCGCACAGAGCCCCGCCTGGACCTGCAGCGACAAAGCTCCATCCCGCCATGCTCGCGTCTCTGCTTCACCACCTACACAACACCTGCACCTGCACCTGCACTCGCCGTCCGCAAACCCGCCCGCTACAGCGCCGCCGCTCTGCAGCGTCCCTGCCACAGCTGAAGTCGTGCTAACATGCCCGGTACAGCCGTTGCCCCGCGGGTTCCCCGGCTTGCGTCGTTGGGCCGCCCATCCATCTCCGGCTCGACCCCATACACGCCCTACAGAGCAAAGCGGCCGACTGCGCCCGCACCCGCACCACCCCCGAAGGCCGCCGCCGCCGCCACAAAGGACTGCTGCGATACACCAAATATCAGCGTCGACGACAACGGAGGACGGGCATGCCTCGTTTGTGGTACCCTGTTTGAGGCGAGCAACATCACCTCCGAGATCCAGTTCGGCGAGAATGCGATTGGCGGTGCTGTTATTCAAGGTGGCTTCGTTGGAGAAGGCCAGCGCCATGCAAACTCCATGGGCGGCACCATGCGTGGTCTCCACGGCATGGACAGCAGGGAGCAGACTCTGAGGAACATCCACAGTGAAATTCAAAAAGTAAGTGGTCGTGAGTCATAGTCTTGGCCACAATATCCTCTGACGCTCGTCCAGATCAGCAACGCCGTGTTGGTCACCAATGTCGCCATCCAGGAGGCGGCGTTCCGCTGGTATAAGCTTTGCTACAATCAAATCGAAATCAACAAAACACTCCTCCCGGAAGACAAGATTAATTTCATCATTGGACGCCGCACCAGCGTCGTGGTCGCTTGTTGCATCTACCTAGCTTGCAGACAACGACCCGACAATACGCTGATGCTCATCGACCTGGCCGAGCAGATCCAAGTCAACGTCTGGGCTCTGGGTGACGCATACAAGGAACTGTTGAAGAAGCTGCACCAGATTGACCCTGCACAGTGCAGCGGCGGCACCACACTCCAAGAGATCGAGCCTCTGATGCTGAAATATTGTCGTAAACTTGAGTTTGGCACCGACTCGTTCAAGGTCGCCAAGGATGCGTGCGACATCTTGAAACGTATGAGCCGGGAGTGGATGGTTCAGGGACGCCAGCCCGCTGGTATTTGTGGCGCCTGCATCATTCTTGCTGCACGTATGAACAACTGGCGCCGTACCGTTCGGGAGGTGGTTTACGTCGTCAAAGTGGCAGATTCAACCATCAATCAGCGCTTATACGAGTACAGGCGGTCAGCTACCGCGGCATTGACCGTGGAGCAGTTTCGTCAGTACGGACAGGTGTACAAGCTCACGGAACCAGAGAAAGAGGAACTTAGACCCCCGGCTGTCTGGAAGCGTAGAGAGAAGGAAGAGCGAACTGAAGCGCTTAAACGAAAAGCTATTGAAACAGAGGGCGAGGTCGAAGGTCAGACTGAGACTCAGACTGAAGCAGGCCCAAGCAAGAAACGCAAGGTTACACGTGAAAAGGGCAAGAAACGCAAGGTTGTACGTGGAAAGGGCAAGAAGGTGACTTTCCAACCTGGAGCCAGCACGGCAGAACATGGCGAAGGAGCTACCAGCGCAGAAAACGTCCAAGAAGGCGCATCAGATGGCGTAGATCTTGAGGCTCTGAGTGGGGCTACCGACGCCGCGTTGGATAATTTAGCGGAATTCGGGGCAGAGGGAGACGTCTCAAATTCCGACACAGAAGCCGCAGCGTTTATGCCAAAGAAGCGTGGACGACCACCCAAGACCCGAGAACCCATTGTCGTCTCAGAGGAAGATCTGGCAATCGAGGCAGACCTTGAACATGAGATAAAAAATACGATGGCAAGCTGGGACGAGGACGAGGCCAAGCGCAAATTCATGCGTGCTAGCAGACGCGCAGAAGATTTGGCCCGGCAATTCCAACCTAACAACAATATCAACACCTCCGACGAGCTCGAAGAGCACGAATTTGACGATGACCCTGACGTCGCGAATTGCATACTTCCTGAGAAAGAAAGGAAGGCGAAGGCGCGTCTTTGGCTAAGTGAAAATGAGGACTGGCTGCGTGACAATATGAACAAAATTCAGCAGCAGGCCCTCGATGAGGCAATGGGTCTGGCCAAGAAGCCTAAGCAGAAGCGAGTGCGGTCTCAAATGGGTGACCTCAGCGTCCTCGAGGGCCAAGAAGCTGAAAGCGCCGCAGATGCAGCCAGCAAGATGATAAAGAAACGTGCCCCGCATTTCAGTCGAAGCATCAACTACGAAGTGCTGCGTGCCATGGATGGTACATCGAACGGTGGAAGTAGCCGCGGTGCCAGTCCTGCCGGCTCCGGCACCTCTCCACGAGGATTACGGGCTTCTCCTACAGTGCACGCCCGGGCAGCCCAGGTCCCAGTGGTCCAAGTTCAAGATGATGAGGCGGATGGCGAGTACGAGGAGGACGAGGAGTATCCGGCAGGTAACGTGGAAGAGGAGTTCGACGATCCGGCACAGTACCGTGATGATGACGACGTGGGCTTCGACGACGAGTACGACGATTACTAGGATCCGACCCATTCGAACACACTTGCCCAGTTCAGGTCCTTGGAAAAGCATTGGTCTTACTGGAAGTATTTTGAGCGTCCAGATTTTCCTTTCAGGCGCTATGATTTGAAAACATGGAATGGGAACATGAGGCGCGGTACATGCATCAGGCTCATGATGACTAGGATCCGACCCATTCGAACACACTCGCCCAGTTCAGGTCCTGGAAAAGCATTGATCTTACTGGAAGAATTTTGAGCGTCCAGATTTTTCTTTTCAGGCGCTATGATTTGAAAACTTGGAATGGGAACATTGGGCGCGGTACATGCATCGGGCTCTTGCTTCCTTCTACACGGACTGGCGGACAGAATATGCATACAATGGCGATGGTGTCTGATTTTTCCACTCAGCGTTCGGTATACCCTCCGGTCGGTCCCACGCCTCAGCTTGTCAGCGGGCTTTGCATGCATTACATAGCGGAGTCGATCACTTGATTTACCTTGAATAGCAAATACAATTGAGCTTTCATAATAGTGTACCCCACTCCCAAGCGTATACACCTTAGTCCTATCCCCCTCAAGATAGATTCATTTCCCTGCACTTGCAAGCTAGGATGCCGAAAAGCGTGTGATAGGGGATAATGATATTCGTTTGATTACCAGATGCTAGTGTTCACCCTTGCCGTGATTATATCGCCTTGTGTGTCGAATGAAAACAACAACTAAAGAAGTTCTCGATGTGGCTGGCCGTGTAAAAGTTACCCAAATCGGCTGCCGCCGCACAGCGCAAAGGTTCCCGGTCCCCCGAACCATACCTTTTGTGTACAGATTCGATCGATAAACCATTCCCTCGTTACACAACAACATCACGTGTGCCTACACACTCACGCCCTGCATGTTGGGCACTTCTCTAGACCTTTGATCCGCTAAGCATACCCTCCATTCCATCGCCGTCTCCGAGTCCATTCAACGTCCCATCAGCACCCACGCCCGTGTCGTCGCCCTTCCACCCATGACTGAACACTTCGAAGTTGTCATCAACGAGCCACTGCATATCCTCGCTCTCGGGCCTCAGCGTCCGCGCGAGCCCATTGCCAGCCTTGGGGTAGTGTGCAGGTGGATCGGTGTCGTAGCCATCGTCGTACTCGTCGAGTTGATTTCCCGCATTCGGCGCGCTGGTGGAGCTATGGGTTTGATGCGAGCGGATTTCACCTAGCAATTGGGCTTCAGCAGGGTCCATATCCGAAGAGTCGGTAGCCATGTTTTGGGATCGAGGAGTGCCACCTGTAGAGCCGATGCCATTAGGGGGCGAGTTCACGTTCTGGGACGCGACGCCCTGGGGTGTAGGCGGTTGGCGCTGGGGTTGCGCGGCTGCGAGTTGAGAAGGTGCGGTGGTGCCGGGTTCGGGGATAAGGTCGCGGACGTCGGGTGGGAATATAGGGAGCTCTGGATGGCGTATCGTCGAGTGTAAGAGTAGAGATACGAGGCGGGCGTGCGGGAGTGTCGAGAAGTATGCTCGTTTCTGGGGTTGTTAGTGAATGGGCAGTCACGTGGGGTGGGGGGAGACGAACCTCTTCTATGGATAGGCCGTCGCTGGCGGTAAGACCATCTGTGCCTTCTATGACAGCTTGCTTCGACCGCTCGCATGGTCCGCACAGCCACTCCTTCTCTAGCACGTTGACAACTTCATCATCGATTGGTGGATCATGGCAGTATTGATGGTAGGCAGTATTGCAGACGTCGCAGAAAACAATGCGGTTGTTTCCCGGATCCGTACCACGGTGGCAGGTCTTGCACTGTGCGGCGAGGATGGTCTTCGTCGACCTCCTTCGCTTGACACCTGGCGTCGGCTCTGGGATTGTTGGTACGAAGGAGACTGGCTTGTTCACGTTGCGTCCCGACTTGGTTCGGGTCGTCACGGGTGTGTATGATGATGAGATATCAGAGTCGACCTGCGAAAATGTGAGCGCAAGTCCCAACGGCGCCACCACGCCAGGTTCACCGATACTCACGTCACTCTCTACACTCTCGGCCCTCTTCCTCTTTCCGCCCCTACCGCCACCCCGTCCTCGACCGCGCCCTCGTCCCGAACCTCGCGCAGACGCTGGCGTAGCGGTAGTTGCCGGCGATGCACTCGCAGCTCCGAGCGCAGTCTTCAGCGCACTAGGTGTGCCCACTCTCCCACCAGCTTTCCCCCTCTTTCCCGCATTTGGAATGGGGGGCGGGGTCGGCAGCTTATCGCTCGTAACGAAATTCTGGAGCACTTCCTGCTTCTTCGCCTCGAAGGCCGCAGCGCCAGCCGCGACGCCAGTATTGGCCGAGATCCGCTTAAGAATCTCGGCCGTCGAAGCTGAGAACTGGGGATAGCTGGGAGCAGCAGCAGCGCCATTCTGAGCCGGGAAAGATGACGTTTGCGATGACCAGGTGGGAGGCATAGGTGTTCTGGGAGCTGATGCGGCGTGGGACAGATTGGTTGTGCTGTACATGGCGCTTGGGAGGCGATTGGCCGTATCCGGGCGATCCGCTGGCCGCTTGGTGGGATTCATCGTGTGCAGCGGTGGTTCGCGACGGGATGCGCTATGGATAGATGGGTAGGATGCACTGGCGGAGCGTTGGGAGGTAACGGGATGGTAGATATCGCGAAGTTCCCAAGCTTGGCTGGGATCGCTTCGCTTGGCCCGTGATTAATAACGCCTCAGCCACGGAACGCACTCGCACTCTTGCCGCTTGCTTTATCTACATATCTACCAGTCTCTGCCAAACCCGATCACCATAAGCGCCGGCGCGGAAGCAAGACTTCACTGTGCTGCTACCTATTCACAAGGACTTCTCTCCTTTTTCCGCAGCTTCTAAGCTTCTCTGGCTGTGACAAAATGGACTCCTCCACGAAAGCATCTGTAAAATCCAGAGGCAAGACAAAGGTCAACACACCGTTCACAACCAAGCAGATTCAGCCCGCGGGCTAATCTAATATCCAGGCGGCTGAGCTCGAGCGGGTACGGAACAACCAACGACGTTCTCGTGCTAGACGCAGGGACTATATTGAAGAGCTGGAAGAGAGAATCCGCGAATTTGAGTGTTCAGCCAGTCAAAGTGTAGACAATCCAGCAGTTCAGCGACTCAGCAGAGAAAATGACCTGCTGAAACGCCTACTGGCTTCTCTCGGTCTCGGGAACGACTTCCTCAAGTCTTACACTAAGGCTTCCGAGAAATCGAGTGAGTTGTCGGGAACTACAGTCAGGCCAAGTGACAGCCATGCTCAGGATGAACGACATTCATCCGCGGAAGGCATACAGGTACACGACTGTTTGAACGCAAGAGCGGCTTCTATTCTGACCTGTACCAGCCCGACCCCACCCCCAACGCGACTTTCCCAGTGACACCAAGCCAATTAGTCACAGCCGAGTATCGAAAAATAGTAGATTTTCCCAGCTTGGGCACGCTCGATATCCAACAAAGTCCCATTCCAAGTGATGACTCTCTTTGGGGGTTCTCATTAACAGATGATCACCTCAAGGAAACCGCTGAGATTATACAATCGCCAACACAGCCAACAGCTCATGGCATACCCACTTTGTTGATGGATGACTTGCAGGCTACAGAAGTCTCAGAAAACGCTATACCCTTAGACAACACGACACTCTGTTCACTAGCCTTCTCTCTGGTAATGGTCAATAATCGCAAAGGCTACAGCACGACAGAGCTAGACATTCGACTGCGCGCTGGATATCGGCCTGGATCGGAGCCATCTGACGGCTGCCGTATTGAGAACAAGGTTCTGTTCAGTGTATTGGCGGAGATTTTATAATGCATTGGTTCATTTTCCCACATCCATACACACATACGCCGGATCTGCGCATGTAGAATCACGTCATTGCTACTGAGTTCTTGCTACGATGATAACAGATCTGCGCTACATGAACAAGCTGCCACACTAAACCAAGTTCCTCGTATTGTAGACCCTCGATACGATGCCAAGACTGTGCTGGATGGTGACACACCGAGGTGACATACCATTAAACCAGATGACGTTCTGTAATAACATACGAACAGTACTAACATACCGATGGAGGGATCCATTCTTGAGCGGGGTAATCATAATTAGCAGATAAATAATATATATAGCTACATCCACAACACCGCTCTCACAACTAAGCCTCAAATCTCCTTTCACCTACACTAACTATCCACATTTTACTTCTAAACAATGGATACCCAGAACATCTACCAAAAAGTCCAAGACCACTACGGCTCCCTCGCGCGCGCCGAAAACTCTACCCACTACAGCGCCATCGCCAAAGCCTTCGGCTACTCCGAAGACGAGCTGAACAGTATCCCAAAAGATGCGAACCTGGGAGTAAGCTGCGGCAATCCCCTAGCAACTGCTAGCCTCCGTGAAGTAAGCGCACATCCTCACACTCGTTAGCCAAGACTTATCTTGTACATGTAGGGTGAAACGGTCGTTGATTTGGGCAGCGGCGCCGGCTTCGACATCTTCCTCGCTGCGAAGAAAGTCGGGCCGCAAGGACGAGCTATTGGTGTCGACATGAACAAAGTCAGCCTCCAGTTTCCCTACATATACGGTCTGCTCTCGACTTACTCGTGCAAACCATTTAGGACATGCTCGCCCGTGCCCACGCCAACCTGGCCAAAACCCCCGACGCCAAACACATATCCTTCCTCGAAGCAAACATCACATCCATCCCACTCCCCAACGGTACCGCAGACTGCATCATCTCCAACTGCGTTGTTAATTTGGTACCCGAGCTTGAGAAGCCAGCTGTGTTTGCGGAGATGGCGCGCCTGCTGAAGCCGGGTGGTAGAGTTGCCATTTCGGATATCCTAGCGAAGAAACCGTTGGATGAGGACTTGAGGCAGAGTATGGCGTTGTATGTTGGATGTGTGGCTGGAGCGAGTATGAGGGAGGAGTATGTGAGGTGGTTAGAGGGGAACGGATTTGAAGGTGAGTTCTCTTTCCAGGCTATGCGGTGTTTCGTTTCCCTGCTTATGGAAATGACCTGCTGACAGTTTCTAGATATTGTCGTTGTGGACGCTGAGAGCGATCTCAATGTTTACATTGACATGGCTAAAGAGAATACTGGAGACAGTGCTGGGTGCTGTGCACCGATCAACAAGGATATCTCCTCGTCCAATTCGCCGGTGAGTATAAATAATTCATTCAAACCACTACCTTACGGCCGCTAATCCAAGGATAGGATACTAAGCATGCTGACATTAGCCTTGCGGACATTAATCTTAATGACTGGGCGGGTGAGTGGTATTCTGCTCGCATATTTCTCATGCTAATTCTCCATAGGATCGTTCAAGATCTTCGCGGTGAAGGGTGCCCATTTCTCGTAGTGTCCAAGTGCTTGATGCAGGCAGTGCACATACAATCGGAATAAGGTGACACACATCTATGGTAGTCTAGATATCGTATTACCAAGTAGCTAAGCCACTACACCTTCAACTCGAAGTCCACTTATCTCTTCTTTGCTCATACCTAATGTATCACTGAGGACCTCATCGGTATGCTGGCCGAGTATGGGCGGCGGCATTCGGATACTAGGTTTAGATGACGACCACTTGACGGGAGTATTGACTAGCTTCATAGGTCCACAAGCGGGGTGCTCTACCTCTTTGACCATCCCACGGGCAAGAACTAGGCTAGATTAGTATATTCATAGTAATTGGAGATGGAGAAAATACCGTGCTCGTGGGTCAGGGTTGACTGAATGTCATTGATAGCAGCGTATGCTTCCGTTTGTTAGATCAGCCTGTCAAAACTGCAGAGTATTACTCACGCATTCCACAGCCTTCTAAAACCTTGAGCCACTCGTGAGTAGTCTTCTTGCGCGTTTCATGTTCAATCAGCTCTTCTAGAGTGCCTCTATTCTGAACCCGAAGGGCATTGGTGTTGAATCTTGCGTCGGTTATCCACTCTGGTTTTCCAAGTCTTGTGCATAGGACGCCGTAGAGACGATCATTGCCTCCACCGAGCAGTATATCACCATCAAATGTTTTGAAAGCTTTGTAAGGGACGATCGATGCTTCTAGAGGTAAGTTACTGCTTGATGACGGGGGTAGGTAGACCAACGATGCGATGTGCCCCATCTTCCTGTGTCTGGTTTCCCACTGATCAAAGCCGAGCTTGCGATATTAGCAAGTGTCGCTACCTGGCAGTCACTGAGGGCAACGTCAATATGCTGACCCTTACCGGACTTGATTCGGCTGAGAAGGGCGGCCATGATCGAGTTGGAAGTGTACAGTCCCGTGGTCAAATCGGTAACTGCTACGCCGACTTTGACTGGAGGCCCATCTCTAGTGCCGGTAATATGCATGAGGCCGAATTCCCTAAAACTTTCAGCATCTTCTACATAGGCTTGGTCGTATAACACACGCTTCAACCATTACGTCGTAGCCTGCTCGATCGCTATACGGCCCTGTCTGGCCGTATCCAGTAATACTGGCATAAATCAGACCAGGGTTGATTTGTGAGAGGGTCTTATAGTCCATGGCGTATTTTTCCAATGCTCCGGGCAGGTAGTTCTCAACGAGTACGTCACTGTCTTTCACGAGTCGGTGTAGGATGTCAACACCTGCGGGATGGGCGAAGGAAAGACCCAATGAACGCTTGTTTCGGTTCACCTAGACAATATTAATCGAAAATGGAAGCTGCTTGTAGTAGAGACCAACAGCAAGATAGTAAGCACTTTCTCCTGGTCCTTCTTTATCCTCGTCTATGTATCTCGCATAAGGGGGTCCCCATGCTCGAGTGTCGTCTGTTGAAGGGCCATCAGAATTCGTCATCGAGTAAAGTTATGTGTTGAACCTCACCTCCCCGAGTGGGATGCTCGATCTTGATAACATCCGCCCTAAGAAGAGCGTCAATTGATGTCTTGAGGGGCAGCCAAACATGGAGATGTTGAGCCGTCACCGCCGTTACCGAACTCGTTGCTGATCGAGATAGCCTTGATCACGCTCTACTAGCCCTGTCAAAGCATTACTTCGTATGCTAGCTACGATGTTGTTTGTAAGGTAGTGCTAATATTTTTAGCTCTTCCTGATATCTCTTATACTGTCAAGAGGTTCGCGTCTAGGGTTTATCTCGATCGTGCAGGAATTCGGTATTGGGGTGTCGTGGGTTATGTATCGCGTACCCAAGGTCGCCTAATATCTGCGTGCAATATGGCTGTGCACAGATCAGAAGGTGCTGTTTCGAGTCTCTTGGTTTCTACTGACACCGGCGAGCACTCTTGTCATATCTAGGACTTTGATGCCGGCCAGAGGTAGAGATGCCGCATCACCGCTCGAGACTGCTGCTGCTGTCGCCATCCGTCTACAAAAACTGCTGTAAGGCCAATTGGACTTAACAGAGCGAATTGTCGCTTTGGTAACGTGGCGTGATAATTTTGATGCAGGAATTGCCATGGTGAGTGTGTGAGATGGTGTCATGAAGGAGCAAGCCCCGCGGTTCCGAGTGCGATCTCTCCAGGGGCGCCCCACTACCACAGATTGTCCAATGGCGCGCCCTGGCATTGCTTGGTGTGCTATATACTATATACAACAGGCTTCTATCAAACGGAGGTAGAACTCTTTGCATCTTGCTATAATCTCCCACTCAGCCTAGAGGAGATCGCGTAGTCGGTCTTGTGTCGCGTAGTCGGTATTGCAACGGGTAATGACTGACTATCGTCACCAAGGATGCCAACCCGCCGGGT
The DNA here is from genome assembly GCA_011032825.1 of Massariosphaeria phaeospora. Classification (NCBI taxonomy): domain Eukaryota; kingdom Fungi; phylum Ascomycota; class Dothideomycetes; order Pleosporales; genus Massariosphaeria; species Massariosphaeria phaeospora. Next base: position 89,982 of record JAADJZ010000030.1, on the reverse strand, counting down.
CAACGTAGAGCCTGTTGAACCATCCTGACCTCCCAGCAACGCTGCTTGGCTCCTCACGAGGCTGGCGTTTGTGCGTCTTTGATGCCTGACGTGAGAGCAGCAGGGTGGTTGGGCGACTAGTGGCGCAACAAAGTGAGGCGCAGCCCTGTCATTTCGCCCAATATATATATCAGGTCTCCTGAACGACATACCTACCCGCTCCATTGATGTTCAGATGCCTTTTCGTCCCTAAAACTGGATGCTTTTAGTGCGCCTACTGGGGGCGTCGTTGCCTGGAAGGTGCATGAAGTACTCCATCATTCTCGCTATCGACGGCCATTTAATTGGTGTATCCAGCCGATGCCGTGCATCGGCTTCTTAGCTGTTCTCTGCCTCTCTGGTTAGCCAGGCTCTCCAAGCTTACGGTACAGGTCTACGAATTGTTGACAGCGCAGTAGGTTCTAGGCAGAAACTCTCTCTTGCCGTCAGCAGTCGAAGATCTTGACGACACGGCTGCAGCACTCAACTGCAAAGCCGTATGCGGCCACATGCACGGTAGCCAGGTTCTACAAACTGCTTCCAAGTTCGTAATGCGCCGCCCAGCCACCGTGCCGCACACGATGAAGCTCCGGCGAGAGCTGGATGTGCTGGCGTCTGTTATATGCAGCATACATGGCAGTCCACAGAATTCGAAAGTACGCAAGATGCAGCCCAGATGGAGCAGAGTTTTCAAGTTTGGGGGCCAGACGTGTATAGACAGACGAATTGCAAAGAGGAGGATGGAGGCTACGGATGAGGTGCAGATTTTATAAGTGGTTTTAGTCGGCATAATCTATTCCCTGCCGCCGCCTGCTGAACCTCGACACGTCAAGCCGGCCGACCTTAAGGCGCACAACGCCAGTTCGACATCAGACACTCGTTTCCCCAGCCTTGTCGCTGGCCTGCTGGTTTTGCTCTCACGACACCTCGTTCCGCACCATCGAAGCATGCGAGAAGCGCCCCTCCCTTTGCTCGTCTGAAGCCCGCCACCATGGATTGGAAACTGCTCGACTACGCCAAAGAGGCCGAAGATACGGCCTCTGGCCTCCATGTCTTCCTAGGCGAAATCCCGCAATATTCCAAGGACATCACCGGAGACATTGCCGAACTTTTCGCCATCTCGAATGCACTCCACGTGCTAAACGAGGGCTTAGAATTGAGCCGCCATGGACGGTACTCCGGTCGGATTTTGAGAGATCTCGAAGTGTGTCTACCAAGTCTGGGTTACACTCTCGATGACATCCGAAACATGTTTAGCAAATCCAAGAGGAACACTCGACAGCATCCTGGCGCTTTTCCGGGCACTCCGCCGTACCACATGATCTGGGAGGACGCCCTTGCCGAGTTCAGGGATCAAGGGGTATCGTTGCCCATCCGGCTTGAGTTATATCGGACATATCTACAAGGGATGTATGATATTCTAAGAAAGTAAGAAATGAACTGATATGTAGATTCATATTAATTTTCATGCAGTGAACCAGTGGACGATGAGGTTGATATTGCACGGAAGCGGTTGTCGAAACTCTTCAAGAAACAGCAACCAATCGATTCGTATTTCAGCAAACTGCATCTAGATCCTCATGCACATGGTAAGCCTATCCCATACTTTGTTTCGTTGTTGTTGAATCATCTACGCATTCGGACCCGAGGGTGATTGTCATCCTGAACAGTGACAGGCAAATTGTCATTATGGCAGCGTTCAATGTCTATGTATCATACTTTGCTGCCTGTCTCTACTTCTACGTTCGTTATAAGTGGTAACCATCCGATGATTCAATAAAGTAGGGTATTGAAAGTGAGGCTAACGATCAACACTACAGCACCGAGAACACCGAAACCACCCTCTCCCGCGACCGCACGACCAGACGCCTTCCGCTTTCAGACATATCCAAACTATGCTCATCCACCACCTCCAGCAGCCTCTCAGCCATATCCAGACTATGCTCATCCAAGGTCACCAGGCTCTCAGCCATATCCAAAATATGCTCCACCACCTCCAGCAGGCTCTCAGCCATATCCAAAATATGCTCCACCACCTCCAGCAGCCTCTCAGCCATATCCAGACTATGCTCATCCAAGCCCACCAGGCTCTCATACATATTCAAAATATGCGCATCCACCACCACCGCCGCCGCCGCCACCACCTCCACCGCCTCTCCCACCTCGTTCTCCGATGTATGGCGAGATACCCTTCGTCCCGCCACCTGTGCCTGAGATCCCCCAATCACCGACATATTCGACGGCATCATCGCAGACCTTTTCGACTCATTCGACAGATTCGGGTGGGCCGGTAGCACACTGGGGAATGAAGATATTTGACGGGAGACACTCCTCAACTCCGTTTCAGACCTTGGGTCAGCCGTACGCATCCATCTCTATATAGATAAGGTGTCTTTGCTAATACGTGTTAGTACAAGATGCTTAGGGAGAGATGAGCCAAAGGCGCTTGATTTGCTAGAGACTGATGGCTTTCAGAGAATTCTCGAGCTGTAAGTGTTTTAGGTGTGTTATTGTCTAAGTTTTAACGTTGATAGGCCATTCGAAGCCACCAACGTCTGGGTTAGGCTTTATTGGAGAGCTGGCGATCATCGCGCCAGAATCCTTTTCCTCACGCTCGATCCGAACGGACGGAAAATGAAGCACTGCTTTCCATTGACTGGTCTGAAGGTCATCCGCACCGAATCCAGCCTTCAGCTGTGTCGCGTCAATCGTCAAGATGGACAACTTGATCTCTGGGCCAACCTGAGATTCACTCTTTACGAACGTAAGCCACCTTCTCCATTTTGCTAAGTCAGTTGCTAAATACTTCCATAGGAATGGTTCTCTTCTATTGCACCCTTGTTGGGATGAAGCGCCAAGATGAGATTCCTACGCCAGAAGCTCTTGACGATTACTTCCAACCTGGAGAAAAGCAAGAATATGGAGGGTTCGTATCCTATCTACCCCACCGACGTGATTTTACTTACTGGATACAGGGAGATTGAAGATGGTACCTTTCTTCATGCACTCCGTATCTTCCGCGACCGCGACTCGGGCGGGGTGCGGTTCGAAGTCACAGCTCGCCGGGGGCCGTGGAAAACCATTTCGATCTGGACCGCCTTTGTCGCCCAGCACATTGGCCAGCGAAGCTGGATGAAGCGAGTTGGCCACACCACGGTCCAGTTCCGGGAGCTGCACCCGTATGTGTTCTGTGAGGGGTATAAGCCACCGAGGGGCCCATCAGGCAAATACCAGATAACGTTCACCACGTCTGAAGGTAGTACTCTTCTTGAATCTGAGAGTGTAGGTTTTGCTGACACAGCGCAGATGCCAAATATTTCATGGAGACCTTCCATCACATCAAAAGCCGGCCATGAAGACTGCCGGCAGAGAAAAGCAAGCATGAGATTGACGACTATGACACGACTGTAATGATATGAGCCTGACGCATGACGAACAATTGATGACGGGAAAAGGTTGCAATTGCAAATATACCCCTCTCATCCTGGATTTCCTAGTAAAACGCGTGGACTAGCCCCTCTCTTCTCGCTTTTCTCTTCCTTTTATTCGACATAAGTTGTATGATGGATGATTTTGGCAGTGTGGTGGTGTCTTGAAAGTTCCGGGCGTTCGTAGCTGACTGTGATATCTGAGATATTACATTGATACTCTTCAGTCCGGCTCGTGCGGATCTCTGCAACAGTGCAGGTCACTTTACTTGTTGTACCAAGGACCTGACATGTTGCATCCACGGTGGAGGTAGCGGCATGGGTACTTAGCGGGGGGCGTAGAGGCCCGTGCACCGGTGAAATTTCACCCGCGCATCTGCAGCCCAAAAAAGGTCCAGCAGTCTTTGCTTCCTCTGTACCTCCACCTCGTCCCCAAAGCCCGCCCTCTGCTTGTTGGTAGACATGGCCGACAACGCTGCCTCGTCGCAGCCCGCCCCCAAAGCTGGCGCAGCTCTCTCCCAAATGGCGCATTCGGAAGCGCATTACTTCAACAGGTTCGTGCGCTCACCTCACGCGCTGCACGAGGCTGCTATAAACTATGATGAATCCCGCTGACGCTTCGCTCCGCGCACAGCTACAACCATCATGGTCCGTCGACGGGCTCTCTCTACTGTTGGGAAACCTACTAATGCGCTCTCAAGGAATCCACGAGGAGATGCTGGTGCGTACAACCCTGCTGCTGCAACAGCTTCCACCCGAAGTCTAGACGAACGCCTCCACTGACGCCTCCTTCTCTACGCAGAAAGACGAAGTCCGAACTAGGTCGTACCGAGACTCGATCTACCAGAACGGGCACCTGTTCAAGGACAAGGTTGTCCTCGACGTCGGATGCGGAACCGCCATCCTCAGCATGTCTGTGAACCCCGTCCTCGCGTGCTTCTTCCTCTGTTACACGGGCAGGCACTGATGTTTTACGCTGCAGGTTCGCCGTCAAGGCTGGCGCCAAGCATGTCATTGGCGTTGACATGTCCACCATCATCGACAAGGCGCGCGAAATCGTCGAGCGGAACGGCATGACGAGCAAGATCACCTTGCTGCAGGGCAAGATGGAGGAGGTCAAGCTGCCGTTCGACAAGGTCGATATCATAATATCCGAGTGGATGGGCTACTTTCTGCTGTATGAGAGCATGATGGACACGGTGCTCTACGCCAGGGACAAGTACCTGGCCAAGGACGGTCTCATCTTCCCAGACAAGGCTACCATTTTTCTCGCTGGCATCGAGGACGGCGAATACAAGGAGGAGAAAATCGGCTGTTAGTATACCTCTGCTCGGCACATGAGCGTCAGCTAATCAGTCAGTCTGGGACAACGTCTGGGGCTTCGACTACACTCCGCTCAAGGACACGGCGATGACGGAGCCACTAGTTGACACAGTGGACATCAAAGCCGTCGTCACCGACCCCGCCGCGGTCATCACATTCGACCTGTACACGGTCAAGGTCGAAGACCTCGCCTTCTCATTACCTTACACCATTAAAGTGCGCCGCAACGACTTCGTGCACGCGGTAATCGCCTGGTTCGACATCGAGTTCAGCGCCTGCCACAAGCCCATCCGCTTCTCCACGGGCCCCCACACCAAATACACGCACTGGAAGCAGACTGTCTTCTACCTCAAGGACGTGCTGACGGTCGAGGAGGGCGAGACCATCACCGGCGTGTTGGAGAACCGCCCGAGCGAGAAGAACCACCGCGATCTCGACATCAAGATCTCGTACAAGCTGAATTCCGACGACATGCACCGGCAGGCCGAGGGCCAGGGAGTGTATAAAATGTGCTGATTGATGGCCCCGTTGTGGCGTCTCGCATATACCGACTCATCTACTTCTCCTCCCTCCACTAGACGTTTTTGATGCGGAACGGACTTGGCGTTAGGGTCCGGCTTGGGCTACGGGATGAAAAGTATTGCTTCTGCTCTACCTGTAGATGGATGGTAGGGCAAGCAGTGTCACGAAAGGCAAGTAGTCTTGGGGGGAGAGAGACACCGGGCCAGTTAGATTAGTATGACATGAGTAATGAAGAATTCATATGCATTCAAGGAACAATACTTTCGTCCTCACTCACTCACTGTGAGGCAAACAGAGCCATTAGAATATGTATGACTAACCGCATGATAACAAAAGGGGGTTGGTTTTTTGGGCACCGAAAAATCTTCGGACTATCCAGGAGTTCATTACAAAGGTGTCTGTGGCATGAAGACAGCCGGCAACTCCAACAACCCGCTAACGAGGTATACACACAGGACAATCAGTCCAAACGCCGTCATCATCATGATCCAAGACTCCACCAACGCCGTTCATGCACTCATTTAATCATCGTTCAGGCCACCCCTCAATGTTGCCTCTGGATCCTCCCATTTCTTCGCCTTGAGAACCCGCATCTTCTTGACGGGACTCGCACTGCGATGCTGGTTCTCCCTCTCTGCGGCCTCCAACTTGGCTCTCAACGTATAGTTCTCGCGCTCCAATTCGTCCACTCGATCCCTCAGCTCCGGACCCGGGTCCTCGTAGACCTTGATGTCCCCTTGATCGCGCATCTGGGCCTTGGTCGCCTTGATGACAACGTCGATCTTGGAGTCGAGATGTGCTTGTTGGTTGTCCTGCTCGTTGTCTAGGGCAGTCTGCCAGCGGCGCCGCTCCTGGTCGACTGCGGCTTCCATTTCCGCGAAGCAGTCGTTGCGGATTTCTTGCTCCAGTTCGATCATGTAGTCTTCGGCTGCGCTCCAGCTCTTCTCGGCGGCTTTACGGCGCCCAGTTTCTTCTGTGAAACGGAGTGCGAAGATTTCGATGTCGGCGGTTAGGCGCGCGATCTCAGCATTGGCGCTCTCGAGCTCTTCCAGGACGGCTGACGGCGTTGTGCGGCCGGACGAGGTGGTGCTGGACTTGAGAGGGGTGCCAGAGAAGATGGTGGAGGTGGTTGAGGGTATACGGGGTACGGTGACTTCGCGGGCCAGGGCTGAGTAGCGTAAGATCTGGGAGGTAGCATTGAAGTCTCCTTTGGGATCTGCGGTAACGATCATGGTCGATTTCTGCGGCTGGTGACTATGCGTATGCCGGCTGGCAGAGGGGAAGGAGTTGGAGAAAAGAAGCTCTGTGAGTTTGCACTGCCGGAAAGGAACCACATTCTACCACACGCGTTAGTAAACATAACCGCTGAGAGGAGGCAGTACATACCCTTGAGCCGTCTTGGTTGTCGGATTGCATCTGCATACACTGACCAAGATACATCAAGGACTCGTTGATTTTGCCCGCTTCCGCAAGAGTAGCACCTGCTGTCTTCGCATTGCGAGCCCGTTCAGACCCAGCCAAGTCCACTATCGTGAGTGTGCTACTCGACCATGGACTGGTTCGTTGTGCGTCTCTCTTCTTGACTTCAATGCAGAAGAAGCCGTGACTCCGCGAACTCACGGCGTTGCTGCCGGTTCCTGCCACTTTGCGCTCCATTAGTCCAGTCTCAAGTACCATGAGAGCTTCCTCGAAGCTGCCACAGATAATTTTGGTTAGCCCAGCAACGACTTTGCGGTCGGGACTCTGTTCCGTGCTCTTGAATAACAACGAGCGGCGCTTGACATTGGGGTGTTTGAACTTGTTTGCATTCCCAACCAAGAGATCGAAGATGCGGTCGTTGTAGACTTCGTACATGGAAATGACGATGGCATACTCAGCGCTCGGATCCGCGGGTATTTCGATGTCGGTGACGGTCGGAGATTGTGGTAGTGTGGAAGGTCGTGGGATGTTCTTCGACCGCGTTGCGCCATTGGTAAGGAATGAGCTGCAATCCTTTTTTTGTGGTGAGTTTAGATTCGCAGTAGAGCGAGAGATGCTCGACAGATTGCCCGTGACAGGACGGATGGAATGAATGTTTGCACTTGGCCGGCCAGAGAAAGTTGGCGGAAAAGCGGGATACAGAGTCTGGGAAGTCTTGGGATGGGAAGTAGGGGACAATTGGGGGTCAGAGGAGAGACCATCGATCTTAGAAGAATGGGGACTAACCGGCATGGGCGTCTGGGCTCGGGAGGGGAAGCGCTCGGATTGATTGTCACCATACAGTGAGTCCAGGAAGGCGGTGGCCGTGTACATGTGTGCTTCGGCCACGTCCGCCACAGCGAGGGAGGAGAAGGCGGGCGCGCCATAGAAGGACTGGACAAGCTGCTTCTCGGTAGTCTGGAAGAGGACGTCGAGGGCCATCTGGGTGAGTCCACGCTGCGATTTGGTGCCGAGAATTGTGTGACTCTGCATGGAGTTAGTTAGCAAAGACGTTTTAGGGCAGATTGCGAAAGCAGAACAGTACCTTGCCAGATCCAGTGACACCCAGTGTCGCAAGCAATCCATCCCGTCCGTGATGGCCGGGAGCGCCCAATACTCCCTCAATCAGGTCCACGGCGCCTGTGCTCTTGAACAGCTCCGACTGCGTCGCATCTTCTTCGTATACGCGCGTGAAAGCAAATCGCTCGACGGCACGTTTGCGCGTGTCGTTGGTGGGCGGCTTGATGGTGATGTGCGTTGGATGCTCTGCCTCGGGCTCCTCGACGTCGAGGAAACGCGCACTAGCAGCATTCGACGGTCGCAGGCGCAGGTAGACATCGAAGAGCGAGCTCGACGGTCGGGGTGGCGGTTCCATGGCCATTTGTGCTTGTCTGGGGAGCAGGTATGGTGTGTCGGGTGGTGTTCGGCGGTGTTCGATAGTGTGCCGGTTTGGTGCGGCCGTAGTACAGGTGGGGTGGCTGAGATCAACAAGCGCGCGGTTGCCTGGGAAACCAAAGCGCGACCGCGTATCTAATTTTCGTGCCTGATTTCAGCCACATCTTGCAGGTGTCGACTATACCACGATATTGGTTTCTGACCTGGCTGAAGCCATGGAATGGATTAGAATCTACCACCTACGTCGGGTGCGAAGTTCGGGCATATCACAAGTAAACTCACGTCGCAGATGTCAGGCTCATGGTATATCGTATCAATTCAATGTCTCTGTCTCACGAGAAAGTTTTCACGAGCTCATAGCGGAGCCTGATTTGGTTATGTCTCTATCTCAGTACTAACAACTAACAGTGTCTCCAAGAGGCTAACTCATTAGCAATCCCGGAGACCTACCTGTCCTGGACACGACCTCGGGAACAGACCGCACCCGTGATCTAGCAAGCACCGATTGGCTTTTTGAGGGAGGCGACGACACCCGCGCATTTCAGCGATAAACGTGTCTTCATACGAGCAAGTCGCGAAACATTACCTGGAAACACGGGTACATCATCGTGAAACGGGCGCGCTGGTATGCCATCATGAAGGAGGTCCCTCGGGCCGCGGAAGGATGTGCCTCGCTCATACTGCCTTTGTGGCTCAGCAGGTACATACCTAGGTTGGCCCATTTTGTTAGACTCAGACAGGCCGCGATGATGACCGACCGGATCAAGGTCTTGGTGTGGGTGATCATCCTGGTAAGAGCAGGAGCTATCGTGCTCTACCATGATTTCGAATGCCACCTGCGCGCCAACTCGAGGGTGGGTACCCAGAGGTGCCTCTAGTTCAACAGCTTGGCCGTCAGACCCTCGAGCCATGAAATACGACATGGCGGTGGGTGGTGCGTTCCGAGCGTCCTGAGAGTGTGCGCCCCGTTGTGGGTATACTTGAGGAGGAACGGGAGGCATACGTCGACTAGGCGAATCGACGGCTCTAGAGTCTACACGCTGAGCGTCTGGCGAGGCGGCGGTTGAGTACATGGTGCTTGTTTCTGGTGGTAGGGTGTTCAAATCCGTGTGGAACCAGACGGAAGGAGAGTTTTGGATTTTTATATGAAGTTAAGTGATAGTCAACATTGTGTCCTCGGAACCTTATCGCGAGGTTCTAACAATGTACACCAGCATTGTGCCGATGCCAACGTGTTTGCATGCGACATTGTCATTGAACAACGGACTGTCTTGGTCCTCTCAAAGGGTAGCGAATGCGGCCAGCAAGTAGAGGAATACACTGTCAAGGGCTAGCTCTGTAACGATATGCCCAAGGGGATTGTCAGAAAGGTCTTTAGCATAATCTATAGGGACAGTCAGCGTTGTCCATAGGTTCGCGAAAATCTTTCTCCCCACTCTCTAGTATATGTTGTGATCTTGAACTAAGCGGCCATAGAGTCGTCACCCCCTACCAGAATGCGGTGCTAAATGACAACTGATCTTTCTGAACCTCGCGAGATTTAAGGTACAGCAGACGCGTGAGCTGTGAGGCTGGCACCTCCCTAGCAGAGTTCATTGCCGATATTACGGGCATAGAAGACTTCAGGCGATCCTTTTGACAGCTTAAAAGTAATTAGCAATAGGTAGATAGCCTACTCTTATCTTCACGGAGCTTTATTGTATCTAGCATACTAGGTATTGTCTACATAGAACTTGCAGAGTAAGAGGGTAGGCTTGTTACCTAGGTGCGCAATAGAAACGAATTATAACAGGGTCCTAGGTAGCGGGCGGGCTGAGAGAGAGCGCAGAAAAGGGTAGCACTAGCATGTGAAAGCGGAGCCGCACGCTACAGTGTCTACATCATCGGTGCCAAACTTCTGTATCCCTTTGCACTCGGCAAACACATCCCGTGGGATAAGCCTGCGAACGCGACCTTTACTCGCAAGCACGACCGCCGGCGATCCTCTTGACAGCCTAGGATATTTCAGCAATAAGTAGATAGCCTACTTCTATCTTTACAAAGCCCTACTGTATCTAGCATACTGGGTAATGTCTAACTAGGGCTTGCTAAAGTCAAAAGATGTAAAGGTTGGGACAAGACACTGTGCGCCATCGGGTAATCTATAATGGTCATCACGAGTCACCATGCAAACGAAGATAGTCTTGTGAAACTTGGTATGCAGTGTTGGATTAATCCACTAAGAGGTATCGAGGTATTCATTAACCATAACTCCATCTAGAGTAGCCTTCATTGGTATTGCTAGCTGTCACGTCATGTTGTCCATCCATAGCTTCGAAATGGGCTAGTAGGGAAATAGGATCTCCGTTTCCTTCCCATTTTAGCGCGTTTATGCAGTCTTCTCGGCAGTAGTGGGTGTTTTGGACTCCTCTCCGGCCGGTTTCTCAGCCGACGCGCCACCTTCCTTGTTACCCTTCAGGTCGGCTAGATGGCGAGCCTCATTGTGGACATCGAGGACTGTCTTGTTGCCTGTTTCATAGAACCCCCTCAGCTTCTGGCCGGTGGGCGTACCAGCGGCCTTGTCGAAGTAGCTCGTCAAGCCGCGCCAGCCAGCGAAGGCCTTCTCGGTCAAACCGAGCTTGCTGTCGACGGCCTGCGCCTTCTGGGTAGCCTGGAAACGCTGGTCGAAGTTTTTAAGCGTATTTGTGAAGGTGTTGCTGTAGCCGTGTTGCTGGTCGAAAGTGAGGGCACGCTCGATGGCCTTGTCGGAGATAGCGTAGCCGTGGGCGAGGTATTCGGCGATGATGCGGCTGCGGGGCTTCTCTTCCTGCTCAATATTGTGGTCGCCATCCTTGGCATCTTCGGCCGAGGCCGCCTTGTCGCCAGCAACCTCGTCGATGGACTTGGCAGCGGTGACGTGCACCGAGTTGGGACCGAGTTGGGTGCTGTCGAGGAGCATGGCCGTCTTGGCTGCGGCCGCCTTCTCGAAGGTGACGGTGGCAGACTGCGTGTTGTCGTCGGTCGGCGTTACCGAGATGGACTGGATCTTGCCGCAGAAGCTGAAGAAGGACTTGACCTCATCCTCGTTGGTCTTGGTGGAGATACCCTCAACGTGTACGGTCGAAGACATTGCGTGTGATGTGTGTGGATTGGTTGGGATGGAGAGAATATGTGTAGAATGGAGCTTGTTAGGCACAGTAGAAGTTGCTGAGGTGTATGGGTAGGGTGGTGATAGATAGGTGGTGTCGGCGGGGGTGTTTTTATGTGCGGGGGATGCAGCGAGGGGCGGAGCAGTTTGGCGGGACGAGCTAGCACGCGGCCCATGACGTAGCCGTTTCGACGTGCTGCCTGCGCCACTTTGTGGCTGGGGCGGTGGCGTAACTTGTTCCCGACGCACCGTTTCCGGAGTCCGTACCCGTCTACTATACAATCTCTACTAAGACAATACCTAGTATAGTAGATACAGTAGGGCTTTGTAGAGATGGAGGTAATCAGTTTACCAACTGCTGGAATCTGCTATACTGCCAAGAGGATTGCCTAAAGCCCATCTAGTAACGATACCCTCGATCCATTTTCAGGCAACTTGGCCCTGAACAACACAAACGGTCTCTGTCTCCGGTCGGTGCCAGGGAAGAACGCACTCCCAAGACTTAGCTGATTGTTCGTAAAGTAAAGATATCCATCACTCCCAACCGACACTGTTCGACAGTAAGTAAATGTCCACCCAGCTCTCAGCACACCGAACAGAAGAAGACTTACACGTATCTGACCAATTGATCCTCGGATCCCGCACAAACATGCTCGTCGACGCATTCTTCGGATTGTAGAAGGAAATCGCGCTTTGTTCCAGGTTGCCCGCGTAGATGAAGCCATTCGAGTCCGTCTCAAAGCCATCACTGACGCCTCGCTGGCCTCTATTCACTATGCTCGCCTGGGCCAGCAACTCGGAGTTCTGGGATCTATCGCGTAGTCTTTCGGTCGGGATACTGTAGAGCGTGCGGCCGCCGACGGAGCCCCAGAACAGATGCTGGCCGTCTGCTGACAAGGCGATGCCGTCTGCACCCAGCGGCGCTGTTGTCAGCGGTTGCCCGGGACTCGGGATGTAGTACAGCGGCGTGCCCCAGACAAACGCGACGAAGCCGCGCTCCGGCCGCACTTCCGGCGTGCCATCTAGATGGCGCCAGCTCTCCCCGCTCCCCAGATCCACGACGATGATCCCGTTGCGGCCTTCGGACGACGAGTCGGTAATATAGGCGACGCCGCCACCGCCGCGCAAGTCGAAGCGCACGTCGTTGAGATACGAGTCCGGGTATGCGACTGTCGGGGGGAATACGATGGTGCGCACCACGCTGTTGGTGGACAGCGAGACGCAGACGAGTTTGGGGCCGCCGTACGAGGCTGGGACGAGGACACCGTCGGGGGTGAGGGCGCGCCCCGTGTCGAGGATCCAGAGGCGGTCGAGGGGGTCGAGCACTACGGATTGGACGCCGATGAGGTGCGTTTGGTGGTTTGCACCGGCTGGGGTGGGGTTAGACTAATCGATGTGTTGATGGTGAGTGGGATAGGGCTGGTAGGAATTGGGAAGTGAGGACGTACTGGGAGGATATGTGGTGTAGTTGATAGCACCGCCCGGAGGACTGTTGATTTCAGCATTCGGATACGGGGTCTCTGAATCACTGCCTATGAGCTCGGCGACGGTATATTTGCCGTTGGATCCATCGTTGGTGTTGTTCGCGTCTAGGCCTGGCGGGTAGTTTGAGAATTTACGCCCATCTTGTGAAACCGTGATGCCTATATTAAACAGAGTCAATAGTCGATAGAAGGATGTAACAGAGTTTCTGCTTGCCTGTAGGCCATTGATCGTTGTACAGATGCACAATTTCTAACGGCGGGCCTGCAACACCTGGGTCCGAAGGCAATTGCTGCGTCGCCGTGAAAGTAGGGAAGAGAACGAGGAGCAACAGTTTCAATGAAGACATGGTGCGATACAGTAGCAAGGTACGTCCAGCAAACCTAGAATTGACCAGCTGCCTCTAAAGTGGTGGGTCGAATTGAACTTTGCATCTGCATCGGCAGTCATGCTTGTTTTTCGTTGTCTGGTCTAAGATGTCATCGTACCTTGAACGTCATGACATGTCATTATTGCGAGCAGATTGAAGTAGCAAGGATATGATTCCAAGCTGCTGCGAGGCTAGGTACTCTCAGGTCGAGGTGGTATGGACCCGCAGCCCCACCAAATCATTACGCGCGTGCATCTGGCTTCCGCAGATGCAGGTCCCATTCAACCACCATATGAGCTCCTCCAATGTGCATTCGTTATGAGTTTCCTAATGGTCATACCTTGGTACTTGAGCGGCATTGCCCATAAACCTGAGTTTACCCTACCCAGCTCTTGACCATGGCCTGTAAAGTCGGTTGACCGTTAGAACCATCCCAGACGAACGTCCCTTCACGACCACTACTATCATGCTCCGAAGAATGCTTCAAAGACGCCCTCAATTCTCCGTCTGCAACCTCAATCGTGACATCCTTGTCAATCGGTCTCTTTCCCACCTTGGAACCTATTGTGATCTGGGGCTCTTTACTCTGCAAGGTGGCTCTGCCACGATACAATTCAAGCAGCAGTGAATGCGTCAGGTCAAGCGAGAGAATCCAGTCTAGATAAGACGTGACCCCCTCGCTAGATGAGAACTTGAAGTCCCGCTTTTGATCTGAGGAGAGGTTGAGTACCGAAGCCATGGAGGGCGGAATTGTCACTTTATGCTCTGCGCCGAAAGTGGGAGGCCCGATGTAAGTCCGCGTCGCAATGGTGATAACCTCAGGTTCCGCCCCGCTGGAGGAAGGCAGAGATAATGTGACCACGCCATCCAAGTGTTTGGTGAAGACTTCGAAAAGCTGGTCCACTGCGGATATATCTTTCCGCGTTGATTCTCGTATCAGGGTTGTGAGCTTTTTCCAAGAGGACTCACCAGTAACCTGCAGCGAGCACCCTATGCCAGCACTGCTAAAGGTCCTTGCAAGTACAGCAAGATATGCAGATACTGAGTTGACGGCATTGACATGACTAAAGACAGAAAGGAGAGTGCGCAGTAGCGGCGGGGTCCGGGTCGTCCGTTTCTGTTGCGTGAGCGGGTGTGGAAGCTGAGATCTCTGGAAACGTCGCATGCGATGCTCATGAGCCAGTAGGAAACGTAGGGCTTCAGCAACGTTCTGCGCAAGCCAGTCAAGGGGTTGCTCATGACTTCCCTGGCTGGTTTCCTCTCGCAATATACAATCGATCATGATCGTGCGATGTGTTGCTGGGTTGCTTAAGCTGGGTGAAACGATATGAATGGCCGAGTCTCTAATCTCAACCCCGTAGGCAACCAGCTGCCTGCTTTCCAAACACATCTCATGATATAAGTCTTCTTCAAAGAAGGAATCTCGCGCGAGCTGAATAGAATTCTCTAAGGCGAGCTCTGTCACCTCGCCTTTACTCGGAAGCTTGGAAGTACCTGTGACGCGACCATGATCGCTTATTCGCACGCGCAGAACTTTGGGCTTCAGAGCTAGAGCTGGATCCAAGATAATACTGCCGTCTCTATCCATACGTAGAGGCGCCAGCCCACGTGCCTTGAAATGATCGCTAGCTACGCAAGCATCAGAATAGGAGTGGACCAGGACCGTAGGAACTTACCTTCCGAATGCCCGTAACGCACGGCGAATGGAGCGTGCCGCACACCCCTCCGAGACCGCTGAATCGACCAGCCTTTCTCGGATATGGACATTATCTCTGCCCAATACTTTGTCTCTTTTCGAACTCCAGTTTCCAGTTCTGTGGCGGCCTTGAGAATGTTATCTGTAGCCCAGTCAAGGGCGTCCATGCTTGACCCTCTTGCCACAAGCTGGTGTCTCCTCTCATCCTCGGCGTTTCGTAGCGATTCATCGTGTTGATCCGATCTATCGGGGGGAGTTCCCCTGTCCACACCAAACGCGCCCTTGGGAACGTTTTGCGCCTTGAAGTGTGCACTGAAGGAGTTGTCCAAGACTTTGGTTGGGTCTCGCGAAAGCATGAGTGCGACTAGATCGAGGGCGCCAGCAGCATTCCAAGCGACAACGCTGTAAGCATGTCAGCGGGCGCAAGATAATGACATGCGCTGGCTGTTCACTTACTTCAAAGCGCTGACCATGTCAACCTTTGCGCGGAAGATGTCTTCAAGCTTCTCTATTGTTGTAGGCTCGTTCTTCTTCTCATGCGTTGCAGCCTCTCCGTCCTCTTCATCCTGTCCTGTAGTTTCCTTCGGCGCATCTTTCCCTGTCGCGATCTCTTCGTGGAGTGCCTTCTCTGTGATGCCGCGTAGATGGCCGCGCTCAGCCGCGAGCTGTCCAATCTGCGAGTGGATGGCTTCTTTGGAAAGCGCCTGGTTTACCGGGGCTGGCCATGGCCTGAGAGCCACTTCTGTTGTGGTGCCCGCTCCAGACATGTGTGCGAGGTTGTTGTCCACGGGTTCCTGCAGCGGTAGGCTCGCGCTTTCGTGACGGCGGCCTCTAATCGATAAGGTTTCGTGCGTTCCCCCTTTCGGCTAGCGTTTGGAGCTGACCAGCACTGTCACAAGTTTGTGACGGCCAGCTCGCGCATCTCTTCTCCCCCACAGCCAACAATATGACAACTAGGTACAGAGTAGAATGTAGGTGATGTCCTTTAAGATCTACCTTGGATTATTTCTTGCTACTTTACTTATAGAGAGTTCCGCTGACCTTTGCGCCAACAGATGCGCTCAAGGTACGTTCCCCATATCTGCTACAGCCGACAGAATCAAAGCTACTAGAGATTGACATCCTGTAGACACACCGGCGAGATCAGTTGGTAAGTCGTAGTTGTGTGAAACACTTGGTGTTTACGTACTCACCATGATAGATCGAATGGATCAAGGTATGGGCACCGCTCTCGTTGGCCCAGCTCTCCTACCATATCGTCCAGTCTAATATATGCAATGGGTCTTCTGAAAGGCATCCATGGAATTTCCGTGTATTTCCAGGACTCAATACATTCTGCACCATATTATAAAAAGACAAGCTCTCGTTTTGATCGTCGGCCAACTAACTGTTATAGGGTCTCCTTGCTGTGCCTTTCGTTCTTCACTCACAGCCCACAGCTGTCTTTGAGCCTCGTGGCGAAACAGTGGACCAAATGGCTACCCAGACGCAGAAACGTTATGCTGAGATTATGCGAGACGTAGAGGATATAGTAAATGATCATAGTAAGTCTAATCCACGAAAATCAGACATCAGAACACGGATGTCATATCGTCCCCCGTTTCTCCCAAGTTTTCTGTTCGAACCCGTCAGTATGGACGAGCTGTTTGGATTTAACAAAGCTAGTTAACCACCAGAGAACGGGTACCCACAATCGGTCGAAGCTCAAGCTCCTTGTGCCATCAGTCGCCAACTTCTTCACACCTCTCGCTTTACACGACGCCTTCATTTGGCAGGACCAACGCCGATTCATCAGCTATAGACGCTTCGTGCCGCCGTCATTCAATGACATCAGATTATTGCTCAACACTGCTCAAGTGATGAGCCTGGTTCGGGGTGGTCCTTTAGAGCTGGTTACCTTCGATGGAGACGTCACGTTGTACGATGACGGCCAATCTCTGACACCGGAAAATCCGGCAATCCCGCGCATTATGAGATTGATGCGGAACGGAACACGAATCGGGATCGTAACAGCTGCAGGTTACACAGAAGCTCGACGCTACTACGAAAGACTACATGGTCTCCTTGATGCCCTTCACGTGTCTGATCTGACGCCAGCATCTAAGCAGAACCTTGTGATAGTTGGAGGGGAAAGTAATTACTGCTTTAGGTTTGCAGGTGACAGCCCGGACCTGCTTAAACCGGTTCCACGTAAGGACTGGCTGCTTGATGAGATGCGGTTGTGGAAAGAATCAGATATTACAGAGCTACTCGATATTGCCGAGGCGTCACTGAGGGATACTGTCAAGAACATGCGAATGGTAGCGACGATTGTGCGTAAAGATAGAGCTGTCGGCATCATACCACAGCCAGGTCACAAGTTTAGTCGCGAAACACTTGAAGAGACTGTACTCATCGCACAGAAGATATTGGATATGTCCGATGTTGGAAGTCGCCTGCCCTTCTGCGCCTTCAACGGTACTACACCACCCACCTTCACGTGGCAACCAGGTTCGTGCTAACGGAATATAGGGGGCAATGATGTTTTCGTGGACATCGGCGATAAATCATGGGGCGTTATGGCTTGCCAACGGTTCTTTGGAGGTATTGAGGCGGCTAAGACACTGCATGTTGGGGACCAATTCCTCAGCGCTGGTGGTACGTATCTATCCAGGATCTCGGAGAAAGACTTAAACTGACATGGTTGTATCCAGCAAACGATTTCAAGGTCGCGACACCCTTCCTCTTTTCTTGAGTCCCCTTTTACTAACGGTAGCTAGGCCCGCTTAGCCTGTACGACCGCGTGGATTGCAAGTCCCGCAGAGACTGTTCAATTGCTCGATGAGATTACTGAATTGGATGAGATGCAGCAGCGGAAGAAAAGATAAACAAGGTTAGAGATAGCACCCAATGACAAATTTTATTGCCAATAACAAAGAATTTAGTCGATCCTCTTCACAGTCTAGAAGAGTAACTAGTAGATAGTCTATCTCTATCTTTATAAGCCCTATTGTATCTTGAATAGTAGGTATTGTATGTAGAGCTTAGAGATAAGAGGGTAGGCTTACAGTACCGTAGTGCGAATCAGACACGATTCATACCAGGTGGCATCTGGTATAGCTACTGCTGAGGCGCACCTCGACGAATCTAGCCTCTTGTCTCTACAGTTTCTATCCTAGACATTAGCTGTTATGCTGGATAGAACAGGGCTTTGTCGAAATGATCGTGAAACTGCTACTCAGTGCTAGAACATCCTACATTTTCAAAAAGATGTTTTGTGCTCCTATACTATTTACTTACATATAACACAATTGCAGGGATTTGCATTTCTGAAGTTGCTGTTGAGAAGCTTACGACGATGAGCTTGAGGTGCGTTTTAACTATGTTTGCATCATTGGCATCTGTTATGCGTGGCTCAAGAATCCGAGTCGAACTCTCAAAACTGTCATGTCGATATACAGCATTTGTAGCATATACAAGTGGTGGTGTCCAGACGGGGAAACCATCCCATCATTCACCAAGACATGGATGGCATGACTCGAGACGGTCAGGCGGCTTCCCGATCGGGCCGCGCTAAAGAGGACCCTGCCTTGCTCATGTTCAACGTTGCGTGAGAAAAAGCAATCACCAACGCGTTTTGTTGTTTTCTTCCTCGACCGGGCGTTCGTTGTGCACAGTCGTATTCTTCCCGCCGTTCGACTCGGCCATTCGACCGGTCCTCACCTGTTCTACGTTTCACGCGCGGTGCGTCACGAGCAGATTGTAGACAACACGGCCACAACCTTGTTCGTCCCTCCGCGCCGGCTCACCTCCTGAGCTGCTCCGCCCGACTGCGGACCTGCAACCTCGTTCACACCATTGTCGCCATTGCTGCCTAGCGACACTAACATCTTCTGTCTTTGACGGCCCCGCCAGCAAGAAGTTTCCACTCCACCGATCCAATCATGGCTGTGGGCAACTACCAGCCGCTGACTCTCACCCCCATCAACTTCTCTCTCACAGACGGCACTTCGATTCCTGCGCCGCCGGACTCCCCGCCGGACTCCCCGCGACCTCCGACACCTGGTGGAGGACCGTTGTCATCGCATCCTACTCCCGTCTCCGCCGTCTTTCCGCAACACAGAACCTCACCTTCTTCCAACGAGTCCTCCAACGCCGCCGTCGACGGTCTTCACCAGACGTCTACGAATGACGGCGCCAGCACAACGTCCCCAGCCAGTCCCTCCACGAAGCGACCAGCGTCGGTGCGCAAGTGGATGGGCCTCCGCACGTTGTCGTCGTCCGATAGCCTCAAATCCGAGCGGCCGGGATCGCCGGCTACAATAACCAGTCAGCCTAGTCTGAGCCGGAAGAAGAGCGGCAGTTGGTTTGGGAAGCGTAAGAGTTCGTTCCCGGTTGGGTCCGTTCCGGAGGATAGGGAGAGCCAGACGACGTATCTGACATACACGAATGGACAAGCGACAACCAAGCTGGCCCCTCCGCCACAAAAGAAAGGACCACCACCGCCAGCATTACCAGAGCTGAAGTCGTTTAGTATGAGCGAATCAGAAGCCGAAGACTTGTTCAAGAACATAAACATCAAGTAGGCCAAACGGGAGGGGGTAACATTTCACGAAGGATTCTGAAGAATGAAGCTTTAATGACACTTGTCGGTTCTTATAGAGCATTTGCTCGTCACGGTTGGGAGTTAGAGAGATTGCGGATACTGTTCATTTTGCATACACGATACCCCAGTCGGAGAAGCAGGATAGCGGAGGAGGTGAGGAGGTGTACGGACGGATATTCGGTGGCTCGGCCTGAAGTAGAGGCGACTGGGGACAGAGAGAAGGAGATTTGAAGCGGTTTTCTGGCGCCGGCCAACGAGGCTTGATAGCATTCCCTCTTCTGTGTACATTCTCTTCCTTTGACGGCGCCATTTCGGGGGCCGCGAAGCAGACTGTTTTCGTTTCATCCGTCACATTAGGACAAGCATTTATTTTTTATCTCCATGACCCATCTGCACACTGCACTGTCATTATTGCCTGCGAAGACGTCCATCAATCCAGTCCGATGTCAACAACGGTAGAGAGCATCTAGCGCGCAGCACAGCCAATCACACCGCCCCGACGCGTTGCTAGGGCGCTAGCGAGAACCCGGCCCCGGCCTCCAACAACAAACAGCCCCAAAAGTAAAGGACGGCGCACCACACCACCAGCACATCAACACCCACCGCACCCCTATTGCATACTGTCGCCCTCCCTAATAGCATTGCGAATCGCTTGCCGCTACTGTCATGGCCCAAGAATCGGGCCTCTTCTCCGTCCGCCGCCCGCGTGAGGTAAGTGGCTGTCGCGCGCCGTTCCCCGCTGTCGCAACTCGTTCTGATAGTGCGCGCAGACCCTAGGGCCAGTCAACAACAATGCATCTGCCATTCCCATGCCTTCGTCCGCTATGAAACGCTCAAACTCGATTTCCAACATGCAGCAGGCGGGCGGCCCATTTGCTTCAACCCATGGCCGCTCGCAGTCAGGGTCAAGAATGTCGCTCGCACCGGGTCGCCCGAGCCAGCCCATCTTTCAGCGCAGCTCGTCTGGGACCAACCTGGCCGACGGCGGCTTTGATTCGGTCCTTGGGCAGGCTGGTTTCCAGTCCGTACACCGCAATTCGACGAGCAACATGTTAGGCGCAAGCAGCGCGGGTGGAGGCAGAAAGAGCTTGGCGCCATCGTCTATCTTCCAAACGCCAGCCCCCGCGTCCAGTCTGGAACAGAGCACCCAGCGGCGGAGTAGTGTGTTCAAGACGCGCGCCTCGCAGGGACCAGGACAGGCCGGTGTACGACAGTCCTTCTTCCAGACTGCACCCCTCCCCGCTGGTGTCCCGGCCGACCCACGGCGCCTGAGAGATGCAAGCACCCGAACGCAAATGGCTCACGAGCTACGGGAATACTTAACCCAAAACAATTTTGAGATGGAGTCAAAGCACGTTCTTTCGGCTAATTCAATGACATCGCCCACACAAAAGGACTTCAACTGCATGTTTCAATGGCTGTATCACCGGATCGATCCTTCATATCGATTCCAAAAATCCATCGACCAAGAGGTACCAGTGTTGCTTAAGCAGATGCGGTACCCCTTCGAAAAATCCATAATGAAGTCTCAGATCGCTGCAGTGGGTGGGAACAACTGGTCGACGTTTCTCGGCCTACTGCACTGGATGATGCAGCTTGCACGCATGATGACTGCCTACGAGAATGGAACCTACGACGATGCTTGCTTTGACGCCGGCCTCGACGTCTCTGCCGACCGTATCATCTTCGACTTCTTATCCGATGCATACAGCACATGGTTATCGGCTGACGACGAGGATGATGACGAGGCGGCGCAAGCCCGGCTCATCCAACCACACATTGAAGCCATGGCTTCGCGATTTGATGCAGCCAATGCCCAACACCAGGAGCAAGTCACACTACTTGAAGCCGAGCACAAGTACCTACAGGATCAAATCGAAGAGCTTGGCAAATCTGGACCACGCGTACAGATGCTAGAGGAACAGATCAAAGTGCTGGAGGATGACCACGTCAAATTCGAGACGTACAATAATTCCATGGACGCAAAAGTAGAGAAGTTCACCTCTCGCTGCGCGGCCATGGACCAGATGATCGAAGAGATAGAGGCTGAGCTCGAGTCTTCGGAGAAGGAAAGGCAAGAATTACAGCAAATCATCGACGACAGGGGTATAGCCATATCTGACATCGACCGGATGGCCACTGAGAAAGAGCGTCTTGACTCGTCTTTTCAAGCTGCTTCCACACGTGCTGAGGAGTCCAAGAAACGTCTCCTTGAAAAAGAACTTACCGCATCCCGCAAACTCGACGAGTTGGAACAGACTATCGAGAAGTACAACAACCTTGGTTATCAGATTGGCGTGATACCCAACACGGCTGTCAACGCGAAGGGTCTTGACTACGAGCTTGTTCTCACTATCAACGATGGCCCGAACTTCTCTAGTTCACAAATGGGATCCTCGTCACGGGAGGCGTCTGATCGCCTCCTAGCCGATTCTGGGACTGGCTACTCACCTCATCATCTCCTAAATCTGGACCTGCGAGGCACAGTGAAAGCCAACATTTTATCCCTCCGCAAGGATATCGCCGAACGCCGTAACGCGGCGTTAGAAGCTGACATGAACAACCACGACCTTCTAGACAAGATCAAGGAAGCTATGGATGACAAGCAGGCCGAGGTCGAGGCGCTTGGCCACCGTGTCGCGCAAGCAGAAGAGGAGCTTGACAAACTCCGGGAAATTACGAGCACTCAAAAGACTGCGTCCGACGCGCAGATCGAAAAGATGGAGAAGGAGTTAGGGCGGATGAGGAGCAATTTGGGTGAGTCAGTCCAGCTGATGGTGCAGCGGGAGATGGCGGTCAACATTGAGTAAGTCACCCTATTTATCGACTTGCAAATTGCTGATAATGACGACAGATATGAACAACTTACATTGCGCGCCAATGCTCTCCGCGAAGAACTGCATACTGAAATAGAGCGCATGCTTGACGACATTGTGCGTTTCAAGCTACACATTCAGCGTTCGTTGGAGGAGTACGAGCAGTTTATTGCTGACGAAGTTGAGAGAAGTTGCGAAGAGCAAGACATGCTTGGTGATGCCGAAGAGGTGATTGAGTCGTAATCTTCAGGTTCTTGTTGTGTTGTCACGCGTTGTTCTATCATGATCATGATCGGTGTTCTGGGGATGGTCCTGAGCTAGATACTCTTGTTCGAAGGTTGGAGTTGTTCTGTCGTGCTTGGGCAGGTCATTAGGAATCGCGGGGAGCGTGGAATTTGGTTGGATACTGGGGGCTTCGAATGATACCTTTTGCTTTTCGTTATCAACATGATAGCCTTGTTTGATATTGTGAGAGTCTGGACCGAAAGTGATAGTACGAAGCCCTCGAAGGACGATATAACTCAACACTTTGAGATATCTTCGGCTTATATGCTACCTAGCAAAGGTCGAGCTAGCTAGGTATTATTAATGTCTTCATTTGCCTTTCCAGTGCGTACTGCTTTTGCTCGGATTCGAGGTGGTCGTTGTCAAGTTGTAGGGAAAATGCAGTATTCAGCTTATATGAATTCGAGCACAGACGCCAGGCTTAGCGCGCTCTGCTTCCCGAGGTCAACACCTCCAGCTTGCTCCAAATCACGCACGACCAGCGCCGGATCGGGAGCGGATATCGCCCGTATTGCGACCCACGATGTCAGTTCTCCACTCGCATAGCTTACAATACGCCGGACTACATACCGAACTTCCGGATTCAGTTCCGACGTACAGCACATTCTCCTCGTCAATCCACCATGTCGGGCCCGCCAACGATCAAGCCATCCCGGGCTACACTCTCTCGTCGCCTGAAGAGTCTCATCGCGCAACGGCGCAGGCCCACTTAGACCAAAATGTGTTGCAGTCAGATCCGAACCTCTCGCCTGATGTCGTTGCGCACCATAACCTACCTTCCCCATCACCTGTTCAGGTCGAATTTGGCACACACACACGACCTACTGCGGCCTCAAGAGCTACACACACCCCCCATGTCTCAACGCCACCCCATATACCCAATTCAGCCCCTCCAGGCGGCGAGTTGTTCGACATGTTACCACCTCCTGCGAGCACACACCCGAGCTGGCAAGCCCTACACGACTACGCGCAATCCCATGCCTCGGCTCATGGTTACGCTATGAGTATCAATACGACCGCGAAGAACCGGTCCCGGATAAAACTGGCTTGTGTATGCTATGGTAGGCCTAAGAATACGCATAAACTCACACCCGAGACCAGGGTGAGGAAGAATCGGGTAAGCTATAAGACGGGCTGCGGCATGTGGGTTGAGGGCAAGAGGCAAGAGGATGGGCTGTGGGTATTGAGGGTCGGCGTGCCTAACCACAACCACCCTGGACGCGCTGTAGAAGGATGGGCTGTGCAGAGGAAAAGAACATGGGGACTTCAGGGAGGGCGTATCGGTGTCGGAGGCGTTACTGCCAAAGAAGAGAAGGAGCGAATGACCAAAGATGACAACCCTCTCACCACTGAAAACCAAGACAATGGGTTGGAAGCGCAGATCTGCATTCCTAATTCAAATCAGAGAACAGGTAGCAACTTAGAGAGCTGGGGCCTAGTCTGGAAAATCGTAGAGCAGGAGATGCTGCGCAAAAGCGGGCCGGGCCAAGGTCGCGATAGGGGTGTAGGCCGCACAGTCAAAGTGCTCGAGGACAAACTGCCCGGCATCCACATCTTCAAGCGCGATGTCTACAACATCCGAGCGCAGATCAAGCGTGCCCGGAAAGCAGCAAACCAGCAGATAGGCGAAGGTCTGGGCGACGACGACGATAGTGAGTCTGAAGACGGCATGGAACTGTCCACCGACAAACACACTGGCCAAAACCCATACAACGACCAATACGACGACGAACACGACCATGACCAGAACCAAGATCACCAGCTCGCCGAAATCCCGCAGACATATGCTCAGATCGATCCACTACTAGTCGCGCAATGTAACAGCACGCCTAATAACTTGTCACAACAGGGAGATAGCGAAGTCGATCGATTGCGGAGGGAAGTCCAAGAGCTGAGGCGGGTGCTGGCACAATGCAACAAGGAGCTCGAGGAGAAGAATGGCGAGAACGAGAGTTTGAGGGTGCAGGTTGAGCTTGCAAATATGGCGCTGTATAATGAGAGGGGTGGGCCTACCCATTGATGTCGTTGAACCGCATCGTACAATAATGAGCTTCGAGGGGCTGGTTGTTGATATGGGAACAAGGTAGTAGGAAGGAGCAGATTTGACGCTGATTTCGTGACAACCAGGAGGATGGTACTCTTCACGATGCCAGAAACGAAATTGATCTCACATCTAGCATTTATATCCAGACTATTTGTAATCAAAGGAATTCATATTACCAGGAATTGAATCATATTGTCGTTTCGTGACCGCATCTCCGAGACTCAAAGTGTGCTTTAGGGACGCAAAAGAAAAATTACAAATCATTAAGCTCGCAAAGGGTATATCAATCTAGAACCGAAAGACGCTCGAATTCAACTCACGCTCGCAGGCCCCATTCGACGCCTACTTACTCTGCGGGACCTGCAGCGGCGGCTCCTTTGCCGGCGCGCCGTCCCCCGGCTCTGGCAAGTGGGAAACTGACGGTAGGTCTTGCGTCGCCGCACTCGGTTGCTCTGGACCTGGCTCCTTGTTATCCGATATGATGAGCGGAGGGGCAGGTTCCTCATTGGCTCTGCTGCTTTCGCCCTCGATGTTGATCCTAGCCGAGTCTCCATCGTTGTCGGTGAATGAGGACGCACTACTAGCGAGGCTAGAGTCGGCAAGACGTTCTTTGTCGAGACGGGTTTCGCGGCCGCGTTTGTGGCAGTACCAGAACACAAAGAGCAGAACTAAGTAGGGTGCAGGTTAGCCTTAATAACTAGGCAGGGTGGAGATGATATAGAACTTACGGCATACTGCTAGACTCAGTAGGATGTTGGTTCCGCCTATCAAAGCCGGGAACCGCAGCTTGAGGAAATTGAGAATGCTCTTGAGCATGGTAGCAACGGCACCCTGGGCAGACACCAGCGATTTCAAGCTCGGGATAGCTGTTTTCGCAGTCTTTGACTTCCAGCCTGAAGACGTACCGGCCCGCTGTTTTGCATCGAAACCTGGTTTCTCCGCCTGCGCTGCTAGCAGCTCCGGGCCCAGCGCCGTGGTGATCTTCGCGGGTAGAGTCTTGACGAGACTTTGCAGGAAGGGAGGAAGAGTGCCGTACATCTTCTTCAGCTGGTCTTCTGAGCCGGTGAGAAGTTTCTCTAGGTCGTTGTAGGCAGTCGGGACGCCATTCACGAGGTCCATGAGCACGAGCTTGAAATTGTTGAGCAGCTCTTCCGACTCCTTTGAGAAGCTGAAGACGCGGTTGTTGACGGCGGAGAGGTTGAGCTGGTCCAGTATCTGGGTCAGGTCCTGCTGTTCCTTCTCGGCTTCTTTCTGCTCCGCGGATTTGGCTGCTTCGGCGGCGGAATGCAGGTCGTTGGCTGCTACCTCGCGGTCTTTGTTGGTGATCTTCTCCTTTCCTTTCTCTTTGGTATTGTCTGCGGTCTTTTTGAACCGGTTGAAGTACGACATCATCGTCTTCCTTCGTCCCAGATCGCTTTCCTTGCCCTTGCCCTTCTCGTTGTCCTCGACAGTGACCTCGGGTGGGCTCATGGGGAGAGGAATCTTGTTTGCTTCCTCGAACAAGACGTCCTCCGCATCTTTGCCGACTTTCTTCTCTCCTCCATCTAGTATGACTACAGGCCGATCCGGCAGTGGTGGGGGTGTACCTTCAGGCTCTTGCGCGATCGCAGCGAGTCGCTCGAGGAACTTCTCGTCTTCTGGGTCGAGAACAGGTGAGGGGGCAGCCTCTTGGCTTGACGAAGCGACGGTAGGTTCAGCGGGAGCGGCAGCAGAGCCTTGCGCGTCATGTTGTTTGGAATGCCGCCGGAACTTCTTTACGTTGAAGTATGAAAGCGACATGGTAGGTAGGTACGTAAGGGCCGACGGTCGTTCGGCTGTCGAGATTTTCGGAAGAGAGATAGTGGGCTGAGAGATAGATTGACGAGAAGTTGCAAGAGCTATAGGGATTCAAGGGTGGTCTGCCATCATGACGAGCCCTCCTGTACTACCTAGACATCGCGGGGCATGCTTGTGTTGATCTGCGGTGGCGGTTGGCGTTTGTTGCGTCATCTGGCAGGGATCCGATGCATCTGGACTGCGCCACACGCCACACGTCCCGCAAACGATCCGCACGTGCCGAGTGCAACCACACCTCACCAACGCAATGTTCACCGGCCTTGTCGAGAAAATCGGGAGTATGGCCAGCCTTGCAGCACCTTCGCGCGGCTATACTAATGCCGGCTAGCTGTTGCCGCCCTTGAAGAGCTCGATCAATCAGCCAGCGGAGGTAGCGGCACGTCCTTGACTATCTCGGACGCCCAAGACATCCTCGGAGATGCCAACCTGGGCGACAGCATCAGTGTCAATGGTACGCATTCCTGTGCGATCTCGGCTATGTGACTGACATGGTGCAGGAACATGTCTGACCATCACCGAGTTCGACAAGTCCTCGTTCAAGGTCGGCGTGGCTCCTGAGACACTCCGCCGCACCAACCTGGGCTCCCTCAAGCAGGGCTCGAATGTCAACCTCGAGCGTGCAGTGTCTGCTTCCACACGCATGGGCGGCCACTTCGTCCAAGGTCACGTAGACACGTTCGCTGAGGTCCAATCCGTCACACCCGATGGCAATGCCCTCACGTTCCGATTCAAGCCTCACGACCCGGCCGTCCTCCGGTACATAGTAGAGAAGGGATACGTCACAATAGACGGTGCGAGCTTGACCGTGACAAAGGTCCAGGACGGGACTGAGGGATGGTGGGAAGTCATGTTGATTGCGTACACACAGGAGAAAGTAGTAACAGCAGCTAAGAAGCCGGGCGACTTTGTCAATGTTGAGGTCGACCAAGTCGGCAAATATGTGGAAAAGAGTGTGGCAGGGTACTTCGAGGGAGCGGCCAATGGAGAATTTGCGATCCTCGAGAAGATGGTTGCGAAGCTTGTCGACGAGAGGTTGAAGACTGTCGGCAAATGAGCACTGGTTGTGCTGGGGCTCGTCGAAACATGTGCTTTTGATAAATCTACATCAGCCATGGTTGAGACGACAATATACTTAGCCTTAAAGCTTGGTTGTGAAAGCAGTCCCTGTGACAATTCCTTGGCAAAACTGGTTTTCCATTTCCCCGTCCGCAACCCTCAATTTCACTTCTACAACCTCGTGGTTTGCCAACGCTTATCGATTCGTTTCTCGCCTACCTTTCCTTTACTTGATCACGAACGTCGTCCAGGCAACCAGCGTACGGTTCTTACACCAGTTTGCCACGCTAACCGGTACTCATTCCCTCTACCCTTGCTCCACGTTCGACTCTTTTCTTCTCGACTACCACACATAAAGAACCGCCTTTTGGGAGCTCGATCTCTCTAACTTCCACAACATAACTGCAAGCCAGCGCGAGCCAGACCCGACCTCGAAGGTATGGCTCCCAACGTATCTTTCGATCTTGACGACGGCAGTAAGTACATCCAGAACATAATATGTATCAGAATTACTGACAGTAGCTAAGGCGACGCCCCTCCCGAACAGATGGACGTCGACGATGGAATGAGTGGTATTGGGCCTACCGAGTCATCCATTGCTACAGAGAACGATTTAGCGGACGATGAGGGCATGGAGTCTATAGCGGAGCCGGATGATGTCAGTCTGGCTTCTAACATACGCTATATGCACACCACGCTAACAGAGTTTTAGGATAGCGAAGATGAGGATGAGTTCACACTCGAAGGCTACAACGACCTCAACAGCGATACGGATAAAGATGGAGAAGACGACCCTGACTTCGATGATGGCCACAGGCAAGGACCAAAGCGCAAGAGAGCTCAGCCTGCCTTCTATAATCGCACCGTAATTGCCGCAGAGCGCGGTGCACTCCGCACGCAGGTCAAGGAGAGCGAGATTCTTATCCTTGATGAAGGCGACGAGTTCACTAGCAGGTCTACGTCGCGGGTTCCGGGCACTTTCGGGCGACGTAGCCACGGAAAGGGCGATACTCTTGCTGCATACCACAAGAAAGTGTCTGCGGAATTAGACTCTGACGACGAGCTCATGCTGAATATGCGCGAGAAGGGTTTCAGCGATCGCCAGATTGCTGATAAGCTTGCGAGGGACGGACGCGTTCGATATGATCCGAAGTCGATCGCCACCCGCATTGGCCGTGTTAGACAGGCCCAGGCTGCTCACGTAGACTGGCAGCTTCAAGAAGGATATAAGGAATGGGAGTATCAAGAGGTACGTCTCTTATACCAGACATACATTACATCCTACTAATATCAATCAAGGACCTCAATCTACTCCAGGCTTACGATCTCGCGGACATCGAAGTCAACTACGAAATCGAGCGCATTCGCGCCTGGCGTTTCCGCAAAGTCTCCGAGTACATGCGCCGCCTAAACAAAGACACCATTATCAGTGCCAAAGCCTGCCGTGAACGGTACCAAGCTCTTCTCGATGGCACAGCGACGATTCCATCGGAGGAGGCCGACGACCCAGCGCAGCGTCGTGTGGAAATGGAAGCCTATCGCGAGGAGCGCGCTGCTATCCGCGATGCCGAGCGATTGGCAAATGAAGAGAGGGAGAAGCATAAGCGCCGCATCCGAGAAGAAGCCCGTGAACGGAATGCCCAGAAGGCCGAAGAGACTGCAGCCCGCCGCCAGCGCAAGATGGATCAGAAAGCCCAGCGCGCTACGCAGCGTGCTGCACAGGCTATGCTCAAACAACAACGTGCGACTGAGAATCACAATTCGAAGCGGGAGATCAACGCGCGCCTTAAGGAAGAGAAGGCTGCCCAGTTGGCCGCCGAGCTGAAGAAAAAGAAGGAATCCAATCCCCACAAGAAGCTCACGGTCAGCAGCCTGGCTAACTGCAAGAACGTCACCCCGGATACCACGGATCCGCGCAGCTACCTCTCGTTCAACGATCTCGTGGCTCTGTGCGCCGATCGCGGTCTCTCAAAAGACGGCCGCAGCAAAGAGGAATTTGTGCAGCGCCTCAGGGATGCAGATGACGAGTTCAGTTTGAACGATCTGAAGAAAATGTGTCGCACCAAGGGCCTCAACATCACGGGTACCAAGATCCATATGAAGTACATGCTTGCTCATGCTGCGGCGAAGAGGTGTGCGTCTTTCGCCCTCGGTCTCGCCGAGGCGAACGGTGTCAATGAACAAGATGTTGATGGAGCGGGAGGCGGAGACGGAGACGGAGGCGATGGTGATGATGAGGGTGGTGAGGATCCAGGAGAAGAGGTGGGTTTCCATGAGCCGATCGATCTATCGGCCGGTACTGACGATTCTGGAGATGATTCTGTAGTGTGACTCGGAGTCCTTTGAAACGACCGTCGATAGATTTAGTGAGCTCTCTAGAAGCAGGTATTGCTTGGGCTATGAATGGAAGCTAACTTGTGGATTTCGACCTCAAATCTCTACTTTATTGGATGGGATGCAATAAATCCTTGTGCTCCCGCATACTATCAAAGGTCACCTGTAATTCGATCAATTTGACGCTGCTAGGACGGTGTTCCTGTATATACCAGCGTGTCGTTTAGCAAGAGCCCAATAGCAATTGCACGGGTGTGTATCTAAAGGGAATGCTTTGCGGCCTAATTTGACGGAACATCATTACACTTTGTTACAACAATCCACCCACTCGTAGAACGGCTGACCTTCGCTATTGAGTTCGTAGACTTTGCCGGCCTTTACCTCTACCATGCCCACGAGACGAACGCTATAAATCTCGTGTCTTCACTGCTAGATATCTGATATCTATAGTCTAAGCACCCATGGCCATAACGGCAACTATTGTCAAAACACATTGAGTTGGAGACTTCCCGAGGCATTGGGCACCCAAGCCAAACACCCTCGGGCAACATTTACCCCGAGAACCCAGTCCTAGACTGCTCGTATATACAACCGCCACCCCCGCCTCACCTCGAAGTAGACGATGCAATGCGCACACATGAAGCCACTTCTCAAGCACCCGTGTCTAGCGTGCCCCGAATACGCTCGTTGATGTCGTGCAGAAAAGGCCACGTCTATGACACCAGAGCCTAGGCCATCTTGAAGTGAGTTCGCTGTCAAGCCAGCCAGTGTGAAAACGCATGCCCCGGTCCTCTACGGGGGTACCCCGTGTCGTGTATGTTGTACAGAAGCGGGGTGCAAGCCTATAGCTGTTGTATGCTTCCGATGGGAGATTCTCGGTGTAATGCATAGACGTAGTAATTCCGCCGCATGGTATACCTGTCCGTTGCGCTGTTCGTGGTGTAAGCAGGACAAGGTATTGGACCGTATGTGCAGCCCTGTAATGGGCTCCGGGGGTGGGACGATTGAAAGCTCTGGAATACTGATACGAGATGCGCGGAACTCGAATAGTCGTGGCACATCGGTTCAGCTGTACAGCCTATATAGAGGGTAATTGGATTCGAGTTCGGTTATCATTCTCGTTTTTCGTCTTGCTCGCCTTCTCTGCCACCTTGGCTTATTGCGGCACAGTCTACAAAGCGCCTGGATTAGTTAGGTTTCAGTCTACTTTGACTTAGCTTCTCTCGAGTCTCGTTATTTGGTTGATTTATTTATCGACTACTGCAATGGTCAGGTTCCGGACGGATATCAGCGGTACAGGTCAGCGTGAGAGGGACAATGATACGTACGCGGAAGAACTAGAGACTGAAGTCTTGATTGTGGGTGCCGGGCTTAGCGGCGTGTACTTGCTTCATAAGTTGCGCAAGTTAGGCTTCAAGTGCAAAATCTATGAGGCTGGGAAGGAACTTGGGGGTGTTTGGCATTGGAACTGCTATCCGGGTGCGCGAGTGGATAGTCATTCTCCGATGTATGCGTACTCGCTCCCAGAAGTCTGGAAGGTTAGTAGTCCTTCTTTATGGTGTTAATGTATGATCTATATTGATGATGGTCTTACAGGATTGGACATGGTCAGAACGATATCCCGATTATGCAGAACTGCGCAAATATTTCGAGCATGTCGAAAATGTTCTCGATATCAAGAAAGATGTCGCCTTCGATACACGCGTTGTGGGCGCACAGTTTGACAAGCCATCCGGGAAATGGAACATCCAGACCGAAGACGGACGAGTTGCGAAATCAAAATACTTACTACTAGCTGCAGGTTTCGCAGCCAAGAGGTCCGTCCCGGATTGGCCAGGCTTGGATAAGTTCAAGGGTGAGATACACCACTCTTCTTTTTGGCCGGACGATGGAGTCGATATAAAGGGCAAACGTGTCGCAGTAATCGGAACGGGCGCAACTGGTGTCCAGTTTGCGGAGGAGACGGCGAAGACTGCCGCATCCGTCACAGTTTTTCAGCGGACTCCGAATCTAGCGCTTCCCATGCAGCAAAAAGCCCTCACAAAGGAAGAGCAAGAGAAAGCCAAAAGCCAGTATCCTGATATCTACAGGAACAGAATGACGACCTTTGCTGGCTTCGAGTATGATATGGTCCCAAGCAACACGCTTGATGTCGCGCCTGGGCAACGTGAGACTTTCTATGAGAAATGCTTTGAGAATGGAGGGTTCCAGTTCTGGATCGCTAATTACCAGGATCTGCTCTTTGACAAGAAGGCTAACACCGAGGCGTATAACTTCTGGGCAAAGAAAACGAGGGCGAGAATATCGGATCCTGTGAAGAGAGATATGCTGGCGCCATTAGAGCCACCGCACTCTTTCGGCACCAAGAGACCGTCCCTCGAACAGAACTACTACGAGATGATGGACAGAAAGGAGAACGAGGTTGTCGATATCAAAAAAACTCCGGTCGTCGAGGTCACAGAGACGGGTCTCAAGACCAACGACGGTGAGCATCGCGAGTTCGATGTCATCGCTCTGGCGACTGGCTTCGATTCTTTGACCGGGGGCATGAAGACGATGGGCCTGCGGGATGTCAATGGAGTGCCACTGTCAGAAAAATGGAAACGTGGAACCTGGTCATATCTTGGTATGGCCTGTGCTGATTTCCCGTGAGTAGTCCTAAATGGCACAAGAATGAAGACATTGCTAACCGTGTAAGCAACATGTTCTTCCTCTACGGCGCCCATGGACCAGCAGCCTTTGCCAACGGGCCAAGCTGCGTTGAATGCCAGGCGGATTGGATTGTCGATGCCATGGAGAAGCTAAGGAAGGAGCAGATTACGTATGTTGTTGCAACCAGGCAGGCTGAGGAGGAGTGGCGCCGCAAGGTCACGGCGATCTCAGATTTGACGCTGTTCCCAGACACGTCCTCATGGTACATGGGCACCAATATACCCGGGAAACCTCGCGAGCAGCTGGGCTTCGTGGGAGGTCTCCCCTTGTACAAGAAGGAGTGTCGTGAGGCGCTGGACAATGGTTTCCACGGCTTCACTGTTGATACGGCGGAAGAGGGGGGAGTACAGATTCGACCACAACTATAGCTACAAAGGTAGTCTAATGCCGTATAGTCGTAGGGCCGAGTTGAAATTGATTTGGCGGGGTAGAGCGAGTGCAGCAATTGCTATTGGAGTGTGCATTCCAAGTACATGAACATGCCCGCCGCCGCCGCCCCCTCAGGACGGCAAGCATGCCCGCTCCGGCTGGCCCGTGCGCCCGTCGCGCATCCATGACGTTTGGGTTTGGCTGCGGGCAGTCCCTTGTGACAGCGACCTCGACCGGCACCCGGCACCTGCCACCCTCCATGGACTCCGTGCGCCGCTATCCTCTCCGATATCCTCAACCATGAGGGGGGCTCTCCTGCTCGGCCGCCAATTCCTCCGCTATGGGCTGCCTCAGTCCGCCCCGTTTGTCGCGCGCGCGTCTTCGCGTCCATTCGCCTCCGGGCGGTCCTCCTTCGCACGTCACTTTGCGACGCCTCGATTCCCGGACAGAACACTGCTATGGTCGGGCACCGCTGGCGCCGCCGGCGCCGCCTTGAGCCCTCTCGCTTTTGTAGCGCTAGGAAACGAAGAAGCAGAAAATGGCGAGAAGACGCATGAGCAGGTGATGCTAGAGGCGTCGAGGAGGGAGCTGGACGAGCAGGTCCCGAAAGCGCTACAAAACTCCAAAAAGTATCGCCGAGGAATCTATTTCTTCCTCGACGACTACATTTGGGAGCCAATATGTACAGGACTGCGCTTTCTGCACCTGGTAATCATCTTTGTGCCCGTCATCGTCACCGTGCCAGTAATATGGATCGGGAGGCGGCATAAAGACCGAGACAACGAGAGGGGTGGCACGCTCTGGTGGTATGGCTTCCTTGTGAGATCCATGGAGCGTGCTGGCGCTGCCTTCATAAAGGTAACATCTCCGCGATCAACTGCTGGCGTCAAGTCTCACAGTGGATAGCTGGGACAATGGGCTGCTTCGCGGTCAGATGTGTTTCCTACCGAAATGTGCAAGATCATGTCAACGCTTCACTCCAGCGCCCCCGCCCATTCGCTCGAGACGACAAAGAGGACCGTAGAGAAGGCTTTCAACGGCCGGCGGTTTGACGATATATTCGACGAGTTTGATGAGAAGCCTCTAGGCGTGGGAGCCATTGCACAGGTGTACAAAGCGAGGCTGAAACCGGACCTCGCCACGCTGAACGAAATGCACGACGATCCTGTCGTACCCAATTTACGGCAAAGGATAAGGAAGAATGTTGATGCGACCTTGAAGAGTACTCCGCAATCGGTCCCGTCCAGCCACGTTGCCATCAAAGTGCTCCATCCAAAAATAGAAAAGATCGTACGCAGAGACTTGCGGATCATGGGCTTTTTTGCGACTCTCATCAATGCGATTCCCACAATGGAATGGCTGTCGTTCCCGGACGAGGTCGACCAATTTGGCGAGATGATGAGATTACAACTCGACTTGCGCATCGAGGCCGCAAATTTGACCTTGTTCCGCCAAAACTTCCAGCACCGTAATACAGGATGGTTCCCGTATCCCTACACCGAGTACTCCACGAGGAATGTCCTGATCGAAGAGTTCGCACAGGGCATTCCCCTAGAAGACTTCCTCCAAAACGGAGGAGGTGTGTTCCAGAAAGAAATCGCCGATGAAGGCTTGAATGCCTTCCTGACCATGGTACTGATCGATAATTTCATTCATGCCGATCTACACCCGGGAAACATCATGGTCCGCTTCTACAAACCCGAGCAGCTGAATGTGTCCATTTTCACGAAGAAAGAAGATCGAACCAGTGGTCCTAAAGAGTCTGTTGATGTGACTGAAGAAGTCCTCCAAAGGTTACGGCCTTCAAAAAAGAACCCCGCGGAATGGAAAGCACGGCTTCAGGAAATCGATGCCGAGGGATATCGCCCTCAGCTGATCTTTATCGATGCAGGACTGGTCACAGAGTTGAACGCAAAGAACCGGGCCAACTTTCTCGACCTTTTCAAGTCGGTTGCAGAGTTTGATGGATACAAAGCTGGCCGTCTGATGGTAGAGCGGTGTAGGCAACCGGAGGCGGTTCTGGATCCGGAGGTTTTCGCTCTTCGCATGCAGCACTTGGTGCTGGGCGTGAAAAGTCAGACGTTCTCCTTGGGTAACATCAAGATTGGCGACATCTTGAACGAGGTTTTGTCTATGGTCCGAACGCACCACGTCCGTCTGGAGGGCGATTTCGTCAATGTCGTGTTAAGCATCTTGCTTCTTGAAGGCATCGGAAGGAGCCTGAATCCGCAGTTGGATCTTTTTGCTGGGTAAGCCAGGATGCGGTGCGGTCAGTACCTTTGGATTTGCTGTACTGACATGCTGAAGTGCTCTACCTATTCTTCGACAACTTGGTGCCCAAGGTGGCTCATCTATGATCCAAGGCGGCGATTTCTCTATGCTCAAGGTTTGGGTCGGGCTCGAAGCTCGTAGCTTTCTGCAAGCGTCTATCGAAAGTGTAAGTGATGTGAGAGGCTCTGCTATGGACTGTGACACTGATTCATTTGCAGGTTGAACGATGCGTGAAGTACGACCAACTCTCGCCCAACATTTAAGCATTGTCATGCAACTTTGCACACCTCAGATTATATAGACGTGGCAGAGACCGTGTTCCGTCATCTGGGACCTTGGAAGGGACATGTTGTATATTATGCAACATCTTGGTTGCAAAACTCTGTATACGAGGGTCATGGATAAAGGTTCGGAATCTCGCTATGCAAGAGGCGATTATAGAGGGAGTACAGAAGGACATTGCTCGACTGGATCGTTTGGAATCGAGATTCAAGTATCACTTTACCTCCACCACGCCGCTGACATAATTCAGTTCCACATCCCAGATTATAGATTATGACCCATCACATTCACCTCTCCACAGTGACCAGCCACCCATCCCCCAGCACTTTCCCCTCCCCATCCACCCCACCCCAAACCACCACACTCGCCCCATCAACCTCCGTTCCCCTCGCTACAGAGAAATGCCCCCTAGCACCAACCCCCCGTTTCGGCATCCCAGGCACCTCCTTCTCCACCTCGCCCCTCATATCCAAGTACTTGTACTGCGCCTCGGCCCACTTCCCCTCATGCGTGTCCCGCTTGATACTGTGGCGCATATGGTCTTTCGTCGCCGCAGCCGTGTGCTTTTCCGGCGGCAATTGAAACGCCCAGATATCAGAGAAGAACGCGGACGTGAAAGTCGAACTCTGCGCATCGCCCTCACCACCGATCGCGAGCAGGTAGTGCCGCCCCTGGCCGGTTGTCACGCCCGTGAGACCTGCACCGGAACGCGCTTGTGGGGCCTCGCCTTCGGTGTGCGGGAGCTCTTCCCAGGCCCAGCCGCTGGTTAGCGGCGTGGTACCGCCTTCGGCGTGCTTCCACACGGGGGACACGTCGACGGATTCTAGGGCGCCCGAGGTGAACGTTTCGATGTCTTTGCCGCCGAAGCGGTAGAGACGGTTGCCATGGAGCGCCATGCTAGCGCCTTCTCGCGGCTGGCCGAGCGGCGTGGGGATGTTGGACCAGGTTCTTGTTTTGATGTCAAAGGCGAGGCCGTCATTGAGGAGTTGGTCTTTATGGGTGTCTCTGCCGCCAACGACGAATATCGTACCCCAAGAGTCATCATCTGCGGGCTCCGGAACGACCTTGGCGGGGTCTGCTGGCTGCTGAGGTGATTTCTCTTTGAATGTGATGTTTTTAGGACCCGGCAAGTCTGAGCTTGTCGATGCATGGCCGGATCGGTGGGAGGGATATGGTGCCCCCGGCGATGGATCAAGGTGCGACCACGCGTTGTTGATGGTACTGTATACCCAAACTCTTCCATTCTCCGCCGGCACACCTTCTCCCCCGAAGACATATATGCTATCCCCGACTACGGTCGCTGTATGCCCTTTCCTCGGTGCTGGGACCTCACCGCCATGCTCCGTCGGTCGTGCGGCAAGGACCGTAAAATCTGCTTCGAGGACCCCGCTAGACGGTAGGATAACCACGTAAAAGGAGTTATCAGCCAGTTTTCCAGGCTCGCTCTCCCCGCCGAAAATATACGCCCGACCTTTGACGATAGAGATTGTGTGGTGGCTCCGCGGAACGGGAACGGAAGTAATGTGCGTGATGGTCGCTTTGAGTGGAAGAGTCGGGTGGGTAATGCCTTTGACTAGGGCAGCAGCGCCATATAGTGCATTCTCGGCGGCGTAGAGCGCACCCGCTACCGCTGGCTCCATAATGGATGTACTTGGGTATGCGTTGAATGGAAGGTATAATATGAGCAATTGGATTGACACTTAAGACGGGAAGAAGAAGACGAGCTTGTAGATGGAAGTGGGGTTGTGCGCGGAAGTGGGAGACTGTGGAGCCTCAACCCGCGCAAACAATGACGTAACTATTGCAGGAGGGGTCCATGGGACCTACCTAGTGCCTAGTGTCAGTCGCACGTGCATGTGAGTGGCAGCCCCCCCGGCAGAATCTAATGCCGATGAAGAGAGAGACATTAGGCAATCCTCTTTACAGTACAAGATATTTTAGCAGTATGGAATAATTTGTTTTAAACTTCACAAAGCCCTATAGTATCCACGATACTAGGTAATGTAAGAGAGACTTGTAGAGAGTAGGATCACTTGGGTGCGCGCACGCGTTAGACTTCATGTCGATACATAGATAATGAAACGAAATCTTGGAAAGATCAAAGGATTATGTATGCCAGACATCCGACAATTTACCGGTACGAGGCAAATACCCAAACAGTCACGTTGGAGCACCGTGGTGAAATTGTAAAAGGTAAAGGTATCAGTCCATTGACAGCGTGACAAAGTATCTATCTACATCCTTTCCGCACCATCACTCCGTATGCCACATGCCCAAATCCAAGACGGTGCCTAATACCCGTCCCCTTATCGTGTCATTCCGCTTCCTTCCCCAACTCCCGAAGATCAGTATCCACGCCAACCTCGCCAAAATATGCAACGGGAGAAAATGCCCAGCCGGCCGGTCTAATAACCAGGGCTCCAAAAGGGGCAGGGACAAATGCATGGACGCGCCTAAAAGCGCCAACGTCCTCCTGAAAGGGGGTAATCATCGG
The DNA here is from genome assembly GCA_011032825.1 of Massariosphaeria phaeospora. Lineage (NCBI taxonomy): Eukaryota > Fungi > Ascomycota > Dothideomycetes > Pleosporales > Massariosphaeria > Massariosphaeria phaeospora. Next base: position 52,079 of record JAADJZ010000030.1, on the reverse strand, counting down.
ATGAAGGTAATAAACCACGATTGCGCCGATAAAAACGAAGCATAACAGCATTGAAGAAACCAATTTTTCCTCCCTCGATTAAAGACTCCGCCGCAATGCAGTCAAAAGTCAGTGTTGATGTTGCTTGCCAACGGGTATGAGTAAAAGTGTCCTTTCTTCCAGTTTAAAACCAAATCGTGATAAGTGTGATCGTCAAAGAGCCAAATGGTGGGGTATTGTTGTTTTCCCGGCCTAAGAGCCAGGCGCGCTCGGTACAGAAGTGAGTTTCTTGGCGAAGAAACCCATGGCGACGCTGATGAAAAGGACGGCGAGTCAGAGGATGTTGCACGCGGTTCCCGAAGGCCTGCGAATGACTGTTAGCCTCATCCGTATAGATGTCTTGGATGACCGAGAAGCGGGAGACGATTAGATGGGCATCCCAAAAGAAAGCAAAGCAAGGCCATTAGGGCGGAAATTCCACTCGCAGACATGCATGACCATTGACCAGGCCACAGAAGGTCGATCTTTCCTGCTTGGAGGAAGTCCACAACCACGGTAGCGACATCGGTTGCGGTCACATGGCTATCTGCGGGGCTACCAGGTAAAAAAAGAGTGGGATAAAACTTACCCTCTTGAGCCTCGGATCCTCCCAATCCAGGAATACACGATCATCAAACGTTCTCGCACTCGCGTCGTTCGCAACAGGGCATACTTTTCTTCATCGGCAACCGGTAGTACGCAGGCGAACCAATACGGGAAGAGTGCTGGATCGTTGGGCGGTTCTCCGTACACCTGGACTATCCTTGCGCTCAACCAAGGAGCGCTAGCAGTTCTCATGTCCCTGACGAAGTTCATGCAGTTTTCGAGCAGATCTTGCGTCGACATGCGAGCCAGAGCAACATCAATGGGAAGCTGAGCTTCGGGGTTCTGCTGGCGGAGTAGTTCAGCGCGATTCTGAGCATCTATTGATTCTTGTTGTTCGAGTAAACCTTCCTCGCTGAGCGAAACATCCTCGACTCGTTCGACACGCCCGACGTTATACCCATCTAGCATGCCGTGGTCTAAAACCTTGAATCGACCAACCCCTCGGGTCTCGACAAAGATGCGTCCATCCCGAAGAATCTCATAATTGACGATCTCAAGCAAGGTTCCGTACTCGAGGAAAGGGACGTCGCCAAGGTCGCCTTGTGGAGCACCATTTCGGTTGTACATAACCATACCGAATTGCCGGTTACCCTCAAGACAACGTCGTATCATTAAACGGTAACGAGGTTCGAATATGTGGAGGAAAGTTGGCATTGCAGGTAAAGCTAGAGTGCAAATGAAGATGGGTGTGTTCAGTGCGGAATCGCCCGCCTGTTCCTCTGCATCGACAGTGGCAGCACGTGTCGCGACCAGATCTGGGCATAAAATATCGAGCAGAGACGCAAGCGGGAGATTCCGGGGCTTGGTTCGTAACGGAACTGGCATATCGAGTACTCGCCGACACATGGGACATATATTGCTGTGGTCCATGACACGGTCCAGGCACCGGTGGCAGAATGTGTGGCCGCATGGAGTTGTAGTTGGGTCGAGCATGATGTTGTAGCAGACGAGGCAGTCCAGTTCTGTATGTGCTACTTCTCGCAGACAATTGAGCATGGCAATGTCGAGGTGCTGGTAGTCGTCCCCCGTCGGCGATAAGGAATTAAACTCCAGGTCGGAGGTGTAGTGCAGCTTTCCCGATGCGGCCATGGTGAAGGCTGACAATAGTCTGCCACCGTAGTAAGTCTCGCAGTGACCGCGACGCTGTGATTTCTCATTCTTCTCGTCCATCATCGAGCCGTCATCCAATAGTAGAATTTCCACTAACTCGATCGGGGTATCGTCGGTTGATTGGTTGTGCTTGGATAGCTCGAGGCTGATCAGCTCCATCAACTTGGTCAACGTCACATCCACATTGCATTCGGCTGCCGCATGCTCGGCGCCACATGGTGCAACGGGGCACACAATGCCAGTCAATCGGTCGGGCGTATTCGGGTAGGATATGTTGGTCCGTGGATGCAGCGGAGGCAGACAGGCGCGGCAGAGGGTGTGACCGCACGGAAGCGTTACCGGCGCGGTGAATGGGTGGGAGCATTGCGGACACTGGATGAGACGGACTAGCTGCCTTAGATTGGCGTGGGCGGCCAAGGCAGCGTGCTCGGAGAACTCGTGTGTGGGCACATGGTCTACCATGGAGGCTTGCCAGGGCACCGGGGGTTCGCAGGACTGCCCCTCACCATATGTGGTAGAGCAGCCTTTGGGTCGTGATAGATTCATACAGCTGTCGTGCGTTGGGCGGTGACTGGCTTCGGCGGGCACAAGTCCAAGGGGCGTCCCAAACAGTGCTGCCGGCGGGCGATGGGTGTATTGCCGCTGCAGCCTGGGCGCCGTGGGCGCAGGCGGAGGTAGCGGAACTCAGTGCTCGGCGGTGGTGTCCAGGGCGTCAGAGGTCGAGAGCGCGGTCGGGAGCGGTAGCGGTCGTGGAGGGTGGGCGCGTGCGGTATCGAGGGGCAGCGGCGGCGGATGCAGGAACGCAGGAACGGAAGAGCAGCGGAGGGGTAGACGGCGTGTTATGGGCAGCTGCTGGGCGGGCCGTGTGTGCTGTGTGACGGTGCAAGACGTGTCGGGCCGGTACCTCGAGCGCCGGGCGTTCGTGTTGCTGGCGAGGGCGGTGGTGATGGTGGTCCAGTCCAGGTGGTAGCCGGGGGGTCAAGAGAGGGTTAAGAGAACAGTAGCCTCGGGGTCGAGGCTGGTGGAGCAGAGTCGTCGACGACACCAAGTAGGGCGGGCACAGGCTGGCCATGCTCCCGCACGAGGGCGAATGCATGCCCAGGTGAGACGTAGCCGGCAACGATCGGCGATGGAGAGTCGCTGCACCGGCTCCAGCCTCCAGCGCAGGCCCAGGGTGACAGACAGCAGCAGCGGCGGCCAGCGACAACAGAGGCCCGGCGGGGAGCGCGACGGCCGCCTGCGCTGCTTGGCCGATCACGATCCACGATCCCGCTGCCTCGACAAGGCCCGCGCCTATCGCCCTCGCCGCCGGCCATCGACGCCGCCCGCTAGCCCGGAGCGGCAATTCGTCTCTATCAAACGGTGCACGGGCCCGCTTCCAGTGATGGTTGATGAGGCCAAGGAAGGGTCGACTGTTCGCACTCGCTCCTCGACGGCCCAACTGCCTGCCCGACGCCTCCCCGGGGAGCCGCAGGGTCAACACTCAACACTCAACACTCAACACCTCGCCCGGCCGCCAGCGCGAGACGCAGAGAGAGAGAGACATGAAGTCTGTAGCGCCACATGGCTTGCAGCAACAGGCGTCCAGACTCCAGCGCAGGCCAGTGCTTCTTCCCACGTCGCTGCCCAGGTGCCCTCGCTGCCCTCCCCGGCGGCGCATCGAGCGCGCATCACTCTGCCAGCGCCACTCGCGCCGCCAGCCTCCGCAGCCTGGGCGGCTGGCGAGGTGTTCATATGTCCACCATGCAGCCGTGCAAGCGTCATCGATGCAGTCGTCTGAAAGCCACTAGGCCCAGCTAGCGGCGGGCCCCGCGCCCTGGAGCAGCTGTCAACCACATCAACCACATGTCGCACCAAGCCCTTGAGCCTCGCCTGCGGACCCTGATCGCTGATGGCATGTGCGTCTCCAAGCCATCCGTGGTTCAACAAGCATAGTCTACCACCGACAATAGTCTACACTCGCGCTAGATCTGGTTCCGCTACACCTGCATCTTGCTACCTATCGTACACGTGCTGGGCCGCTGCTCGACTCGACGCGTCTACCTACTCCACCCCGGCCTGCCCTCCAGCATGACTTGTGCGGATCCCCCAACATGCACTTCGCCTGAACCGTGGCTGCATCTATCGCACATATGGCGCCTCGCTAGAATGTTCCCAAAACAGCCCGAGTCTCCCGTGCATTCCCTATTCTCCCCCGCCCTACACCGAAAGAACTCCGTATGCAAAATCGAGCCCATGCCTCAACCGTGCAACGCCCCAGCCACACATATAGTACAAAGACTCACAGAGACCAGGTCCTTGTTGCACATCTCGGTGCCAAGGCCCGGGCCCTCTCGTCAAGACCCGTTGACCTCTGTCAGGGTACATCTGGGACGCCATCCGCGCTCGTTGGCCTGGCGTCCATAGAGTCGGACTCGGATCCCGACTCCGAACCAGAACCAGAGCTAGAGCCAGAGCTGGACTCGCTACTCTCGTCGGCTTCATCGGCTTCTTGTTCCTCTTCTTCCAATACAATCTGCGGTAGTACCCGCTTGTCGAACAAATCGAGGACGAACCGACATGCTGGAAGTCGAAAGTGGTGTGCTTCGAGTATTTGCATCACCTTGTGGAACATTGATGGTTTCGTGAAACCTGTTGCTTTTTTGGCTTTGATGCTGTAGCCTGTCAGTCCGGGGCCATCTCTCTCCATCAGAGGTACTACTAACGCTTGGAGGTCGTTCGCCGCCTTCTTGGCTAGCACCGTATTACCCAGGTCCGTCGTAAGCTTCAAGATACGAGCATTGATAGGATCCGGGTCTGTAATAGCCACCTTGACCCCTGCTTTGCGGTTCCAACTCATGGGCTCTGATTTGGCAGCCCAAGGGGCCATCTGAACATTGTTAGCCGCCTGGCCATCTCAGGTGCATCCAAACGTAGACAAACCGAAAAGAGCCTCTGAAAATCAAAAGGTAGACAGAACCCAAGCGAGTCGCCGAACTCATTCACAACACCATCCCAACCGTATTCGAGCAGGATTTCCTGTCCGTGTAGACTTCGGGAGATCAAGCCCAGGACATAGAACGCTGTCCCTCTGAGCGACATCACCTCGGACGTTTCTGCTATCTGCACAATCCACTTAACCACATCGGAGCCTTCCAGAAACGGTGCACCCAGGTCCATGGACCCAACGTTGCCCACTGCCCACAAACAGCCCTTGACTTTCAAGATTGTCTCAGCATCATCGTTTTCCGTGGCAAAGTCGCGGATGGTAGCAGCAAATTCATCAAAGTGCCCCTTTTGCCGAAGAAGCTTGCACCCCTCTTTCGTTCGAGTGAGTTCCCGATAGAAGTGAGGAGGTACGATCCCGTATTCGGGATTCTCGGGTGTATCATCATACGACGACTGTTGCTGCGGTTTTTCAGGAATATCAGCAAGCGCTCGAGCCATCGAGGCCTCAATGAGTGCTACATAGGTGTCATTCCGTCCTAGGAACCAGTCGTCCATTTCTCTGGTGATGTAATCTAGTCCGTCAAGATAGTGGTAGCCTACCGATGTTGAGAGAAACCGCAACAGGAGAGGAGCGCCAATTTCTCCCAAGTGATCCAAGGCTGGGCGACACTTTACCACAAATTCTAGCGAATCTTTCTGGTTGCAAGCTTCTTCGAGGATTTTAATTGCAACTTCGCAAACTTCCACTTCGGGGTCGTAAAGCTGTGTGACGAGCAGCCTGATCGCCCACTCTGCGACTCCGGTCGATTCCGTGCTTTGCATTGCTTTGGTTGCGTACTTGCGGAGAAGTCTAGTTGAAAATATACGAATATCTTTGGAGCACGACGTCATGGCCTTGGATATGATGATACGGAGATGTCCGTCCAGAGTATAGTCCATATTACTCAGCAGTGTCCGGATCAGGTCGTCGCGATCGTTGAGTTCGATGATGTGATAGAACATGTTCAACACTCTCCATCGCTCGAGAATATGGATTCCTTTCGTGTCTTTCGTCAGCGCACCTAGCAAGGCAAAGTACCCACTGGTCAAGGTCTCGTTCATACGTTCCACTTGGAACATAGGGGATTCAGACGTAAGACCACTCATCCTATCGAAGTGCGATAAACACTCTGCAAGCTGTCGGATAAACTTGCTATCGCTAAGATATCGAACGCCCTCTGTATTCTGTAGTAGAGTGTGTATTAGCGCACAGCCAGCCCGGACGTAGCGCTGATTCGGTTTCGTGTTCTTGACCTCTGAAAACCGAAATTTGAAAGGCCGATAGAATCCCAGTAAACGATGGACGAATTTTGTTGCTTTCATGGCTTCATCCAGCCGTTTCGCATTCAGTAGAGGACCCTCGATCATGTTCAGAATCAGATCCCACCTCCATTTCTGAAAAGAAACAGTGTTCAACACCTGAGTGTCTACCATCATGTTCCGAAATTGAGTTTCATCCATTTGCATTGCTGCTTGCACTTTCGATGGGTCTGTCTGTCGGCTTGCGACCGTGGTGGCATTTGCAGTACTCGTCTTACTTGTGTTGACAGTAGTGGGTCCCGATCGATAGAGGGTTCGGTTGACGCTATCCACCTGGTATATCGTCCCAATAGCCACGAACCTGTCCTCCGTGTGAAACTTGGCAGCTGACTGGAGTAGTTGTGGCAGCACCTGCAACGACGCACTCCATGAAGGAGGTAACAATTCGTTTGCCATCTTCAAAACTTCTCCAAGCAATAGCGTCGTTTTTCTCTTCAGCGGAAGCGTTAGAGGTTCTTCTTCTGCCTTCAACAATGCGGGTACCAAACCGGCTTGGAGAAATACGGCTAGTACAGCGGAGACATAGTGCTCCAGCAAATTCCATTTGTTTGTCTTGTCATCCGTACTAGCGCTGGAAGGATCTTTGTCGGAGGGATTCTTCAGGTTCGTAACCCGGCCGTAGGTTGTCAAGCGCCGTCCAGCAAGAAATGAAGAAGACCATGACGGGGGCTTGATCCTAAGGATATCGAACAGCAGCTCTAAGAGAATATTCCGTACATGAGGTACGGGTATCTCCATCGACATGAGGAGTGAACGTATAGCCAGGAAATTGCTAGTGCTGAGCGCTAGGAGCCCTGACCAGCTTCGCAGCAACGATGCAATGACTTTGGCATTCGCTTTAAGCTTCTCTTCGTGCATGTGTCCTTGGCTCGCACTCGTATCGGTGAACATTGCGAAAGGGCTTTCCAATTCTTGGCCTGACCTAAGGAATTTTCTTTGTCGGGGAGTCTCGAGCAGATACAAAAATGAGCTACCGACGCTCTCTGCCGCGTGATAATTCCCTTCCCCTAAAGCATCAGTCAAGGTACCCATACCCCCTGCTGATACTAAAAGCAAAGGCTTCTTTACAAGAACCTCCGTTAACGTTAGTATGGCAATATTCCTTAGTCGATCGTCGGTGTGCTCGGCTACTGCCACAATGATGCGAATAACAGCGCGTGAAATCTCTTCCACGCCGCCCTTGACGTCAAGGAATGCCCTGACAAACTTAAGTGCTTGTTCCCGCTCCACACTGGCCTTGCTTTCTTTCACGAGAGAAAGTATCACAAGGTAGTCAGTGTGTAGTCCTCGAATGATCTGTAGCGATTTCCGATCGGTGAAAGAGTACCTCATTACTCGATATGCAGCAGCTACAACCTCGCGACTATCACTCATGAGCATCGTCTGCATTCTCAGGCCGAAGATAGACCACGCCAAGTCAAATTTGAGGGTAGGGTGGCGCTTGAAGAGATCCACAAGTGAATTGGCTCTCTCAAGGTAGTACTCTGGTTGCAGCCCGCTGGCCTCAAGAGCTTGTAGTATCTCGGCGAGCACAAAAGTTGGCGATTCCGTCTCTTCATCTTCTTTTTCATCTTCTTTCTTGGCCACATGTCGAGAGGGTGAGCGCGAGAGGTTCCGGCGGAATAGGTACGATAACCTGCTCTGTGCATCTGCTGGCGGAGACTTGATATCTTTCGCCCTCTGGATTTCGGCGGCTAATCCTAACCTCAGTTGTGCAATCTTCCGGTTGGAGATATTGAGCTGGTCCTCAACTTGGGAGCGCTGGTCCTTGGTGTTCTTCGCATTTTTGGCATTGAGTGCCTCCAGGAGATTCTCCGACCCGATTTTGATCTTCGTCTCCTTCTCAATCTGGTCCTGCAAGTCGGCCTGTCTCTGTTCTGTTGTGACGCTGCTATCATTGCCCACAATGATGGCATGCGTGTCGAAATCAGGTCTCAATCGGCCGTCATGCGACGTAGCAGGTCTCAGTTGAGAGCTGAAGCTGCCCGGGGCGGCGTTGGTCGTCGCATAAGACTGCCCACGGGCGCTGGCCATGACGCTGGAGGCGGCGACGGGCAAAGAGCGGCCATCTCTACCTCGTGAGGGCGCAAGCACCTGCAGCGAGGGCAGGTCCGCCGATGGCGCGTCGCCCTGGGTATACACTGAGCGCACGGGTGGCGTCATGGAACTGCCTTAACCATACGTCTGCCAGCCGCATCGCATATCTGTTTCACTCGAAAAATGCCCTTCTCTTGCCTCATGAGCTCACGCGTGGGACAATGTCGACTGTGGGAATCGGGTAGCGGCTGGCTGGCTGGTGAGCGGGGCTGCCGCGGCGGTGCAAGAGAGCGGGCACTGCAGCCCGCGAAGGCGCGTAGCGTAGCGAGAGTGAGCGTGCAGAGTGAATAGCGACAGTGAGATAGTCGGTCGTCGTGGACAGGTGTACGTGGGGCGTGGGCGTCACAGGCGAGGGTCGGTTGGAGAAACGTCGCGGGCGATGAAGCCCAGGCCATCCAGAACATGGAACACGCCGGGGCCTGCTGCAGGCGGAGACGGCCAGGCCAGCCAGCCTTGCATAGATGCGCCCGCAGCCAACACACACCTTGAGATCGTGCCCGCACCTTGACGCATAATAGCGCAGCATTCCCCCGGATAACTGTTTAGATATGCCCGCTGCATTTATCGCTGGACCCCGCCGACCCGTCCATGGACCTCGGTCGGGACGGAAGAGCTCACGTGCGCCCGGATCATCCCTAGCACGTCTTCGTCGGCCTTCGCCGATGACCAGCTCGACGAATGCTGGGGAGCTTCTTCCAGCCATCAATCCCTTCTCTGCAGCTCTTCGGTGATCCGATCGTGAAAAGCAAATTTGCTGCGTCTCGGCCGTCTCCGCTCGCTGGTGGTCAGATAAGGTCCCGCATTGAAGTGTATTTGTATCTTTCCAACGCCCTCATTTCAGAGCATCTATTATCTGCTCACCTTCTAGTCTCCTTTGGTCTGCTCCCTTCTTACCAGCTTCTTGCTCTCTCAAATACTCGCATAGTCAGGACCACACTCAGCGATTCTCCTATTCAATTAAACATATAGCATGTCTCAACTTAGCTACGCCCGCTACGGCAAGGACAACATCCGCCTGTACAAGGTCGATAAAGACGAGAAGACCGGTATTCACACTGTGATAGAACAGACTGTGTGCATCCTGCTCGAGGGAGACATTGAGACCTCGTAAGTCCCCTTGGGACTGTTTTCGAACCCCAGCTTACCCATGATAGCTACACCAAAGCAGACAACTCGGTCGTCGTTGCTACCGATACCCAAAAGCAAACGTGTTATATCCTCGCGAAGCAAAACCCTATCAACCCGCCGGAACAGTTCGCCGCCGTCATTGGTACCCACTTCGTCGAGACTTATCCCCACATCCACGCTACACATGTTAAGATCATCCAGCACCGCTGGACACGGATGGAGATCGATGGAAAGCCACACCCACACTCCTTCTTCCGTGATGGCGAAGAAATCCGTGTGGTTGAATCTGTAACCAGGGAAGGCGAGGGCATCTCCCTGCGCTCCAAGATTGAGAAGCTCTTAGTGCTTAAGAGCACCGGATCTGCTTTCCATGGCTTCCACCGAGATGAGTACACTCAGCTACCAGAGACTTGGGACCGTATCCTGAGCACCGAGGTCGAGGCAGGCTGGCGATGGAAGAGCTTCAAAACTGTCGCGGAAGTCAAGGAGGTCGACTTCAACGCTGCGTGGCAAGCTGCGAGGGACATCACCCTGAAGACATTCGCTACAGACAGCAGCGCCAGTGTGCAGGCCACCATGTACAAGATGAGCGACCAGATCCTTGCGGCTGTGCCATTGGTCGACGCTGTTGACTATGCGCTCCCAAACAAGCACTACTTCGAGATCGGTATGGAGTACGAATCTCCGATATTGACATAACGTTAACGAGAACTACAGATCTGAAATGGCATAAAGGCCTCAAGAACACTGGCAAGGACGCGACCGTCTTCGCGCCACAGTCGAATCCCAATGGTCTTATCCAATGTACCGTCACACGCAAAGGTGCTAAGGCTAGATTGTAAAAACAGTGCTGTAACGCTCCTCACGGCCGAGATTGGAGTAGTGCAAATTACATCAGGCGTCAAGGATTTATGTCTGTTATTTGGATGCATGTTTGTAGCGACTTATCTATACCACATCTACTAGAGCAAATGAAAACTGCTTATCATCGTCCATTGTATTATGAATTGTAGATATTTACCTGGTATCCTAAAATTTAGTCACAATCTTGATAGCATCATGCTACTGAGAGCCCTTGTGGTTGCTGTGTCCACACCTTGAAAATAGTGGATGTTGATATGCCTACTGCTTTACACCGAGTTCATGCAACCTGGCCTCAACTCCACTATCATGTGCATTTCCAATCCACACTAATATATCCTTACAGTAGGTCTTACAATCGGTCCTAGCATAGTAAAACAATCCTATGTCCAGATGCGATTCGTTATGACGGCGCTGCTACCGCCTCTGTTTTATTTTCCTGTAGTGTCTTCTTTACATTCGGAATCTCGGCAATACTCCTCCCACCTCCAAGCCCTACTTTCAGCACATTCTCCCCATACGGATGCGCGGTGCTTTCAAACGTCTTCAGCCGCGCCAGCCTCTCCTTCCTCAGTCTATTCTTCGGCAGCATTCCACTCACAGCCTTCCGCAACACCTCGCCTCCTCCCCATTTCGCCATCATCCTGTCCATATTGATCTCCTTTAGCGAACCAGGCCGCGTCGTGTGCGTGCGGTAGAGCTTCTGGAACCGCTTCTTGCCCGTGGTGTGTAGATTCGCGCAGTCGACCGCCACGACGTAGTCACCGCAATCGGACGAGGGATCGAAAATGGGTTTGTGCTTGCCCATCAGGGTCAGGGCGATTGCAGATGCGACGCGGCCGAGCGCTCGCGGGTCAGACCCGATGTCGACGAGATGCCATGAGCGGGCATAGGCTAGGCGTGTCTGAAGTTCACGTAAGAATAACTCAGACGTGGTGATGTTTGAGCAGATTGCGAAACCTGCGTGGGCGGAAGTCCGATGGGAGAACACGTACTTTGCCAATTGTTTGAGACATGTTGGGTCAGGCGAATGGCCGAGGATGCCGGTTTATGAATCTGCTCCGGCAGTGTGCACTGCCTCAGGCGCAGGCGGACGACGCAAACCGGGACGGGAGCGCGGGGTGGCGGTTGTTCGAGAATGTAATCGTTTTCGTGAAGTCGAGTTTAAACTTGCTTGGCGGTAAACTCCGGGGGTCCGTGGTCACGTGCCTCGGTCCGGTTTGGCGAGACGCGGGACCTTCAAGTGATTTCAAAGCTGCATGCCTAAACCAACATCGATGGTGTAGACGTCTTCAAAGCAAAGTATCAACATCCCCTCTTAGCTTCGATCGAACTAGCCACCATGACGATACCACCTTTCGAAACTATTTTTGCCGTGCCTATGACGTGCGAGTCTTGTATCAAAGACATCTCCGGTTCTCTCCACCAACTGAGTGGTACGAATAGGAACCTCGCACATGGCGCTTTAAAATAAAACTAAGATAAATGGCAGGTATCAAGAAAGTGACCGCAAACTTGGAAGACCAGCTGGTATCTATCGAAGGTACAGCTGCACCCTCCGCAATTGTCGCTGCAATACAGGCCACTGGCCGTGATGCCATCCTACGCGGGAGCGGGAAGTCGGACAGTGAGTTGACCCAGCTGAAGACCGCCTTCATAGTCACAGAGTTCTTGGGTTCACAGTCCAATCTTCGATATTGATCAGACATCTACAGGCGCTGCCGTATGCATCTTAGAGTCGCACGCCTCTCACGTGGAGAATAAAGTCCGGGGGCTGGTGCGCATGGTCCAGGTAGCATCTGACCTGACCATTGTCGACCTCACACTCAAAGGCGTCTCTCCTGGAACTTATTACGCCACAGTTCGCGAGCGCGGAGATATTTCAGAGGGTCCTGAATCTACCGGCGGCGTGTGGGAGGCTGTAAAGGCCAAGAAGGAGGGAACCCCATGCCGAGGCGTCTTTGGAACTGTCCAAGTAGACAAAGGTGGCTTGGGGACTATTTTCCTGGATCGACCGATTCTCATATGGGAACTCATAGGCAGATCGATTGTGGTGTCCAAAAAACAGGATGGCAAATTCGACAATAACGATGCGGATACGCTCGTAGGTGTCGTCGCCCGAAGCGCTGGTGTCTGGGCCAATGATAAAACGGTATGCTCGTGCTCTGGCAAAACCGTTTGGGAGGAACGACAGGAACAGATTGGTCGGGGGATGCTGTAGTAGTGCAATAATGCGGAGTGCGTGGCTTTCTTGGAAAGCTATCTACGCGGGTTAACTAATGTGTATAGATTAATTCTACGGGTTTACAATGTCTGAATTACGCGTAGCTAGCTAACAAATTAAAACTGCAGTGTACTGTTTGCATTGGGGGGATCATTTCTATTAGGGAGATAGGCCCGTGCTACGCACGGGCAATCTCTTGAGATTTTTCGGAGAAACCTTTTGGGCCCGAGTACTGCATTCAGTAGTTATTTGCCGCACTTTACCAAGCTCCGCTATTCGCCTGCCCAGGCTGGGAAACCTGGACACTACAATAAATCTTCATTGACACAGTTGATCGTCGTAACCGCTTCCGTAATCACGTAGCCATCTCACCACAACCGAAGCGTCCGTTGCGAAATGGACATCTTGGATGCTAGGCCGAAACGGCCTCTGCGTGAGTCGGCCCGCAGAACTGATAGCAGTGGCTTTGCGAAGGCTGACGGTCATGCGTTCATGCCTGGCGAGGCGAGCGGATATGGTGAGTGGCCACGAGCTGAGCCGTCACGTTAGTAAGATCGCCATGTAACAGACTTCAAACGCCGTCAGTGAATCGCCCGTAGAGGCCGAGGGCCGCCGTCCGGTACGCTTTTCGAGCGCTGTTGTCCGCTGCAATGGAGGCCTGAAAGCTGGTTTGCTGGTTCGGAAGCGCGAACAAAGGTCATTTGCGATCAGAATATCGAATGGCGGTGGTGGCCTGGCCTGGTCTGGAACGGGTTGGGGTGAAGTGTCGCGACGAGCCTCCAAGCGCTGTGGATGTCGAGTGCACGTCACATCTGCCAATCACCACGCGCAATGCAAGCCTAGCCAAGCCTTGGTCTGCAACACGCTGGGACTCAGATTTGCTCTCCCCACCTGCGCCAGCCTCCAACCGCCCGCCGCATCCCTCCGTGTCCTTGTTGTGTGTCCTGAGTCCTCGCCGTGCTATTTCTCGAATTCTCCTTCCTCGTCCCAACTCCGCGTACTGTCTTTAAGAGTTACAGACCTTACCGTCCCTCTTTTCTGCCCACAGCGCCCCTCACCCCGACCCTCGAACCTTTGACTGTAATAGCCGACTAGCGACGGCATACCCCACAGCCCCGGCGGCTGCATAGCATCATCCCACCCCAAGAGGCACAGAGACGAACTTTGAGCTGGTCGCACTTGAGACGAATACAGACCGTGGAGTGGTAGGAGACTCGATCACTGAGGCTTAACGACACCATACTGCCGGGTAACCTTTCGATAAACCTTCGTCATGTCTCTGAAGCAGGTACGCGATTATACTCGATGTTCCACACCCAATGCGCCTGCAGTTGCTAACCGCGGAGCAGGAAATCGAGACCTGGGTGGCAGCCCTTGGCCACTACGACAGCAACGAGTTCGACAAGGCGCTGGAGTCCTTTGATGGGATTTCCGACACATCGAAGATCCTGTTCAACTGCGGCGTTATACACGCCACGCTCGGGGAGCACGAGAAAGCAGTAAGTCGAAGGAGTCTGGGATGGTGCGGAGCACGTGCTGAATGCTACATAGGTCGAATGCTACCAGCGCGCTGTGCGGCTGGACCAGTATCTCGCCGTCGCCTATTTTCAGCAAGGCGTATCGAATTTTCTCATGGGCGACTTCGAGGAAGCGCTTGCCAACTTCAACGATACGCTTCTCTATCTCCGTGGGAACAACAACATCGACTACGAACAATTGGGCCTGAAATTCAAGCTGTACTCGTGCGAAGTCCTTTTCAATCGCGGTCTCTGTTATATCTATCTTCAACAAAAGGAAGCCGGAATGCAGGATCTCTCGTTCGCGGCAAAGGAGAAGGTTGTGCCAGACCATAATGTCATTGACGAAGCAATCAATGAAGAAGCAGAGGTACTATCTCCAGTCCGCCTTGACTACAGGAAAGTTCTAACAGCGTATAGGGTTACACAGTCTTCTCAATTCCTGTGGGGATTGTCTACCGCCCCAATGACGCGAAAGTAAAGAATCTCAAGACGAAGGACTACCTGGGTAAGGCCCGTTTGGTCGCGGCCTCTGACCGTTCCAATGCGTTTACCGGATTCGCTGGATCAGAGATCAAGAAGATGGGTGACGCAGCCAAGGACGATCGACCGGAGGAAAAGGTATCATATGCTGCTACGAACTTGGTCAAGCCCAATCTTCAGAGCAGAGCCCGGCAGCAATCTGAGCCACCTATGAACCGGAACCTGTTCCCACCGACACCGCCACCTGAGTCAGACAACAGAAAGTCCGCAGGCGAACCCACATCCGGCCAGATGTCACGAGCACAGTCCGTCCGTGGCGCAGGGCCTAAGCCTCGTCCCCTGGATCTTGGTCGCGCCGCCTTCGAACAAGCTGCTGAGCCACCTCGCCGCATGGGAACGCAGCGATCGGCTTCGGAACGCCCCCCGCCCACTCGTTCGGAGTCAATGCGCAATCGTGAAATGGGCCGCGACCGACGCGACCGCGAGAGGCCCCGCCGGCGTGGTTCTGACGAAGATATCGACGAGTACACGGATGAGGTTTACGACATGTACCAGGGTCGTTCCAATCGTCCAGGCTACCTCGTCCGTTCGCGAACGAACAAAAGTTCCCGGCCAGTATACATCGAAGAGGAGGACGAGGAGGATGACGATTACGACCAAAGTGATGTTGACGTTGCCGACTTCGAAATGGTCTCTCGCTCCAAGACTCGGAGGCGCTCGCCTGCTCGTTCTAACACAACGCGCCGTGCCCCTGAACGCGATACCAATAGTAAGATCAAGGTCAAAGTGCACGCCGGCGATACCCGCTACGTCTTCGTCGACCAGAACAAAACAATGCAGGAGTTTGTTCAGCAAGTGCGGGAGAAGTTTGGCATCAGACAGAACTTCAAGGTTGAGATCAAAGACGATGGTGATATGATCACCATGGCGGATCAGGATGACCTGGACATGTCTATTCAAACGGCGAAGACTATGGCTAGAAAGGAAGGCTCGGATGTGCCGAAGATGGAGGTATGGCTTGCTCTTATCCCCTCTCAAGATTCCTTGATCATCGCCCCTCCTCTCACCCCTAGCATCAAGATCTCCGAGTACTGAATATTGTATGAAACGGGGGCTAACCAAACTGTGCATTTTAGGTGTGGGTTAAAGAAGTATAGATTAGAGATACCCCAGAACGGCCTAGGCTTTCCCCTTGACCGCACCATTTCCTTTACTCATCTACTTTTCTTTTGAATCTTGGAGTACCCATATTGTTTACGCGAGTACTCCCTCATTCCCCTCACTCTGTCTGTGGGGATAACGTCTATATGTTGTTAGTAGCGAGCATTTGTTATTCGCCAGTACATCGCATTGCGCGTCATACTTTGTTCGGCGTTCTTCTTGTATGCGATTTTCTCACAGCGGGACTGTTTCGCACGTCCGCGGTAGACGGTTTGGTGGTTGCATATCATACATAGTACAGGTGGTACCTTCATCCCTCCCTGGGGCAGGGTTTGTTCGACAGAAGCATAGTTAGCATGCAGTATAGATACGCAGCATATTTTATCAATGTTTAGACCCTAATCACCTCGTTCTCCAATCACTCTACATCATCCAAGGCAGATTCTGCGTATCCCCATTAGCGATGCACTGACTGGGGCTCGTTTGAAGATTGTCTGTAAAATGGCAGCAATCTTATCCACAGCCAGCCCCATGCCGCAACTCAGCCTCTGACGTTTGGCGAATAGAACTTACTCTTTGTGCCACACCACGTTTCCAGATGTTCTTGCAGGCAGTGACAACATCTGCTGTGCCTTGGTCGTACAAAGCGTTCTCGAGCGTACCACAGCAGTCATGCGACAGTCCGTTTGCATTGTTTCGACGGGTGGACTTGTTCATTGACACAGATGGTCCAAGTAATAAACCCGCGAGATGCCGGGGTCTGACTTTGGAAACGGTGGGTATAGCAGGGAAAGCATGGCCACTGCCGAGGAGCATGGATGGGAGATGGGCTTTGGGAAGTTGTGCCGGGCGTGGCAATCGAGCGACTGTCATGTCGTCTTGGGTGTTCTTGTTGTTGCTTGGCTGACAGCCTTGGGGCCTGTTGACGGGTGTGAAGTTTGAGTGTGTGGTCGTTCGGGTTTCAGAAATACATGTTCAACAATCGGGATCGTTAACGAACCTTTGTCTTAGTCCGGTTGATATACAATTGGATATTGCGCAAGACAGAGTAAAGATATTCGCGTTTGTCATTGATCGTAGCTCTTGTGATAGTATACGTCAGCTTGATGTGCGATACTTGGCTCGACTATTACAAGCGGAAGGCAAAGTGCAATGTCGGTAGGCCAGAGGTATCTCGGGAGCGGCCAGCATGGGTGGTGAACTGAAAAGATCTTGACGAGTGTTTTTTACATATAGTTTTATAGGTTGATCATATATCCGTGCTTTGAAACATCGAACCTGAAGATTTCCGCTAGGTTAATGCGAACCGTCTGAACGCCGTTTCCAATGCTTTCTCCCATCGTCCCCGGTGTGGCTGTCTGAGGTCTCATCTGGTCCGTACCGCCTGCCATGTGATTGCGACACGTTTTCCACTTCCTATACACACACAGATTTATATCTTTCCACTCGTCGTCGTCGCCATTCTCGTAGATTCGCTGATAGCAGTTTACGCAGGTAGCAGGATGTCGGCCCAGTTGCTCTGGAGGAAGGTGACGCCGATCTAGAAAATCGTGCGTTAGCATAGTGTCTAACAATAGCGGTCCGACATTGTCCGAGGCCTCTTCTCTCGCGCTCAACGCTTGCGGGGAATAGAGAGAGTCTTACAGCGAACAATCCAACAGCGGTGATGATGGATCGGTTGTCTGGGCTGATCAAAGTTTGTACGGCGCCGCGTGCGTAGCTGGGCTCCTCGATCGTGCGGCCTTTTCCTGCGAAGTTGGATTTGGGTGGCATGCTTGCGGCGGACGGGGATGCAGTTGGAAGAGCTGGATTCAAGGGTTTAGCCCAAAGTTTGGTGGAGGATAAGGGTATTTGCGCACGTGGAAGTGTTTCCGTTACTGAATGGGTACGTGATCTGTAGAATTACCGTAGCTGTCGTTGCAAGCGGGATGGAGATGATGCGGTTGACAAATAACTTATCGGTAAAGGGTAAATGATTGGCCGAGGTCTTGGCATGGGTTTGCTACCCTGATCGTTAAATCTAAAAGCTTACCCTGTCATAGTTCTTCGGGATGCGCATCTAGATGTCCGTAACCCTATCTTTCTCCTCTTTTACCTTTATCACCTCTATAAACTCTACTCAAACATTGCCTAGTCAACTAGATACAATGGGCCTCTATAAAGATAAAAGCAAAGCCATCTATTAACCGCTAGAAACCCCTATACTCTCAAGAAGATTGCCTAAGTCTGACTTCATTGAAACTGAACTCAGTAGGGGGACGATTTATGTCTTTCCACCATAGAAACCTCCTCAGTTTGTATTGTATATTTACCCTCCACACTCTACACTAAAGACATATCTCTTCATTTGTATTCCAGTGGTCCTTCACCCAGTCTGTCATAATATCCGTGAAGCTTTTGCCATCCAGATATGGTTTTGTGTCAGCCTCGCTATACTCCTCCCCCAAGTACTCCAGAGCCAGAAGGACCCATTTCTGAACGAACTCGTTGTACATGAGATCCACTATTCCCGGCTCCTCTTCCTCCGGCTCGAAGCCAACGGATGCTTGGATGCAATTTGGCACCGCGTAAAAGCGAATGGGAGAGTGGAGTGTATCATCGCCGTCTTCTCCTGCATCGTCGTTCGTAGTGTACCCTGGGAACAGTGGCTCATTCTCCATCGATATCGGGGACTGTTCCTGGGAAAGATGGGAAATGTAATTCGCAACCCGAGAAGATATGAGCATTTCAGGACGAGTCTGTGCCGCAATTTGTTCTGGAGGTTGTATGTAGACGTTTTGCTCTGCCATCATATCAACAATTGGGCCCTCGCTATTAAGTAACCTCAGGACTTTGCTAGCTGCCTTGTATGGGACATTTTTTATGTAGCGAATGCTGCTCGTGAAAGGGGAAACCAAAAATGTAGTATCCTTCGTAAAGGGGCCTTTGAATATGTCGAACCGGATTCCTCCGGTATTTGTTATGATGAGCGCTTTGCCACTGGTCGGGACGTGCTTCGATTTCTCAACTGATTGCGGAAGAATCTGCTCTTCGAGCAAACTGAAGATGCTCTCAGTGTGCGGGTAAGGCCGTTGGCTGACCCAGAAATCGTGGGGAGCGCATCCGTAACGTTCTCCAAGCCCTAGAGACTTTCTAGCGTCCCCTATCTGGTTAGAGACAATGCGGCCATGCTCAGTTGGAAATGTCTTTGCATCTTTGTTACTATGGTGATGAAGCGAGTATAAGTTGTTATCTAGGTAACGACGTGAAAACGTGAGACTGCTTTCTTGGGGTACTGCTGCGACATCTTTCGTACCACCGGTGCGGAGTCCACCGATAGACATGAAACCGAGTGTCTCCATATATCTTCCGCTTTCGAAGGCTACCGACTTATCATCAAAGACTTTGTAGTCTCGTATATGCGTATGACCGCCGAAGAATTGGATTGGTGTATCCCACTGGACGGATCGTATGGTAGAAAACACAGTGGCATACTCGCTCGATCTTATGTCCACATGGCCAAAGACGACAATCAGATCTACGTCTTTATCTCGAATCGCCTCTTTAAACCATTCTTCTTTGACTGTGTCCTCGACTTTTTGGATCACGGTATTCTTCGCATTCCCTGTGAAATCAAAGATAAAGCCAAACGCAAGTATACGAATGCCTTGGTTCTTCGTCGTGAATTTCTTGAACCGTGGGGCAAGTGGCACTAAATCTCCAGTTTCTGGATTATATATGTCCAGATTAGAAGCAAGGTAATTGCCCTTGAAATCGGGCACGGTATGGTAGAACTCTCCCTCAGAAGAAGTCTTCTTGTACAGCTCGTGATTTCCCGAACAAATCAAATCAATGCTCTGTTCTTTGGCGATCTCATACGTGAATTTCCCCCTGGGTTTCGAAGAATCATAGATGGCGTTGCCCTCGATTCGGTCACCAGTGTCGACAAGGAGTAGATCCGTCCCTTCGGCATCTGCTCTGTCACGTAGGTGTTTGGCAAAAGATACATAGTCTCCCCAATCTGCAGAGTATGACGGCCTGCAATAGTCAGACCAGTCACGTAGTTTTATGGTCAGAGACGCTACCTACTCTTGGAGATGACCACCCCACCACCCATGAATGTCGGTGGTGTGCAGGAAGTTTAGCTGCGCCCATGGTAGCTCACGCAAAGGCGCAGCGATGGGCGACGGGGCTGATGGCTGGGCACATGAACCAAGCGCAGAAAGAACAAGAAATGTGAAGAGATGAACAGCCATATTCGTATGGCACCCTGCTAACGGTTTGTTGCAGACTGGTAGTAATTTATTGCAGGCTGATAGTTATGTTAGGCGCGGCGTAGGCACAGCGGAAAGTATAGCCTACCAAGGTATTTCAGTGAAAGCTCGCGGCGCTGTCAGTTATGCAGTCTGCAGGTATGATATCTGCAGTGAAGGTGCTAGAGTACAACAACGGCAATGCAACTTGAACACAGTACATCGAAGATGTTGTCACAGGGTCAGTTGTGGGCAGGCCTTGTGACATTGTCGAGGGAATCATATGGCTGAGTAAGGTGCGGCTGCCTAGCCAGTAGGGGCCTTTACCCCTGCTAGCGTGTGTGGAGACCCGCGTTCCTGGCCGATTTTTTTGAGATTCCATCATCACAACATCGACTCTCGCAACTTGACGACTACTTAAAGCAACTGGGGACCGCGCAAATTCATCTCGTGCCGCAACAATGCCACCTCGTCGAACCGCCCGCACTGGTGCAGTTGCGCCCGTGAAACCCACCGCTGACGATGCTCCGGTCGTGAACGGCACTGGTACATCAACCGCGTCTAGTCTCCGCAAGTCCATCGCTAATGCATCCAAAGGCACAACTCGCGGTCGCGCAAAGAAGGCCGACGCCCCAAGTCAAGAGACCGTAACTCTACCGCCAACAAAAGCCGCGACTGGTAAGTCAAGCGCGTCCCAATTCGTGAAGGTCACGCTGACTCTACTACAGCAGGACGAGGGCGCCCGAAGAAAGCTGAGACACCTGCCCCGACGGCCGCATCTGCCAAGCGCAAGAAAGACGATGAGAGCGAAGAGGAGCCCGAGCCGCAACCGAAGAAGGCGAAGGTCAAAGCTACGAGACAAATCGTGGAAATGAGGCCGAAGCCGAAGGGCCCACGGCGGGTGGGCGGAAAGAAGACCGAGATCAACGCTCTCCGGTACACCGAGCTACTGAAGGTTTTTGTGTTCGGCGAAGGGAGCTCCGGTGAGCTTGGTTTGGGCGCGACCAAGAAGGCTATCGACGTGAAGCGCCCCCGGTTCAACGAGCTGCTGAGCAACATGAATGTTGTCAAGATTGCCACCGGTGGTATGCACGTCGTCGCGTTGACTAAAGACAACAAGCTCTTGACCTGGGGTGTAAACGACAATGGCGCCCTGGGCCGCGACACTTCGGGGGCGGAAATCAAGCTGAGAGATGCGGATGACTCTGATTCCGACTCCGAGGACGAGACAGGTGGCTTGAATGAGCTTGAGTCTACACCTACAGCGGTTTCCGCGGAGCATTTTCCAGAAGATACTGTGTTTGTCGACATTGCTGCTGGCGATAGTTGCTCTTTTGTCTTGACGACTGAAGGTGCGGTATATGGGTGGGGAACCTTCCGTGTAAGTACACTGTACCACCAGCTTGGAAATAACCGACGCTAACGGAATTTGCAGAAAAACGAGGGAGTTCTTGGCTTCGCCCGAAGTGAGCACACTGCGAGGACACCGCAATATATCGACATGATAAGAAAAGTTACTCAAATTGCTTGTGGCACCAATCACGTCCTAGCCCTCGACAAAGACAGGCATGTCTACGCTTGGGGAAACGGCCAGCAAAACCAGTTGGGTCGCCGTGTGACCGAGCGCACGCTTACCGAATCATTGCTTCCAAACCGCGTCGGCTTCCATGATACGTCGGTCAAGCGTCCAAGTCAGCGGATCGCGAAGATTGCCTGCGGTGACTACCATAGCCTCGCGATCGGTGAAGATGGCCATATCTGGTCATGGGGTGCGAACAACTACTGCGAGACCGGATACGTCGGAAATGCGGGAGAGGACAACGCCAGCGTTCTCACTCCTCGGATCATCCACAGTCTGGAGAATCTCGAGGTGGAGGCTGTCGAGGGTGGATCACATCATACCATCGCTATTACCCGCAAGGGCGAGGTCCTCATCTGGGGACGGTGTGACGGCTCCCAGACCGGTATTCCTGCAGACCAGCTTGATTCTATCAATGACGACGAGAAGCTCCTCAAGAGTAACGGCAAACCTAAGATTCTAATCCAGCCCACGGTCATCCCCAACCTCAAGAACATTGTCATTGGATCCTGTGGGCCTGAACACACCATTGTCATCGACAAGAATGGAAAAGCCTATTCCTGGGGTTTCTCTGTCAACTACCAGACTGGTCAGGGAACAGACGACGATGTGGAGATCCCTACCATGATCGACAACACTGCCGTACGGGATACGAAGCTCACATTTGCCGGTGCTGGCGGTCAATACTCTATCCTCGCGAGCAAGAAGTAACGTTCATCCGTAAGATTGGGCAACTCTTGATATTGTTCTTTGCATGTACATCTTATTGATACCTTTCAGACGTTGCTTTCACGATGGCGCTTCAGGTTCGGGGAATTCCACTGGTATAAGGCGTGCATAGCGTTGGTTTTTGTTTTCAGCAGTTGGATCATACTTTGCAACCCAAGTCGGTTATATAAAGGTATGGAATCCATGAGAGGGTAGGATTCCACATCTTAGCTGCCCTTGATGCGATCTGTAGTAGTAGATTGATACCGGTTTAGTGGGTTCCTGCCTCTTCTAAAGGGTGGCCTCTTCTTGTCATGCTTTCTTAAGATTTGCGTGGTGGCGTCACAATTGATGCAGCCGTGACCGTAGTAGACGATACGGGGATGTGAACATACACTCGAAGATCATGCATACTTTCATGAGGCTCCTCGTCGAGTAGCACAAAAGAGCTGGTAAAGCAATGGGCTACAGATCACATCTTTGTTATGGCTGCGTCGAGCGCTAGCTAGATAAAGGCTGTTGAATGGGTTCTGTAGAAGCTTATCAGACTACGCTCACTACTCTTACTGAACTCGCAATGATGCCTCTTTTCCGCAAATTTTATTCTCGACTGCTTCTGGGTGGCACTGAACTCAAAGGACAACTTTTCAAGACAATGAGTGATATTGAAGCAGGGTTCTCCGTAAACTCTTATTTTGGGGATCTGGCGCTGTTTCCAAGAAGGTTGTGTATCTACCCCGTAAACTCCGTAGAAATGCTACAATAAAACTCCGAATTCGCCCGTCACCGTCCAGTAGAACCTGTCCATCCCGATAAGAGGCGAGACACATGTTATTGCCTGCCCGCCCTCAAGGCTCGTGCCTGCTCTCGTTCGCTCGCATTGTATCTGTTGTCGCTAGTTAGCCCCTAGCCGGGACAGATTAATGAGGACCCCGATATTGGGACACAGTAGCACGACGATCGCGCTCGGCCAACTCTTTGCGTGTCTCCATTTTCTCGCGATTGGGGACGTACTTGAGCAGTTTCTCAATCAGATCCACGTGTGTGAGAATCATGCGTCGGCAGCAGTAGCGGGTGAGGTTGAGGGCGTCGATAGCTTCACTGAACGCGCGGGTGGTTAGAAAACTACACCGCAGTGATGTTTGAGGTCGGAGCTGTGCCGCGCGGGGACGACGGATGACCAGAGTGACTTACGTGTCAGATCTGCCGCCCTCGATGAGAACGAGGTAGCGCTCCCACAGGTCGCCGGTTACCTTCCAGAGTAAGTACGCATTTTCGTTGGGGAGAGTCATGAAAAGTACCTTGCCGCAGGAGAAGCAACGGACTGGG
Source organism: Massariosphaeria phaeospora (assembly GCA_011032825.1). NCBI lineage: Eukaryota > Fungi > Ascomycota > Dothideomycetes > Pleosporales > Massariosphaeria > Massariosphaeria phaeospora. The sequence goes on along the minus strand of JAADJZ010000030.1, from coordinate 28,739 downwards.
ATGATCATCTTGGCGTGACTGATGTACTGGATATGCTTTGACGCGTTCCGCGATCAGGTTGTGGGTACGCGAACAGCGGTAGAGAAAGGAGGGAGCGTCAAGGAAGTGGTTGATGCTGGCGAGCTGCTGTCAAAGAATTTGGTGGAGCACCACCATGCCAAGGCCCGAACTTCTTCCGGCGGTGAGAAGCTCGGGCCACTCGCTTCGAAAATTATCTCGCGACCAGGCTTGCATACGACCTCGGGAGCCTCTGTTGCACGCAACTCGCAATTTCTGTCGTTGCCAGCTGCTCCTCTTTTCCACATTCACAATGGACGACGCCAGCGACTCCCCGAACTTAAAACGGAAGAGAGAGGGACAGGAGCCGCAACGGAAAAAGGCCAGAAAACACAGGAAGAGCAAGGCGCCTGATGGAGACGTTGAAGACGATACTCGTATGGACACAGGCAACGCGGTACCTTTAAACAGATTGACTCCCAAAGGAAACTCGCAGCGGAACTCGACTCCGATTCAGAAACCCAATACGGAGCAAGTTAACGGGACACTTAACCATGCTGCCACACATACTCCGTCCAGCTCCCGAGAGGACAAGAAACATCCCGATATCGAAGAGGCCAATGAGTTACCAGAAGAGAAGTTACTGGAGGCGAGTCCTACACTGGATCTCAAGGGACTCGGTAACAACGAACCTGGGAGGAAGACGGAGGTGGGTGAGTCGCGCAAGGAATCATCGCGGCAGAGGAAGAAGAACAAGAAGCAGAAACGCGCAAATCAACACAAAGAGAATATTCAGGATGATACGGAACAAAAGGCCATGGACCAGGATAGAACCGTCAACAACACCCCTGGTAATACACGGAACAATGTGAACCAGGTCGATAAGGCGCAGAAGCCTTCGGAGGCCGCAGATAATGAGATCATGGGCGTCCCCGTGAAACACGTACGAAAGACTGCGAAATCGAAACAAAAGCACGTCAAACCATCCTCCGCTTGGACACTCTCTGAACCCTTTGGCGGTTGGTTTATAACCCACGATCCTCTGTTCTCTCAAGATGAAAAGTCTTTGATGCTTGCCAACGCCAGGGCCCTGCAAATCTACTCGACAGAGACGTCTCTTCTTACAGCTGAACTTTTAGTGGGCACTTACGGAGTGCTACTAGCGTACGCCTTGTCATCCACAAACCCAAACCATGTGTATGTAGCCGATTCGAATGGTCTTATCACACTCTGGAACTGGGTCGCCAGCAAGAAAATTGGCCGCTGGGATATTGGTGCAAAAATTCAACAACTAGCTGTGGTTACTCAGCCTGAGTCAAAGCAGGACCTCGTATACTGCTATGAAGCAGGCGACCATCACATACTCAACATACATGCCCTTTTTGGTGGTGACCAAGCGTCTAAAACCGATCTCAAAATGATCCTGAAGATTAATTCGCCCATAAAGAGTATACAGGTGTTTCTTCATGGCAAGCTTGTAGTCGTTACCTGCGCGAATTCTATCATAATTGGCAAACGCTCGAAGATTCATAAGACGGAATTGCAGGATTTTGTGTACGTCTGGCGCGAATTCAAAACTTCCAAAGGAATCACGGCCTCGAGCGCCTTTGTTCGAATTTCAGAACGCTTCGATACGGGCAAACAGCCTTCGCAAGATCAGAAGGACCACGTGGACCTCGCCATTGGTGACGAGACGGGGTTGATACTCTTGTTCGAAGATGTTCTTGCATCCTTTGCCGCGATCGAAAAGAGCAAGAAGGACGCGAAGAATAAAAGTGTTGACGTAGAGAGTTTCAAGCCAAAGCATCTTCACTGGCATAGAGAAGCAGTCGGCTCACTGAAATGGTCGCTTGATGGTGAGCTGCAAATATCACCCTCTGCATTGGTTTAGTAACTGACGAACGTCTAGGCAATTACTTGATCTCGGGTGGCGATGAAACCGTTTTAGTGATCTGGCAATTATCGACTGGAAAACAACAACACTTGCCGCATTTAACGGCAGCCATAGAGAATATCGTGGTCTCGCCATCTGGAGCTTCTTACGCCTTGACCTTAGCCAACAACTCCGTGATTGTATTGTCGACATCGGAACTCATCGCTAAAAGTAACGTTATTGGGATCCAGTCGCGGAGAATAGATGTGGAACAGCTCCCTCGGGTGTCAAATGCCACATTCTCATTTGAAAGATTCTCTCCAATCCCGATGGTTGTCGACCCCAAGAACAGCAGCCTGTTAATCTACACGGTACCGTCATCTCAGCCTCGACATCCGAAGTTTACTCTGCATCCCGAACCATACATACAGACCTACGACTTCACTACTTTTCGCCCTGTTTCGCGGCAGGCATTGACTCGAAACAATGCTACAGATCCGAACATGGGACCAGAAGGAAGAAGAATTCAAGAGCCCAGTGTCAAATTCCTCCAGACTAGCTACGATGGAAAATGGCTTGCGACTGTAGACGAATGGGTTCCTCCAAAAGCTGACATGGGTTACCTTGATGAAGGCATGTCTGAGTCCAACGAAGAGGAGCGAGTCTACCGCCGCGAAGTCTATCTCAAGTTTTGGGAATGGGATGAGCAAAACGGCCAATGGTCGTTAGGTACTAGGGTCGATGCCCCTCACTACTTTGAGGACATCGGCGCTTGTGGCCGAGTGCTTGACCTAGTCTTCGATCCTAGCAGCCAGGGGTTTGCGACTGTTGGCGAAGACCGTTCGGTCCGGATATGGAGGCCCAAAACTAGACTTAAAGATGGCGTAACCGTGCGCGGAGCCAATAACAGCAGCCAAGGTCTCGTCACCTGGTCGCTAGAGCGCTCGGTCGAAATCAGCAGCAAGCTCGATGTCTTGGACACCACAACAGACACTCGAGATCTCCTTGTTCCCCAAAATTCATGCTTAGCTTTCTCAGCGGATGGGTCCGTTCTAGCCGTTGGGATGTCATGGGCATCTGAATCTGATCCCGGCGTTGTTCACATCATTGACACTGAAAACGGGACTGTTCGAAGATCGATCACGGAGCTGGACGTCAGTGCACTCTCTGCCCTAATCATTGTTGGCCGCCATTTAGTTGTTACAGGCGGCTCCATTGCCGTATGGGATCTTGTTTTAGATCAACTCGTACACTGCATTTCCATCGATACACCTGGTATTTCGGTTTCCGACAGAGCGCCAGTTGTTCGACTGGCCGCCAATGAGTACGCCGGGACCTTTGCTATATCATGCCCCCAGTTCGAACAAAATACGTCTTCGAAATCGCGAGGTTCACGTCATCTCAAGAAAACCACCTCCAAGGTCTCTATATACGATCCGAATCAGAGTGGGCCTGTCTGGTCTTGCAAAGTGGCAGGGGTTGTCCTTGCTTTAGCCTCTGAGAGAGGTGGTAAAGGATATGTTGTCCTGGATTCCTCGTCCTCCGTTAGGCTTGTCAGCGCGAAAGTCGATCCATTACAACTCATCACCCCTCCCCCTGAATCGAGGCCGAAAGGTACTACAGAGCCTGTGGAGGACTGGGATCAGGACGAACCACCGAACAGTGTCGCAATATTCGATGACAGCGAGGAGCTAATTCGACATTCTGAGAACGACAAGCCTGTCGTCAGACCAGAGCAGCTGCAGGAGATCTTTGCCATTGCTCCATCGCATGCGCTGCCTCCAGTCAAGGATTTGTTCAACGCGGTGGTAAGGTTGTATGCGAGAAAGCCAAGAGTAATCAGTGCAGTATAAGACGGAACGTTGGGCTATGATAATACGATCTCGGATATACGAACAGCATATTCCAGCGATACTATCTTGTATAACTTGTCCGTTAGTGGATTATTCTTAAGTCTCGATATATCGCATGATTCTTATGTGCGGACTAGAAGTTTCAAACCGGAGATTTGGCTCGAAGAGGGGCGGCAACAAGTCACAACGTGTAAACAACGGGAAGCTCTCTTTCATCGCGTGAGCCAATGCCAAATGCTAGAGTAACAAGAAGTAAAGGTGAACGTTGTTCCATATAGCTAAACTTGAGAGCTCACGGCAGCGGTTAATATGAAGCCGTTGGGGCGATCACTGCCAATCGATCTCGAATGGTCATAGCGTTGCGCGCTAATCTATTCACCTCCCATCTTGCCTTTCGCTTACTCGCCCGTCCATAGCGCGCGCAATCTGACTCTCTTTTTCCGGTGTCTTCAGATAGCGAGCGCGTCTTCTAAGCGCTCTTCGCCGCTTTGACATCCACAAAGCCAGCTAGCAATTTGATGGCAGTCTCTCTCTCAATCCTGTCCGGTACCTGGCGTTTCGCAGCCCTCCTGCTTGCGCCACGCTTGGCTTCGTTGACACAACCTCCGCGCTGTTATTGGCAGCTCACATAGTCTTGGGCTCGCGGAGTCCGGTCTGGGCAGAAAGTAAAGTGTGGAAACATCAGGTCAACCAACATTGGGTTAATCCAAATGAGGCATGTGAGGCAAACCAACGAGCCACTAAGCTGTCCTTAAGGGAACCCGTTTATGTCGAATCCTTGAAACACGTCGAACAAGGAAGATCATAAGCACTTTTTTTATCTCAGCAGACTGCCCGCATCCAATCGAGCATATGAACGTCTTTGCATCCGATTGACCACGGCTACAGCCGAGCTAGGCGTGTTTTTATCATGGGGCATTGACGGACCAGCCGTGCAGGCCAAGATCAACCTTGGCCCCGCTGCTGCCTATATAGGTTCCTGTCCCTACGTTATGTCGACTGGTAGAGCAGTGTCGATTTATATTCTCTTCCTAAATTAAAGTCATATCCATATCGCCGGGGCAAGACTCTCTAGGTTACACCTTTCGAAATCGCCATCATGGGCTACGGTAGGACCACACCCTTCACATTATGGCGATATTGTGAATACTAATAGCTCCAGGCGGGTTTTTGACTCTTCTGAACGGGTCTCCCAACGACTGGACACTGAGCGGGCAGCACTCGTACCAAATGGACACATGGAGCTGGCCAACAGTCTCCGCAGGTATAGATCCCGAGCGGAATCTTTCGAGTCAATAACTGATAAAAGTAGGGAAAGCAGCGAGAGTCTATGTAGAATTTAGTACTAAAGGACGACCCAAAGACGATGCTGGCGAGGCCTACTACGATATCGCAGGGACGTCAAACAAATTTCAAGTACTGGCCAGAAAACCGGACGACTACAAGCTCACTATTACGTTGGACGGAATGTCCACGAAGCAAAGCCCCCAAGGGTCTAGTATCGACCTAGGATTTCGCCACGATGCTGCTCTCAACTGGATTATGTCCACAGACGAGGCCGGAACCTGGTGGTCGAATAGCGGGGAAACGATCGACTGGATGCAGCAGAGCCTGGGATCCCTAAGTAATAGAACCCTCAAGCAAATCTGCATGCCGGGTTCACACGATGCGGGAATGACAACTTTCAGCCCTGGAACCGTCGGTGCGCATTTCACAAACACGCAAACACAGTATCTCAATTTCGGTGATCAACTCAAGCATGGATCGCGATACTTTGATCTACGGCCGGTGATATCAAAAGGTCAATGGATATCGGGTCATTACTCCGAAGTGGAAGACACTGGCATATGGCTTGGGGGAAACGGTCAGACGCTGGCAGATATCATCAAACAGGTCAACGACTTTACTGCCAAGTATAAAGAACTCGTTATCATCAACCTAAGCCACACACTGGATACCGACAATGACTTCAAGGACCTTACACAAGATCAATGGAATAAGCTGTTCGACAAACTGAAAGGAATCAACAATCGCTTTACGGTCACGAATCCGGGCAAGACCGATTACACCAGCACGGTTCTGGGTGACTTTATCACCGATCGCGCTTCTGTTTTCATAATTGCCCAGCTCCCAGGTAGCATTTCCCTCGGCAACTACGCCAACGAAGGCTTCTTCCACCAGGACAACTTCCCTCTCTTCGACTCATACTCTGACTCGAACAACTCCGGTGATATGCAAAAGGATCAACTCCAAAAAGTAAAAGACAATCGCAACCTTGTGTCCGATGCTGGGCAACGCAAAGACAAATTCCACCTCCTCTCCTGGACGCTTACACAAAAGCCCGAAGATGTGCTGAACTTTGACAAGGCGATTATGAATATGGGTGTATCGGTATTCGACGACCTTGTGGAGAAAGCGTACAACTCATTTACGCCCGAGAGCTTTCCGAACGTGCTGTATGTGGACTCGCTCGGCATCCGCGACAAACCTGCCGTGTTCCCTTTTGAGAAACCAAGGAGTGTTGCGACGAATCATGATATCGCTGCGCTGGCAATCGCGATTAACAACGCCATGGCTGGGAGAAACAAATATATCACAGGGCGGTGATGAGGAAACGATGACGATGGTGGTTAGTTATGTCCAATTGATACCCATAGCCTTTCCTACACTTAGACCAATATTTTAAGAATCTACGAAGTTTGCACGGAATTTACACATCGCGTTCTAAATCAGTATTGGCTCTGTTGATTTGTATATCATCCTCACTCATACGCACGGCCACGATATCCCGAGGCCACATTGGCTGTGGAGTTGCACGACGTGCTTTCCGAGTCGAACGTATGAGCATTTCCAGTGGCCCTTTGCTCATCGCTTCTTGAGACGGGAGACGAAAACCCTGACAGGGGTGTGAGGACACCAGGCTCTCAGGCGTTCCGCGGGTCCGCGGCACCGGTACGGGTGGAGTGGAGGTCTCTGCACATCGCATTTTCGTGCTGCTTAAAATACCTGCACGACGGCTGTTAGTCTGTGCCAGTGCGTTAAACTGCTGGGAATAAAGATTGCGCATTTTTTGCTATGACGGCATACCGAACTAAACATGTGTCGACCTTCTGATACCTGCTACCTAGATTAGGCCTAGGATATGCTAGGGAAGTCTCGGATGCGGACGGCACAGGCGCATGGTAGAAAAGAGGGGATACGAGGCATTGGCCTGTAAGCAAAAAGGAGGTTTATCGAAAAGTGATCTCCGCTGCACAAAGGGGTGCGCGCCTCCATGAACAGAGTCAGCCCGACACGTCAGCGCAGGCTTGCATGAACAACCTTGGGAGGGGTGCCAATATGCCTTTGGTGGACCACCATGTGTTCCCTCATTCGGCTATTGGGATGCGGCCCGCGGGAGGTTACCCAGGCCAGCTCGTAAAGGTTCGGCCCTGTTTGTGTCAGCTGTGGAGGCGCTAGAAAAGACTGGCAATGGATTGTGCGTGCAGTGGCGTGGCTGGCTTTACCTCGGTGGAGCGCAGCCCGGTTTGTTCGACCTCGGATTCCCATGGATGCTCGAGAGGCCATAGAATCTCGACTTAGATCAGTCCCAGTTACAAACAATACCGAAAATAGCGGCGAGATGCAGCATGCTATAGCTCGTTTGTCGATCTGCCTCCGGGTCGCCGGGAGACAAGCAACTCCAAGATGTCGCGGCGGAGATCTCGAACGATGCCAATGTCCACTAACGTACAGCCACCCGGACTCGACCACCACCTCTTCCACAGCTACCCGCGACGACCACTCAGATACGCACACCATTGCTAGCTGTTCCACCTGGGCCGCATCGTTGCACGGCGACAATGTTTGCGAAGGCGCTACCAGCTGCAGAGGCGCGACCGCAACCGATGCGCGGGAGATCGAGCGATGCCACTTGCCTCCAATAACCAGTAGACCGGCCGTCGTTTCGACACTAACAAAAAGCAGAAAATTCTGAACAAGCAGCGTTCAAGCTCAACATCTTCTTTGATGGGAGTCCGCAGCGGGCGACTTGCAGACAGGGCAAGTGCTCATGAACGCGGTTCCTGAATCCTACGTCAATCCAGCATCCGTGCACTCGCTCCATATGCTTATGTACCTTAAGCCCTGATCCTCTGGCGGTAGGTAATCCTCCTGCCGGGGCGAGGACAGCCGGAAGCGTCATAGCGAGGCGGGACTCGGCCAAATAGTGACTTTGGGCCACCCTCACCCTTGTCTAGTCAGGGCTGCGAGACGCCGGGCCACCAAGCTTAGCTGCAACGCGAGTCGACTTCAGTATGCAGAGTCAAGGATTGTCCGCCCGTTGTAGATCCTCACTCGGCTTTTAAACCGCCATCCGCCGCCCCTCGGCATGCTTCTCCTCTCCACCCTCTTCACCTTCCGTGGTTCGCTTTTTTTCTTATCCTTTATCGTTATTCAGTGTGCAGTCGTTGTTGACTCACACCAGTCACTCGCTTTCTTCTACCCACCTCTCCTCAAAATTAGTAATTCTATCTTAATAATATAACCGACTCTCACGCGATATGTACTTCTCTACTACTCTTGCTGTCGTTGCAGCAGTCGCCCCTTTCGTCACCGCCCACGATGGAGCGCCCATACCAAGGATCGTTGGACTTAACGTCAAGGACTTGAGGACTAGGGACATGTTCAGCACCCTCAAGGCCCGACTTGCAGACAGCAGCCACCACGAGGCCCCACACAACCACGGGCGTTTGGACACCCGTCAGAACACACAAGACCAGTGTGGTGGTTCATTCGGTTCTTGCGCACCAGGATACTGCTGCAGTGGATCAGGGTGTATGCGACCTCTATCAACTCATATTGCTCACGTACTAAGTTCTAAATAGGGTGCGGTAACACCGACGAGTACTGCTACTCACCTGGCTGCAACTACCAGTACGGTCCAGGCTGTCCCGAGAACCAGACTCCAGCAGGGACGAATACTTCAAGCATCGCTCGTACCAAAGTCGGGAACGTTGCATATGGCGGCGCCGGTATTTACGAGTGCGTTGTGAGTGTATCACTGTAGTATCATCAGGCCTATCTAATCCACTTCCAGCAACCTGGTACTGTTGCACTCACGTATGACGATGGCCCGTTCAAAGGGTTCACCAACCACGTGTTGGATGTCTTCAAGACCTACAACGCTAAGGCTACCTTCTTCATCACTGGCAACAACATCAACAAAGGTCAAATCGATACCGACGCTGACTTTAAGGCCACTATTCAACGTATGAATGCCGAAGGTCATCATATCGCCAGTCACACTTGGACACATCTGGATTTGAGTGCTGTCACTTCCCTCGACCGCAAGCAGCAGATGTGGAAGAACGAAATGGCTCTTCGTAACATCTTGGGCTTCATCCCGACATACATGCGCCCGCCCTATTCGAGCTGCACCGCCGGCTCGGGATGCGAGAAGGACATGGCTGATCTCGGCTACCATGTTACTTACTTTGATGTCGACACGGATGATTACAACCAAGATACTCCTGACAAGATCCAGAACTCGAAGAACTGGTTCCGCGGCAATATCACCCAGGCAGGCTCTGCCCCATCCAACGACCAATTCCTCGCCATTGGACACGATATCCACGAACAAACTGCTTACAATCTGACTGACTACATGCTTTCAACTCTTACGCAGCTCGGTTACAGGGCCGTGACAGTCGGCGAGTGCCTTGGCGATCCCAAGGCCAACTGGTACCGCACCGGTGCCGGTACCCCAGTATCGTCGACACGAGTTCCGTCCGCATCGACACGAGCTTCGTCTGCTCCGGCTCCCACTGGAACTAAAAAGGCTAGCACTGATGCAACCTGCGGCGGCACTGGCGGATTGTACGTATTCTCTCACCAGTCCTCTCATAGCAAATCACTAACAATCAGCTTTAGCACTTGCCAAGGAAGCACCTTCGGGAACTGCTGCAGTGCTTCAGGTTGGTGTGGGACAACTGCCGATTACTGTGGTACCGGCTGCCAGTCTACCTTTGGCACATGTGGTACCAGCGGAGGCGTCTCTTCAGCCGTCTCATCTGTGCGACCGGTCACCACTCGCACTTCCGCTGCGCCAGCTCCATCTTCCACGAATAAGGTTTCCGCTGACGGAACATGCGGCGGAACAACTGGCAATACCTGCCAGGGCTCTTCGTTCGGAAACTGCTGTTCGCAGTATGGTTGGTGCGGCTCGACGACCGGCCATTGCGGGACTGGATGTATCAAGGGGTTCGGTACCTGCACTTGAGCACTCGTCCAATTGATTTCAGGATGTAATATAGTTGGAATGGAAAGCCAGTGATGGTGTTATATGACGCAGTATGATATTCCAAAGGCGAAGCACTTTTCATCCTTCGTAGCCAGGAAGTTGCACAGGCTGAGTGGATAGTATGGAGTAATTAGTATGGAAAATTGTCTCCATGGTGCATATAGCGTCCAAAAAGCAGTATAAATATGTCATATGATATGAATAGCCTCTATCACTATTTGAATCGCTGCATCAATATATAGCGCTTCGTTCACCACATTATGTTGTCTTAGGGAGGCGTAATTTGCAGCTGTGACGAAATTTATCCTTGTCCGTGTGTTACCTCTTTCGGCTACTGTGCCCGTGCGCACCGTGCCCGGAGTCGGCCCGTGCCCCGCAACAACAAACTCGCGTCCCAACTCACCTTCTTCAACACGCGACTACTCAACCACCATGGATCCGATCGACAAGGCGATTGAAGATTTGAACTCGCGCGAACCAGGCGCAAAATATACCCTCCAACAGGTTGCTGATCAATATGGCGTCAACCGCTCGACGCTAGGGCGAAGGTGGAGGGGCGTGACAGCTTCCTAGGACGCCGGGAACGCGTCGCACCAGAAACTCAGCCCACAACAAGAGTTAGAGCTTGTGCGGTATATCGTAGGCTTAACAAAGCGAGAGCTACCTCCTACAAGAGATATGGTGCGAAATTTTGGGTCTGAGATAGCCAAATCACCCGTCTCCGACAGCTAGGTCACGCGCTTCCTTCACCGAAACTAGGGCAATCTCATCTCAAAATGGACAGCCGCTATGGACTCTAACCGCCACGCAGCTGACTTAGGGGATAAGTACAAGCTATACTTTGACTTTCTGCATAAGAAAATAAAGGAGTACAACGTTCAGCCTAAGCAAACGTACAATATAGATGAAAAGAGGTTTATAATTAGTGTAATCGGCCGCTTGAAACAGGTGTTCTCCCGACGTTTATAGGAGAAAAAGGAGGTAAAGGCAGCCCGCTAGGATAGCTCACGTAAGTGGATAACCCTCGTGGCAGCGGTTTGCGCAGATGAGACGTTGTTGCTGCCTAGCCTTATTTATAAGAGCGCATCAAAGACACTACAATCGACATAGGTGGCCGATATTAGAGCTAGAAAACACGACGTCTTTGTTACCTCAACTCTCTTTAGTCGGAACAACAACGATGTTGGATTGGCATAGCTTGAGCAGGTGTTTAATCGCTGTACGAAGAAGCAAGCTCGACGAGCCTACCAATTGCTTATCGTTGACGGCCATAGGAGCTACCTAACGATGGAGTTTATTGACTATTGTAACCGCAATCGGATACTTCTGGCTATACTTCCCTCTCACTCAACTCACACGCTCCAACCCTTTGACGTCGTTATGTTCAAGCCCCTATCCAACTCTTACAGCAAGGAGCTATCGTCTTATATCCAGCGCAGCCAAGGGCTAGTTCTAATCAAGAAAGAAGACTTCTTCCCGTTGTTCTGGAGATCGTAGCAAGCTTCGTTTAAGAAAGAGACTGTTCTTAAGTCTTTTGAAGCCACCGGTATTTGGCCTATGGATCTAGACGTTATACTCAAACGCTTCACCCAAAGAGCTTCGAATAAAGATAAAATAGATGGAGGTGAGGTATCTGCTCTTAGGGATTCTAATTGGCGTTACCTAGATCGCCTCGTACGGTCTGCGGTAAAGGATGAAGGCGCAAAGGAGTCAAAAGAGCTTAGCCTTACAGTTCACTACTTTCAGGTCCAGAACAAGCTTCTTAACCACGAAAACGGTGGCTTAAAAGAGGCTCTATTAGCTAAGAAGAAGCACAAAAAGCATAGCAAACCTCTAGATTTGCAGCAGCGCAAGGAGTATCATAGTAGAGCTAAGTAGTAGTTACCTAGCAAGGTCCGTAAGGCACGTGCTCGAGAGAAGGTTAAAAAGAAAAATGAGCATATGCAGAAGCTTGCGCGAGCTAACCGAAAAGAGCTTCAAGCCTTAGCTAAACTCCTCCGTGAAACTGAGGCCGAGGAGAGACGCGTAGCGCGGGAGGCAGCTAAAGTAGTCAAAGAGAAAGAGAGAGCTGAGAAAGTAGCTGAGCGCGCACGCAAGATTGAAGCTCAGAACACTAAAAAGGCTCTACAAACGTCCTAAACAGGCAAGCGCAAAGCCTTACGAGCATTCTCACCTAAGGATAAGCGTCAGAAACGTACGGGTGGTGGTGCAGCTCGCGCGGCGTCGCCTGAAGCTGCATTAGCTGCTCCACCCAGAGTGAACAGCCGCAGCCGCGCCATCAACGTTCCATCTAAATATAGATAATACAAGCTGTACAAAAGCCTCATCTCAATTACTCTAGCAAAAAATCTCGCAACAATAGCTATTGTAGCTATTGCAATAAACTCATGTTTGTGGTGGTGAGCATGTTGTTTTTGGGGCACGGGCCGACTCCGGGCACGGTGCGCACGGGCACAGTACCGGTAAGCCAGCCCCTGTCTTACCAAAGTAAAACTCTGCTCAAGCCCCACTTACTCCGCGTCACGGAACCCCGTCTTCGCTCCCCTTCACGCCGGTAATATTTAACGTTGTTCAGCAATTATCCTTTCATGGTTATATATTTTCACACCTGAGTAATTCACATCAAATAACAACTCAGCCCGCTTGGCTCAGTGGTAGAGCGTATCACTAGTAGCCGAATAAAGCCATGATAAGGTCATCAGTTCGATTCTGATAGCGGGCAGGCTGATTGTTTCTTTTTGCATTTTTTTCGGCCTTGAGATACACGGGGTGTGATTACTTACTTGCTTGCTTGTTGCATGCATACACCTGGTCATTTTTTTTTTGGCTGAACGATATCAGAGAAGAGGCTGCTTGCTATTGAATTAACTAGATGACCCATAGAGACTTCAACCCTTCTTATGGAAAACAGCCTTGCTTATGGTTATATCTATCTAGCACAGATGTTGGAGCAGTTTGCGCGAAGCACTTTATTTAGCAAACTGGCCGGCCATAGGGTTCCGAGGTCTCATATCAAACAACTGTCCGCTAGTCCGCTAGAGTGACCTTCGCAATTGTGGCGCAACATAACCTCTGCGCACAGTGTAAACGGCGCTCAATTTGTGACTGACCAGTATTCCATGAGCTCATGACTTTGCGCATGATGACTTGCATGGTCATATTGCTGATAGGTCGGCCGCAAGTGGGCAAGCTTATTCACATGCCAAGGCGCGGCCTAAAATTAAACTTGAATGCGGAACCTCCGCGTTGGCCTCTTCACCTCCCTCTCACCGACGCGACACCACTCCACACGACTTAAACAGCAGGCCAGGCGCGACACCTGGTTTTATTTTCGACACACAGCTATCCTCAGAACTCCATTCATGGGCTCCACCTCCAACACGCCGACCGCTTTCTACTTGACCCACCGCGACTTCGCCGTGGCCGCAAGCGCAACCCCGAAGACGACCCGCGCATTCGGCCTCAACCAGACTGACGCAAGCTTTGCCTCCCTACTTTGGTGTGTAGCCGCGCGAGGTCCGCCTTGATCAGGCGGACGGTAAACCATACGAGTTGGATATCCGGATTACCTGTACGCCGAATCCTTGAAGTCGCTGGGCGACACAGATGCTGACAGCGGCAGCTTAGAACTAAGCTACGACTTGGTAACATAAGCACACGATTAGTTTTTACGCGTTGGCGATCTAAACAAGTGCGATGGCACTCTTCACCTTCGACCACGACGATGCGCATCTTACAACCCAGAGAGTGCAGCGGAGCCTGGGTTCCGGATTGGCTGGCGCGGATGACTTCGCTAACGCAGTAGAAGACATGGATATTGATGCACCCAAAAACTCCCTTAGAATCGGTACCCCGCCCATCAACATCGCTTCTCCTCTGCCCAAGCGTCTGGTTCCGCACAAGGGAGAGATTAAACAGCTACCAACCACGGAGAAACTGGACTTCGATGTGGTCATGAAGAAGGCGCAGAAGAAAAAGAAGAAGAAGAAAGCCATGAAGCCTGGTGCGCCCGCTACCAACACCATCCGCGGCTTCCAGACTCCGGTCACGTCTGCTGGGGAGGAATCGGATTTCTCTCTTGTGTCTACGCCGTACCTAGGGCCTACGAGATCGGGGTTTCCTAGTGTGACTAGCAGTCCTGCTTTGCGACCAACCTCTGCCGCCGGCGGTATCAGTAATCTCAAACAGCAACTGGAGGCCCTCAGTATCGGCTCTCGGGTCGATTCACCGATGAAAGCATCGTGGACCGGGGTGGCCAAGACGGGTATCTCCAGCAATACCAGCATCTCGGGACTCGATAGCGACAGCGATAGAACGGAAATGGAAAGCTACGAAGTCAACATAGACCAGGACTTCATCAGCCCCGATGTCCCTTCGAAGGTGTTCACATTCGTCACGAGTGACTATGCGCGCAAAATGACTGCGGAAGACTTCCAACCCTTGACCTGTCTCGGGAAGGGCAGCTATGGCACGGTTCTCTTGGTCAGACAGCGTGCTACAGGTCGTCTGTACGCGCAGAAGCAGTTCAAGAAGGCCTCGCTCACGGTGCACAAGAAGCTCATTGAGCAGACTAAAACCGAACGCGCGATTCTGGAAAGCGTTAACCGACACCCGTTCATCGTGAACCTGTTTTATGCCTTTCAGGACCATGAGAAGCTTTACCTGATCCTCGAGTACGCGCAAGGAGGCGAGCTCTTTCACCACCTTGCGAGCGAACGCATGTTCTCGGAAGATGTTTCAGCGTTCTACCTCGCTGAAGTAGTCCTTGCTCTCGATCATCTCCACCGTACCGTGGGCGTTGTCTATCGTGACCTCAAGCCCGAGAACTGTCTCCTAGACTCCGAGGGTCACCTCCTCTTGACAGACTTTGGCCTGAGCAAAGTCGCTATTGACGACGAAACCAAATGCCGCTCCTTCCTTGGCACTGCCGAGTACATGGCCCCTGAAGTCATCCAGGGGGCCGAGTATGGCACAGCAGTGGATTGGTGGTCTCTCGGTGCTCTCTGCTTCAATCTCCTGACTGGTTCACCCCCGTTCGTCGCCAACAACAACGCAAAGATCCAGGAGAAGATTGTCAAGCAGAAACTCGTGCTGCCCTACTATCTCAGCGCGGACGCGAAAGACTTAATGACGCGCCTACTTCGCAAGGAACCGAAGAAGCGACTAGGTGGAAACATGCCGAAGGATCTCCAGATCATCAAGTCCCACCGGTTCTTCCGCAAGATCAACTGGAAGAAGCTGGAGGCTCGGGAACTGGAACCGCCAATTCAGCCCCTTATCACGGATCCAGAGCTTGCGGAGAACTTCGACGCTGATTTCACGGATTTACCGTTGAGTCCGGTGGCTATGCAGAAAAGCTTCGATGAGTTCATGCTAGATGGGCAAAACCCATTTGGTGGGTTCAGCTACGTGGCTAGCCAGAGCTTACTTGAGGCGGGGGAGTGGGGATTCGACTGACTATGTCGTGCGAGATCAATAGGTGGTTCAAGGTTCGACAAAATTCTTGCTTTCTTGTCTATGTGCGTTTTGTTGTTTAGTACAGATATCAAGTGAGTGTAACGCTTCCAACCACCCCTTCACCTAATTCATGCTTTCTTCGGGTCTTTTTCATCCATACCCTTAATACAGGGCTTTCCAACGTCGCTTTTCGAACTTGACACTTGTAAAACCATCATCCATTCGGCATACGAAAAAGCCGTGGGCTGTTCGGACGCGTGGAAACTACCACTTTTGCCATGTATCCCACACATAACATGTCTAAATTTCCTCGCAGTATCAGTGCGTCGCTTTCGAAATCTCAAATCATTGATTCTACATAGGATCAATAAGTAACGCGGCTCCTCAGTTTAGTCGCCAGCCGCGCGGCCCACTATCGTCATTCAAATTCGCCGAGGGATTACCTCACTTGCACGCGTGAGACAAAGCACACGGCTGTGGGTTGAAAGAAATTGCTCCCAAAAGGTGTCAGTGCATGCTGAATTCCAGTGTCTGCGTGTCCGTGTCCGCCTCCGCCACGGCTGCCTAGATATTGGGTGAGCAGCTAGGATCGGATGGTGGAAAAACGACTGCTCGTCTCGATCTTTCTCCCCTGTCGATCTCGGTTGTGAATTTCAAAGTACCCTGAGCTGGATACCCGGTTCATGTATGTTGTGGAAGGTAACACGAGCCGCCAAGACAACTGCCATCACGCGCACCAGATATAGTACTAGTGCCTGGCAGAGCGAAAGGGCCCCAGTCGAAAGCCACCATCACAACGACGCTATGCAGACGGCTGACATTAAGACAAAGATGCATGATAAACAACCGTCAGGACCACGACGTGCAGTAGGAGATCGATACTAGAACAATGGGACTCTTGACATGTACCAGGTGTTATGGACCGGATACACAAATTGTGTTGACACGTAGTACAGAATGCAGTACCCCAGCAAGGCAGAACGCAGGCCTCTGCAATTGTGGTGGTAGCGGACACGAGAAAAGAAGCCGCGAGCCGTAGTATATCAGGGGCATTAACGAAGCTCGCGACGACGTAGCGTGGTAGTTCTCGCGGCGACGTACCCTGACCAGGATTTATGGATTCTTTCCACCAGGGATCACGGATAATCTCGACCTAGAGATGGGACAGAGGATGCTCTTCATCAGTTCTATGTTCCCGACAGGGGTTCGCGTTCTTCGTCGCGCTTTCGATGTGTCTTTGAAGGGTGTTGTATGTTCAGAGGTGCCGGGTATCCAAGATACTGGTGGCTTGCAAAAGGCTTGTCCGTTGTGTGACAGGAACGGCTACGTAGGGGATGCGTAGCCTCAGGGCCAAAACTACGTAGGTCCCAGTGGAAGAACGCAGCAATAAATACTTCTTGCATTGGCTGCCAAACGACACCTACCTCTAGACAAACTCGGATTAAACGAAACATGCTTTCTCCAATCACTTGTCTTGATACTATCGTAATGCTTTCAGCATGGCTCTTTCTCGTTGCACTCGCCTCGGCTCTGCCTCAGCCAATCCAATCTCGCGAATCCCAAGACAGCCCCCAAACTTCCTCCACTAACACCTCAACTGTTATTCCCGTTCCACCGTCGTCAATCATCCACCAAGAATCATTAGTACCAACGATAACCTTCGGCATTTTCTCAACTATCCTCGGCCTTGGGACTTTGGTTGTTGCCATAATGCAGTATCGGCGGGGTCAACGACAACGAGTTGACGGGGAGGAGATAGAGATGGAATCGAACCTGGAAATGGAAACGGGATTAGGTATACCAGCCTAGTCGAAGTGACACCGGAAGAATAACATGTACTGACTTTTGTACAGTTTCTCCTCAGGATACCGATAACTGCAGGACGGACCATCACCCCCAAGGTCGAGCTTCAACAATGTCCAGCGATCGAACCGTCTTCGAGATAGCTGAACCCCTCCCATATACTAGTTGCTCCCCTTCGAGACCATATTTAGTAAATTATGCTTCAATGGACTCAACGGACGATAGGACGACTTCCATGACACCCTCTTGACGATTGTACTTTGCAACGTCAAATCTTGCTTTTTACCATGTCTACACCACTACTTGGAACTGTTACAACCGTTTTCTGATGATACCACTTCTTTACATGGTCTTATCAACAAAAAAGGGCGCATGGTGTATATGTTTTCGTTTTCTGAGGCGCACATAAGTTCTCTGGAGGCGGACATTTTGTAGGACTTTCCGTATACCCAAGTACCGCGCGCAGACCCCTCTCGAAGTACAGCCAGGGAAAGACGAACGCTGTGGAAAGATTCCAAACTGACTGGCAAATGTATAGACTCGCTGCTGGGAGTATCGAGACGGTTTTGGCTCTTCACTTTTCTTCTTCGATATACCCGAATTCTATACTAAATCTCTGCAGACATCATCTGAAAGAGTGGCATGTAGATATAACCTCTTCTTATACTGTCTGTCGTAGAACGACAACAACTAGTTCGACTTCGCCTGGGTACGGTTCTTCCCTTTTGTTAGTTACTAGACAGCCAAACTCTACCAACCTTCCACCACTTGAAGCATTAACGGAGTTAGAGAAAATACAGGGGAGTTTTGAGAACTCAAAGAGCTCTCGACGGTGGGGATGTAGATGTATCTGCAACGAGAAAATGCTTTTAGGACGTCCCTTTACATCACCAGCCTTGAGGGGGTTAAGCTACAGTCTCCCGAGTACACTCTTATAAGCTTGCTACACAAAATATATCCGCCGAAGTAACTTTTTGGGATTTTCTCTCTAGTTACTCTGTATTAGAACCTCGACACATGATTGAACTTTTGATGCCACTTCTCTCCATAGATCTCATCCCCCGTAATCCCAGCCTTTCTAAACGATGGAAAAGCGTCCACATTGACCCGAGGACCTCGGCGATCCAGCTTTTAGGACAGCATGGGTGTACCTCGCTGTACTCGTCCAGTCGTGTTCATTCAGAGTCACCTCGGACGAAGTCGCATCTTCCAAGATCTCTCGTCCTTTTCCGGCCGTTTCCAGTCGAAGTTGCCGAGACCATCTCGCCACATACCGGCATCGATGCCTCGAAATCCTTCAAATATTCTGCATAGTTTTCGTAGCTCGAACCAATGTAAGTGTTCCATGCCACCGAAGTCTCCGCTGTAACGTTGCTCCCAAGTAGGTCCCCAGTCTACCCTCTCTACCTCAAGGGGAATTGCTGCGTAGAGGTCACGGATAGTGGCTCGGCGAGATTCGACTAGGTAATGCCATATATCAAGATCCCAGAAATCTCCGGAAGGGATGCATATTTGCATTACTTTGAGCTCCTGCATTTGGTGGAGCATAGACCAGAGACCTTGAAAGGAAATTTGGTGGAGGCCGAGATATGGTAGCTGAAGCTCTAATCGCAGATGACGGATTCGGCTTGCATCCCACCCTTCGGGGAATCTGGGCTCGAATGGCGTTTCCAGGTCTATTCTGACCATGAGGAAAACGTATTCATAGTGTACATAACATGTCTTGCCTCTTGATAGACTTCTCGGCACGTTCGAAGAATTTCAACTGACAGTAGGGGCGTAGACGGTCCCAGAGGCTTGTCGAGACGAGTCTTTGTAGCTTCCGTACGGTTCATGAACTGGTAGTTTCGTGGCAATTCTTTCTTGACACGACGTGCTGTGGACGACAAGCAAGAAACTTTACAGTCCAGCAACAGTTTCCGGCTCTCGCAGCGACGCTTCAGATCGTTCGCCAATAGTACACGATCATTCGGATCTCGATTATTGGTAAGCAGAATCTCGTAGATTTGGCATCGAAGCTCAGCCGGCAGTTTCAGGAACGGAAAGGGTTTCGCGTCGGCCATCGTGTCCGCTGTCAATGTAGAGTGGTTCGGAGGAGATCCACTGGGCAGAAGTGAGCGAAGCTGGACAGGCAAATTCATGATTGGCTTACTCAGGCGGGCTGGGGGGAGAGGGGTGGCTTGGTGGTTCGGCCGTCGTGATGAGGCTGGGCTGGGTGACTCGGTCGGCTGCAGACCTGAGGCAGATAAGCTTAGGCACAATTTATTTCTGCAGGAAAAACTCACGCTTCTACCGAGGCGGGTATAGTAGCTCGTCGGTTTCGATGCACAAGGTTGGTGGCGGAAGGGTTGGATCTGGTTGTCGCTGATGTCATGGCGGTAAGTGACTGAGGAAGGCGCGACGGACGCTCACTCATTTTTCAGCGCTAAGCATTTGCCCCTATTAGTTGGCTTGAAAGCACTACAGTTAGTTGAGGTAGCCTAAAGTAAACAAAAGTGAAAGCAATTGGCCAACCATAACAGTAGTCGAGAGATTTCGCAGAAGAAAGAGAACGGATTGAAGAGTCTTGAGGTGAGACCCAACGACTAGATCACAAAATTAATGTAGTGAGAGTGAGCTAAAGTAAAAGAGGAGATTCAAGTTCGGCCAAGTATCCCGTCTTTGGCCGCCGTAGTAGTGAGAGTGAGCTAAAGTGAAAGACGAGTTTCTGACTCGGCCAAATATCTCGTTTTTGGTCGCCAATTCGGAAAGGTCTAACCACACACGGCAATATGGGATACTGGCATCATACTCTTGCAAGCAGACGAAATGAGCGCTATAGCCCCAGGCGGGGCAATACATAGCCTCCCCCATCCTCCTGCCACGCAGCCAGATAGTCGTACCCTTCAGCGGAGACCGTAAAAAGGCACCCGATCCATATCCGTTTTGTCAGTAGGCGCGTCGCTGTCCTCTCAATCGCCATCAATAGGGAGCCCGTAGATGTCCTCCCCATCGTCCATTCCATCGTCCTGAACAGCAGGTGGCTTATTAAGCATACGCAGTGCCATGGCACCTTCTGGTTGATCGATTTCCAGGTCCACACCCCTAAGCCCTCCATACACCTCAGCAATCTTTCGTAGGACGCATCCCTTGGCATAGAAGTGGCCTCCATAGTCGCCGCTGGCCTTCTGCGCCTTTGTGAGTCCCCATTTGACGTCAATATCCTTGGGAATTGCTACAATGATACTCTGCATCATCTCCGAGTATAGAGTCAGGTTGTGCCAGCACCGATTGAACAGCCCAGCATGATCGAGGGAATTTTTACCATCGTTGAAAGTGACGATGATCTGGAGGAACTCGAGATCGTACATTAAGCGGAAGGAATGCCACGTGGTGGAGCGAGAAACCGGTGCCAAGCGCCTCTGCGAAGGGTTGCCGACCTGGATCTCGATTCGGAGGCGCTGGATGCGCTGAAAATTGACACCAGGCGGGAATAGGGTATCGAATGGTTTGGGTGGGTCATCAATCGCAACGATAACGGCGAACGTGTTTTCGGAGTACATGATTTGCAAGCCCTCGGCCCAAGTTTGGCGACAAGAGAGAAAGATGCCGGTTTCCAGCAAAGGAGACACACCAGTCACTGGAGTCATGATTCGATCGTCATTTGCGGGGCTGAGGTGCAAGAAGTGATGTGCGGGTGCCGTTGGGTATGTAGGTACGTTCGGGAGAGGAATCAGGCTCGGTGCCTTGACGAAGCCTGCACCGTGGCGTATTGATATGATATTCTCGCGCCGCTCCTTTCTCCGAGCGAGGTCGTTGGCGTGAATAACGCGGTCGTTGCTACGTGTGTTGACGAGTAGCAGCCTGTAAATACGATTTCGGAGCCTGAAAACTGTGAGCTTTTACCCGGTTTGCTCGCAGGTGCACTAAATATAGGAAAGCTAGATAGCATACTTGACCGGCAGCCTCAGAAACGGCGATTGGGCCGAGTTCGTCGCGGACGCATTCATGGTGTCGGGGGTGGCTGGGGGATGGCAATAGTAGAGCAAAGAAGATAATGAGGTGGACCGCAGAAAATGCAATTTGAAAGTTCGGCGAGAAGAAAAGGTCCCGGTTCAAGTGAAAACTCGGTGGAACCACGGGTTGGTGAAAGCACGCAAGACCTCGGAATGCTCGGGCGGTGGCTGTTAGGCAATCCTCTTGACAGTATAGGAATTTTTAGCAATATATAAATAGCTGCCTGTATCTTTGCAAAGCCCTACTGTATCTACCATAGTAGGTAATGTGTAAGTGGGCCCTTGTGGAGGCAAGAGACAGGATGGCGTACCACATTCTGAGACAGGCAGCGAGAGGATAGCCGGAAGGTGCTATACACGTGTTGGTGTGCACGATGGTGCTTAACGATAGTGACGCACGGAAATCCGGAAGTCGTTCCCTAGAACACTCTCCCTCCGTCTTGCCTGCGTTTGCGAAGCTTGGGGGCACCCTTGGACAACCCTTGGCAGAAGTTAGGCGATCCTCTCGACAGCCTACGAGATATTAGCGATAAGTAGATCGTCTACTACTATCTTTACAAAGCCCTGTTGTATCTAGCATACTAGGTAATGTCTACGTAGGGCTTGTAGAAGTAAGAGGGTAGGCTTACCTGGGTGGTGCGCATCAGAAACGAATTAAGCTAGGCGGGTTTCACTCACAGGTGAGTGTAACCGGCACATATTTTCATCTATGTTAAATTGCTTATGCTCGTAGTACACTGACAATATTCCTCGAGAGTTCATTGGGATACCAGGACTTCCACCTAGGCTTTGGACGACTTCTTGTCTACCCTCATCGAACCCGCCTGCTTGCGTGAGAGACTCATGAATTGCTCTGTGACGGTAAAACCATCTATACTACTGCAATGACATGTTCCGAAGTTAAATATATGAAGGCGTAGACCCGATGCAAACTATGTTGTGGTTTCTGTCTTGGGTGCGTGAAGGTCCATGGGCAGAATCTCCGTCTTCAACTCCCGCGTCTTTTTCTGCTTTGGTTCCGGTGCCTTTTCGTTCTCCTGGACATAGAACTTCCGTAGCAGCATGATTGCCTCTTCCCTGAAGATGCCCCCAAAGACGGGGATGGGTTTGTCCACGCTTTTGCTGTTCAATGTTAGTGACGCACGTATGTAGGTGAGTTCAGATAGCCACTCACTGGGTATGGATGTTGAGAACGCCGCCAGTACCGCCAAACCGCTCGTTCCAGCAGCCAAAGTACACGCCCTTGATGCCATACTGGCGCAGCATCGATGCACACATGACGCAGGGCTCGACCGTGACATACAGATCCGTCTTCGCGAGCACAGTGGTAGGGTGTGTTGACAGGATCCCGGCAATAGCAACGAATTCGGCATGCCTCGTTCCGTTCAAGGTCCGATTCGTCTCGTTCATTCCCCGTCCGATAATTTCTCCATCTTTCACAAAGACACAGCCAACTGGGGTTTCATCGCTCTTCAGGGCAAGCTCGGCCTAACTCATAGCATATGAATCAGCGGGCCGTTGGGCTACGGGAAGTTCGGTAGCGTGTAGGATGTATCACCATGTTGATGGCCTCGCGCATAAAGCGCTCATGATACGCCTTCTCCTCGGGGTTCATGGCGGCGTGGCGGCGGTGGTGATCTGCAGGGCTGGCTTGGCGAGGCTGTTCATAATCGCTAGACCGATGCAAAGAAGACGGCAGACAGAGTGGCGTGACGCAGCTCGGATCCGGCTGCTCTTGCTGAGGGGAGAGGCGCGAGGTTGATGGGGGGAAGCTGAAACCAAAAATAAACGCCCGAAACGTCAGCGGTGGTCGGGCGTTGGGTTGGAAGCGACGTGCGTGCCGAGCTCAGTCGGCAACAGCCGCGGCGTCGTCGCTCTCACTACGTGGAACTTCTGGAAACCGACCGCAGGCAGCAGCAAACACTCTCCCATTCAAGCCGAACCATTGCATCGCCACCCTCGCCTTACGCACCGCTCCACGTACGCCGCCGCCTCCGCCTCCGCCCGCCATTGAAAGAGCCGAGTTCGCGCCTTCCCCGGTCTTGCCATAGGGCTGGGCGCTGATCAAACAAAGCTATCTGACCTTGGAGCTCCCAACCTCCATCACCACATCGACTTTTGCGCATATCTACCGGATCAGACTTTTCAGAGAGCTACAGTCGCAAACATGACGCTTGCCGAGGAGTTCAAGTCGCGGAATTTCAGTAAGGTCGCCAGTCGTCGTAAGCTTTGGGGCTGTCGCTAACATGGTCCATTGTAGGTATCTACGGCCAATGGTTAGTCGTCCCGTAGTACCGCCTGTGCACACTGTTCTGCGAGCCCAAGAGATGCGTTCGAAATACTGCTGGAGTTCTTTGCGGAGAGTCCACATGGCGTCCTTGCAGTGGAAGGGATATGCCAACACCATACCATCCGCCTTTTTCGTTGGCCGGGGAAGCTTCTGAGACTCGTGGAAGCATGCAATACCAAGAATGCTAACGCGATCGACAGGACCGGAGTGCTGTGTATAATTCTGTGTTTCGCTCTCGGAATCAGCAATTTCTTCAACCTTTTCAAACCACTCCTCATCATCTTCGCCATCATATGCCTGTAAGTCGAGCCTATGCATTGTTCGAAGCACCAAGCGCTGACACACCACGCAATAGAGTATGCGCCTTCGTAATCGTCTTCATAGAGATCCCACTCCTCCTCCGCATCTGCCCGACATCGCCGGTATTTGATGGCTTCATCCGCCGATTCGAGACAAACTACATGCGCGCCGCGATATACCTGGTCATGAGCATCATCCAATGGGTCAGCCTCGTAATCCACCCCAGCTCTCTGATCGCAGCAGCTGTCTTCTTGCTCATTGCTGCCATCTTCTACGCATTGGCTGGTGTCAAGGGCCAGGCGTTCCAGGGCAGCAAGACGCTTGGAGGCCAGGGTATTGCGCAGATGATCATATAACAAGACTGGATTAGGAAGATGAGTTGTCGAGGCGTCGAAGTGGAGGTACATGCAAAGAGCACAGCAGGCTGCCGAGTGCATTGGAGGGACGATGGACACACGACTATCAAAGAGTGGAGGATGGTTGTCAGGTTCATATCAAATCGGTAGGCGCTGTGTGCCTGTCTACAGAGGGTTGACATCGGGGGTCTTTATTTCTGCGAGTCTATTTCCCATCTTCTTGTATCACCAATCCACACCTGGGCGTTTTCTGTGCTGGTTCGTTGGCTTCCCATCGAGGTTTTGGCATACAGGAAAATGGTCTGTTCGGTCAGCGTGGTGCAAGGCGGAGTTGGTCGATTTTGATGGCTAGGTAGTTTATACGCATGCTGATTCGCACGACGTGCATTTTCCAAAAGTCCTTGTCTCGGTCATGCAGTGTCTTCTGTCCACGGGTGTTGTGGAAACGGGGCATCTGATGCAGCCACGTAATCGGACCTAGGCTGTCCACTGGATCCGACCCACACGTTGGCTATGACGGAGCTACACACTACCACCACGCGATGCAGACCAAAGTGCAGGCCGCTGCGCTTCCGATACTCCGTCTTCTCAGCTCGAATGTTTGGTTTGCTACTTTCCTTGTGAAAAGAGCAATATACAATGCTACGACCAAAGAAGCGACAGGCAATTGAACTCGGCATTCGCTTTCATACCTCCCAACTACTAAAATGAGAATTGATATACTGCTCCTGTCAGCAACAGAACATCTGCTTCCGCGTGGAACCCTTGGCCATGAACGTGTGCCACCTGGCACTGGCATCCCCAAGTGGCGCACAGTGCCAGGAACCGGTGGGCACCAGCGCGGGGAAATAGTGGCGTAGGCACGAGCACCGAAGAACTTGTAGCCCCGAGAGGTCGACATGTCGGCTTCAACGGGGTGTTTGCGAGGCTTAAGTCTGCTGTACGTCGATACAGAGAGTCGGGCTGTAGCAAACCTGCGTCGAAGAGCCCTCACGGATTGCTTGCGAGCCCTAGCGGGCAATACTGAGGACGGAGACGTTTCTGCGATCGGCCAGAACCTGGACATCTCGATGCGGCCTAGCAAAGGGCCCATGATGCTCGATGCTCGATGCGCGACCCGACGCACTCACGATGCATGGTGATGCGGGCGCGGCATTGGCGCGTGTATCGTAAACCCGCAGAGGCAGTTCTGTACGGCTGGAGCGCGTGGTTTGCTGTATGGAAAGCACCTGGGCAGGATAAGCGGCGTCTTTCAGGTTTTCCCGCAGCAAGAGACGGCCCTTGAGCCAAACGCCCTGACCTTGCGCCATCGCAGCTTTGCATCACTGCGGGCCCGAACAATCCATACATAAACTGTGCGCCCCGGCTTCGCACAGACTCCTCGCTGCTCCATTTGCTTGGACTGAACTTCTACCATACATCTTGATCTCCTTCACAAGCTCTGTGCCGCAATTGTGTTTCCGAGGTGAGTGCCAGCTTTAAATCCCGCTTTGTCTGCAGCTTCATTTTGCCCTCAATCGCCGCGGCTCTGATTGGCTGGCCCGTCACTGGGCTGCATCACAGCTGCCGAGGAGACGGTCGCAGACTCGCAGCAGGTGTTGAGCGGCTTCGACACGGCCGCCGTGGAGCTCGATTCGCTGGGCCCAACTGATATCTCACGTTGACCGTTTCACGCCCTTCAATGGCTTCCAAGGTTGCGTCAGTCACTAACATACAACCAGTTAGCTAGCTGTCTCCTACTACCCTTCTTTGCCCATCACTACCACTCACCACAACACTCGCATACACACATACACACACACCATGTCAGCTCCCCCGACGATACCTC
The DNA here is from genome assembly GCA_011032825.1 of Massariosphaeria phaeospora. NCBI lineage: Eukaryota > Fungi > Ascomycota > Dothideomycetes > Pleosporales > Massariosphaeria > Massariosphaeria phaeospora. The sequence goes on along the minus strand of JAADJZ010000030.1, from coordinate 2,707 downwards.
CGCGCCCATCGCGAGCTCAGAACGAGAGCAACCCCGCAAGCAGCTCCCACATGGACGTCCCCAAGATCCCGCCCCGTCCGAAGCGGAGTATCGACCGCTCCATCTCTCCGAACCGGGACACATTTGCGCGGTCGCCGCTCAATGACCCAGCCTTCCTCCATGACAACCAGTCGAGGGAGAGCGGCCTCGGCGCAGACCTCCCGCCGCGCCCGCCGAGCGTCTCTCTGCCCTCTATCGGCCAGGAGGGTAACGAATACGCAAGCTTCGACGATCTTTCGAAGACGCTCACAAATGAGAACGCTCCAGAGCAGACTAAAAACGTCGCCGGCGATCTGCCGCTCTATGCTCCGACAGCCTCTGTGCCCAGCTCCACGGCGAAGAGTAGGATCGAAACCGTAACCCGCACTGACTCCCAGCAGGCTGCGGCCGCCGGCATTGGCAAATTGCTGCCGGACGACAAATCGGCTCGCGGCGCCGACTCCGGCCGTTCTGCGTCCTCGGCGGGCGGCAACACTCGCCCTAGCTCCGTATACAAGGAAGAGGAAGAACAGGGCATTCCAGAGATTGGCATCCAGGTGCCCATGTACCCAAATGCTGGAGATGTACAGGCCCCGACGCCTTCGCCGTTTGAGACGGCCGTCCCCACTGGCGTCGGATTTTTCAACAAAGGAGGACATACTCCAGGTCGACATCACGGCCGCACCAAGAGTGGCAGGGAGGTCTTCCACGGCCCTCCCGGCAGCTATGGCCTACACGGGCACGGTGTTATTCCAAAAGATGAATTTGGACAGAAATGGTATGCGAAGCATCCGGAAGATCTCGCGCGTGAGAAAGCTGGCGAATACGGACCCCACATCCAAGAGAACCGGAAAGAATACCACTGGCATGGAGAAAAGCTCGAGAAGCTTGTGCACGATGCTAACGCAAAGGGCATTGGACTAGGTATGCTATTGAAGGTAGTTGTGATAATGGATGGCTAATGCTAAATATAGGTACTTCTCGCGAGGCCATCAGCACCCCTGACGAACAGATTGGTTACCTTGCGAGCGAAGAATTTGCTTCACGAATGGCATCGCCTAAACCCCAGTCTGGCCGACCTGCTTCGATCACTAGCAAGACTGCAAATCCGGCGGAATCGCCTCTCCGTCAAACGAATTTCCCAGCCGGCCAATTGACCAAGCAGAAAACCCATGAGAGTGAACCGGACGAAGATGTCATTCATATTGATCCACCCGCTCACCGTATGAGCAAAATTAATGGTGTCGGATACGAAGAACCTACCGAGGATCTCGGTCCCGAAGGCGGTAATACAGGTGAAGAAGGCGGATGGGTTTCGGAACGAGGCTATGGGATTCCGATTTTGGCTTCTGACGAGATTCAGAAATATCCAGGAGCGAAATTTAGGCAGCCGGCGGTATCGCCTGAGCTTGAGCGCCGTGCAAGTGGTGAATACACTGTCAACGAAGACGGCACTCCGGCGTACATATCTAAACCACGGCCCCACAGCAGAAGTTCTAGCAGAAATAATGCTGCTGGGCAGCGATACATGGCCAGCCCAAGCCAGCATGATAGGAGTGGCACCCCGCTGGAGTCGCATAAGGAGTATGAGCCGCTCTTTCCCGAAGACGAAGAAACCGTGCAAAAGCCTAAGAGCGCAGTTGACAAGCTGAAGCGCCCTGACCATCTGGCTCGTCATCATTTTCCTAGCCAAGATGTGTGGGAAGACACACCCAGCAGTCTGCAACTCGAAACTACGGTTGATACGCCTCAGCTTCCCGAAGAGCCGGAGACCTCTGGTGATGTCGATGCTAGCAAGATTTTCGAGAAGCCAGAGCAGGAAGAGGCGCGCAAGGACAACATTCCTGAGGAGGACCAGCAGTCATTCCTCCCCGAACACACCAAGCGCTTTGCTAACAAACGTTTGAGCAAAGATCATCTTGATTTGCCCAATCGTCCCGGCATGCAGCAACGATTTCCTAGTCAAGACATCTGGGAGGATGCTCCGGAACATGGCCACCTCGAAACTACAGTGAGCGGACCTCAGAGTGAGGACACTAACGAATATGCCGAAGACGCACCTGTTGCTGTTAAGAACGCCACTGCAGATAAACCTACTATTCCCAGCAGACCGCAGAAGGCCAAAGAGATCTCGCCGATAGATAAAAAGCCTCCTGGCATTCCCGACAAACCGAAACCTCAGTTACCAGCGCGTCCTGTCAAGCCCCTCATTAAGTCTTCGGATAAAGTTCCTACACTACAGTCAGAAGGCAGTATTGACGCAGCTCCTCAACCCAAGGCCAAGCCAGCGGTTCCAGCCCGACCCGGTGGCTCTAAGATTGCCGCTCTACAGGCCGGCTTCATGAAAGATCTCAATAGCAAGTTGGGCCTCGGTCCCCCCAAGGTGAAGGAGCCTGAACCTGAAAAGGAAGAGGAGCCGCCGAAACCCCTGCAGGATGCCAGAAAGGGTAGGGCTAAGGGCCCGCAGAGGAGAAAACCGGCAAGCTCGCCAACGCCGGCTGCCGCGGCCACGGTGGTCGCTGAGGTTGCAGTTCCAAGGGTCAAGTTGGAACTGGCACCAGTCACGACGCTGTGGAGTATTGGTGATGATGGTGTAGTAGATGCGCCCGCGGCAAGCATGGCGGTGAAACTCCAGGCCCAGCTGCAGCAGCCTGCTAAGTCTGAGCTGTCGGAGGTTGCGGAACAGGAC